>CM056054.1:233197047-233679487 GCA_029574335.1 Rana kukunoris
AAAAAGAAAAACGACAAAGGAGCAGATAGGGCCCAACAGCTTACAGGGCTGTCTGAAGAACCTTAGGCCGCGTACACACGACCGGTTTCCTCAGCAGAATTCAGCAAGAAACACGATGGGAGACGTATTCTGCCGAGGAAACCGGTCGTTTGTACACTTTTCGCCCAGAAACCCGTCGAGGAACTCGTCGAGCCAAAAAGAGAGCATGTTCTCTATTTCCTCGATGGGCAATGGGAAAATTTGGCTCGACGAGTTTTTTGACTGCCGAACAAGGAACTCGATGGGGAAAACGATGTGTTTTGCCCGTCGAGTTTCTCGGTCGTGTGTACGCGGCCTCATACACACGGCCAGTTTTCCCGACAGGAAAACTACGAGGAATGCTTTTGGTCAGGAATCCTGGCCGTGTGTATGCTCCCTCACAGTTTTTCCAATGGGAAAACTGCCAAAAACCGCCGGACAAAAAAAGAGAACCAGCTCTCTTTTTTCCCGCCGGGACCCGCGGCAGACTTTTTCCCAGCGTTTTTTGGCAGTTTTCCTATGAGAAAAACTGTGATGGAGCATACAGATGGTCGGGGATTCCCAACCGAAGCTCTCATCAGAGTTTTCCCGACGGGAAAACCGGCCATGTGTAGGGGGAAAAGTTACCGAGCAGGTTCTCGGCTTTCTCGGCTTTCCCATCAGAAATCCTGACGTGTGTACGGGGCATAAGAAACTGATTCTCCAAGGACCAAAAAACCCTAACAGATCTAGTGGAGGAAACCTTAAACGGAAAAGGTGGAATCTTGCCCTTGAGGTCATAGGCTTGGATAATGAGCTGTTGAACACACCTCACATTAATGGAACCAGAAGTCAGCTGACCCCTGAGGTGACCCTCAGGAATGACAAACAGAGAGTTGTACTGACAAAATAGCAGCTCTAGTTAAGAGATAAACCTGAACAGCATTTATCAAATCCAAAAAGTTGGGGGAAAAGATGAGAGCCATCGTGCTGCAGCTCAGTTTCAGGGTCTTGCCAATCTTCTTATAACCTAGGCCATCTTTATGTAGCGCTACCCCGAAGGAGCCGCTGGTTAATTACTGGGATTGGCACACCAAGTTCCTCCCAGTAAATTTCCTCTAGCATAGGTCACCGGGTGACAGCAAAGTGTACCTGTCACCAGATCCCGATTGGTTCGTTCAAGCCCTGTTGGACAACCTGCCTCTGGGTTCTCCTCAAGCCGATCCCCCAATCGCACGGCACCCATCCTGGGATCTCCTCAAAATAACTGGGAACCCAGTAGAGCACTGGGATCCCCTTTGACCTCCGGTTGAGGTCCAGCATAGCCTGTGAGTTAGGCCAGGTGGGCCACACTGGCGGGGTCCATAGATGCGCGCACCCTGAAGGTGGATGCCGCACCTGGAACGGGGACCCCGCAGAACTGCCTGAGCACATGACACCTGTCACAGATATATCCCTCCCCAGCATGCCCCGCGAGGGAAAACTCCTCCAATTGGCTGCTGGGGAAAGCTTGCTCTGTCAGAACCCCCTCTGATGTCAACCGCTGACCAATGAGGATTACACATCCCTAGAGTGCAGACCAGCCCAGAGGACACTTCTGAAATAACAGGGGTCACCATCTAACAATTGTGTGAATGGGAGCAAGGTAACTCTCCCGTTCTTGCTAAATTTAAACTAGCGCCTAAACTTAAAGTAAAGGGGGCGCTACATTTATGTAGAGCAACTATTCTTTTTTTCAGATCCTTTAGAGAGTTCTTTGCCATGAAGGTGCCATGTTAAACTTCCAGTGACCAGTATGAGAGAGTCAGAGCGATAACACCAAATTTAACACACCTGCTCCCCATTCACACCTGATACCTTGTAACACGAATGAGTCACATGAAACCGAGGAGGGAAAATGGCTAATTGGGTCCAAATTGGACATTTTCACTTAGGGATGTACTCACTTTTGTTGCCAGCGGTTTAGACATTAATGCCTGTGTGTTGAGTTATTTTGAGGGGACAGCAAATTTACACTGTTATACAAGCTGTATACTCACTACTTTACATTGTAGCAAAACTTAATTTCTTCAGTGTTGTCACATGAAAAGATAGAAGAAAATATTTACAAAAATGTTACGGGTGTACTCACTTTCGTGAGATACTGTATAACTGGCCTTTGCAGCAAGTAGCACATGGTAGGGTGACGCATGTCAAACAAAACCGAAGAAAATTCCCAGCTCAACTTACCAACCAGCTTGCAACCAACCAAATGATCCTGTCTAGGGTTGAGCGAACCCGAACTGTAAAGGATTGGGCTGTCCCAGTGACGTAGCACAGTGTGCGTCAGAGGGGGACGGGGTCACGTGACGCCTGACCCGCCTCCCGTATAAAAGAAACATCAAGCTCCGCCGCGTCATTCGCGGAGCTGTGCTCTGAGTGGATGGATCTTCGCTGGACCGATCACCCGTCGCTGGAGAGAACACCCGTCGCTGGAGACATCACCCGGCGCTGGATAAAAGACAACGTTGGAGCAGGGATCAGCATCGATCGTACACCGCTGGATTAATTGGTTTAATTTAATTAATCAAATATTTTTTTCTACGGTGTGTGTTTTTTTCAAAGAACTATTTACACTTCTTTCGTGAAATGGTAGAAGTACAATGTACCCCATTACCATTTCACACAGGGGGGGCCAGGATCTGGGGGTCCCCTTTGTTAAAGAGGTCTTCCAGATTCTAATAAGCCCCCTGCCCGTATACCCCCACAACCACCGGGCATGGGTTGTGGGGAAGAGACCCTTGTCCCCATCAACATGGGGACAAGGTGCTTTGGGGGCACCCCAAAGCACCCTCCCAATGTTAAGGGCATGTGGCCTGGTGCGGTTCAGGAGAGGGGGGGGCCGCACTCTGTCCCCCCTCTTTTCTGCGGCCGGCCAGGTCAACGTGCTCGGATAAGGGGTCTGGTGTGGATTTTAGGGGGAACTCCACGCCATTTTTTTTTTAAATTTGGGGTGGAGTTCCCCTTAAATTCCACACCAGACCTGAAGGGTCTGGTTATGGATATTTGGGGGAAACCCCACGTCATTTTTTTTTTTAAATTGACAGCGGGGTTCCCCTTAATATCCATACCAGACCTAAAGGGTCTGGTTATTGAATTTGCGGGGACTTCAATGGGGTTCGGAGTTCGGGTTCGGGTTCCCGAACCCGAACTTTTTTTTTAAAGTTCGGGTTCGCACCCGAACCCAAACATCCAGGTGTCCGCTCAACTCTAATCCTGTCTATACATTTTTGAGAGCCTCCATAGTAGAAGCACATGCATAATAATGGATAGATAGAAGGCAGGTAAGCCTGAAGGGAGCCCACTCTTCCTTAAAGGCACAGGGGTGCACTGGACACCCAGCATATAGCACAATGGCAGCAAAGGTGTCTAGTGGATCAGTATTAGAACAGTACAAACAATTGGCCACTGCCCTCACCTATAACTGGCCTTTGCAGCAAGGAGCACATGGAAGAGCGACGCATTTCAAACAAAATTCCCAATTTAATGTTCCAGGCTTGGACCTGGACCCAGAGGCCCGAGAAAAACAAAGGAAACTCTCGTCTCAGAACAGAAGATTTACCTACTGTAGTTTTTACCTTTTTACCTTCTTTTTCTGGGGCAAAAGCATACTAAACCCCTTGACTTCTTTAACTTCTTTGACCTAGGTGACCAAGGGTTCACCAAAATGGCATTTCTTGCCAAAGAGTATCCACAAGAGACAGTTCTTGCATGGAAGCTCTGCAGACCAATATTTGACAAAGCATCCTCATATGTACAGAAAGTTGACTCATCCCGGATACTTTTTTAAAGTGTATCCACTAGACTAGACTATAAACACAATAGCGCAGGGGCCCAGGCAAGAGCTCCAATTGTTGGAGGACAAAGGGATCTGTTAGCATGTATCCAAGGTCTGAGCCATATTATTGGACCAGACAGCCACAGACTTATCTTCAATAGGAACCATTAAGGTTTTGTTAACAGGAAATGGCTGGTTCTATGACTGGGAGAGTCAACTTCCTCAGAGAACACTTCTTGAATAGGATTTTGCTAAGCAAACCACTTGTGAGGGGCAAAGATCTTTCCAGGATCAGACCAGTCACTATAGTACAGGCTGTAAAAGCAAGTGTACAGCAGTCCAAGGCATTTTTAGAAGCAACCTGCATCACCAAGGCTGGCGACTTTTGGCAAGGCTGACGCACGTTGCTCTAGATCAGTGGTTCTCAACCTGGGGGTCAAATGATGATTTGCCAGGGGGTCACCAAATCCTGGGCTGTTCCTGAAACCTGTACTGTTCTCCCAGGAAGGGGGATAATAAGACGTGGAGGAACAAAGAAAAAGGGAGAGAAAGGAAAAAAAGAGAGAGCAAGAAAGACAGAGGGAGGGATGGGGAAAAAAACAAGGAATTAGGATAGAGGGAGATGAAATGTACTATAAGGGGTTTTAATATTGTACGAGTGGAAGGCAATCAGGGAGCACCTCCCCCCCCCCCCAGCCTCCGTTTTACTTATCTCACCCCTCGAAAGTCCCGTGCGCGTCCCCGTCATCCTGTTCGGTTCCCAGCCTGGCCGTTGATTGGCTAGGTTGGACAGATTGATAGCAGCGCAGCCATTGGCTGGCGCTGCTGTCAATCACATCCAATGACGCAGCGCGCCGGGGGGCGGGGCCGAGTGATACAGTTGGCGGCTATGGCCGCCTCTGTATCACAGGAGCGTGCTAGCAAGAGCTTTCCACCAATGCGATGGAGCTTGCATGAAGGTAGAAAGCTCTTGTGAGAAGGACCCGAGACAGCCGCCAAGGGACCCCAGAAGACAGGGTTAGGGGACACTCTGTGCAAAACGAGCAGCACAGTAAATAGGGGGCTAAGGTACCATTCCTCATCCTCCTCTTTAGAAACGAAGAAGTAGTCAGAGAAGGAGAAGAGATGGACTCTGGAGATGTAGAGGATGAGGGGGGTTCGCCTTTTTCCATGAGGATCTGAGGTCTCCAGTAGGCAGTGGCAGCTGGTGCTCCAATTCGCAAACAAACTGAAAAAAAAAAAAAAACACATCAATTGCAGCCTCACTGTGCCCATCAAACGCAGCCACTGTGCTATCAAACACAGCCACTGAGCCCATCAATTGCTGCCAATTTGCCCAATTAAACGCTGCCAGTTTGCCTCATCAAATGCAAGCAGTTTGGTCCCCCCCCCCCCACCAGGCACATACCTTTCTCGGGTCAGCGCCGTCCTCCACTCTCCCTCCGAGTCCTCTACATCTTCTCCCGTCCACTTTATGTCATCTCTGCTATGGTTGGAGGGCTGATAGGCGCCTGTGGCTTCAGCCAATAAGGTGACGGGTAACCAGACCCGGTGCACCTGATTGGCTGAGAGGCGGGTCAGTGTTAGGCAAGCGATTCCCTAACACAGCACTGTGTAAACAGGGAACGCACAACAGTGGGCCCTCTGTTTAAAAATTTGGAAGCCTATTAAAGCCCACAGGCTCTAATCAGGAAGCCTATTAGAGCCAAAAGCTCTAATCAGGCGCTTCCAAAACACCCCCACTTCTGTAATTCTGATGGCCGGCACTCAACAAGGGGCCAGACACCCGAATAGTGGGCAGCAGAGGCAACAATAGATAGATTCATGCAATGCATAAATCGATCAATTGTTGATTGATGGGTGGGGGTGGGGCGGCGCTCCTGCACCCACTATGGCCGCACCGTCACTGCCAGTAGGGCTGAAAGTTCTTCCATAAATTCAGACATTGTGTCAGAAAATAACAAGGAATTGCATCACGTGCCTAGCAGAGCACATAATGAAGAGTTCAGCGCCCAAAGGACAAATTACAGGCCAGCCCTGCATCTGCAGCTTCATGTGTTTTTGAACATTTCTGTCCAACAATTTATAATTAAAAAGATGGCGGGGAATTTATTGAAGTTGTGTGCCCTATATGTTTTTAGAAAACAGTTTTAAAAACAATGTATGACCGTACATACGGTCGGACACGAAAAGTCCGATGTGAGCTTTTGGGCGGAAATTCAGACAGTGTGTAGGCTCCATCGGACTTTTCCTGTCGGAATTTCCGCCAACACAAATTTGAGAGCTTGTTCTCAAATTTTCCAATCGTCTGTAGCAATTCCGACGCATGCTCGCAAGCATTAAACTTCATTTTCTTGGCTAGTCGTAGTGTTGCACGTCATCATGTTCTTGATGGTTGAAAGTTCAGAGAACTTTTGTGTGACCGCGTGTATGCAAGCCAAGCTTGAGCGGAATTCCGTCGGAAAAAACATCCGATCCGAACGTGTTTTCCCGCCATAAGGTATGCTATTAAGTCATAGCAGTACTGGCAGTATAATAACCAATGAAGACTCAGGGCCAGATTCTCACATAATTCCGGCGGCGTAGCGTAAGCCATTTACACTACGCCACCGCAACTTAACAGAGCAAGTGCCGTATTCTCCATGCACTTGCTCCGTAGTTTGCGGAGGCGTAGTGTAAATGGCCCAGCGTAAGGCCGCTTAATTCAAAAGGGGCGGCTTGTATTTAAATTAAGCGTGCCCCCGCGTCGATCAAACTGCGCATGCGCCGGCCGGGGAAAAAGCCCAGAGCGCATGCTCCAGCTCACGTCGGAAAGCGTAGTTGAAACCGACGTCAAAACGACGTGATCGTCACTACGCAATGCCCTATTCGCGAACGAGTTAGTAAAACGACATAAGCGATGGAAAAAGCCGACGCTGACCCGACGCCATACTTAACATGGCACCCGACGGCATCCGACGGTACTGCGTAAGGTTACCCCTCATATTAGCAGGGGTAACCTTACGCGGACGAAAACGACGTACGCGTAAAAGCGTTCGGGAATCTGCGTAGTAGCCTCATTTGCATAGGCAAATGAGAAAACAACGTAAAGGCCACCTAGTGGCCGGAGTTGTCATTACAACTACGATCCGCAAGTGTAATTGTATTACACTTGTCGGATCTTCAGGCGTATCTATGCCAAAGTGATTAGTGCAGAAAATAAGTATTTGAACACCCTGCTATTTTGCAAGTTCTCCCACTTGGAAATCATGGAGGGGTCTGAAATTGTCATCGTAGGTGCATGTCCACTGTGAGAGACATAATCCAAAAAAAACATCCAGAAATCACAATTTATGAATTTTTTTAACTATTTATTTGTATGATACAGCTGCAAAGAAGTATTTGAACACCTGTCTATCAGCTAGAATTCTGACCCTCAAAGACCTGTTAGTCTGCCTTTAAAATGTCCACCTCCACTTCATTTATTATCCTAAATTAGATGCACCTGTTTGAGGTCATTAGCTGCATAAAGACACATGTCCACCCCATACAATCAGTAAGAATCCAACTACTAACATGGCCAAGACCAAAGAGCTGTCCAAAGACACTAGAGACAAAATTGTACACCTCCACAAGGCTGGAAAGGGCTACGGGGAAATTGCCAAGCAGCTTGGTGAAAAAAGGTCCACTGTTGGAGCAATCATTAGAAAATGGAAGAAGCTAAACATGACTGTCAATCTCCCTCGGACTGGGGCTCCATGCAAAATCTCACCTCGTGGGGTCTCAATGATCCTAAGAAAGGTGAGAAATCAGCCCAGGACTACACGGGAGGAGCTGGTCAATGACCTGAAAAGAGCTGGGACCACCGTTTCCAAGGTTACTGTTGGTAATACATCGTCATGGTTTGAAATCATGCATGGCACGGAAGGTTCCCCTGCTTAAACCAGCACATGTCAAGGCCCGTCTTAAGTTTGCCAATGACCATTTGGATGATCCAGAGGAGTCATGGGAGAAAGTTATGTGGTCAGATGAGACCAAAATAGAACTTTTTGGTCATAATTCCACTAACCGTGTTTGGAGGAAGAAGAATGATGAGTACCATCCCAAGAACACCATCCCTACTGTGAAGCATGGGGGTGGTAGCATCATGCTTTGGGGGTGTTTTTCTGCACATGGGACAGGGCGACTGCACTGTATTAAGGAGAGGATGACTGGGGCCATGTATTGCGAGATTTTGGGCAACAACCTCCTTCCCTCAGTTAGAGCTTTGAAGATGGGTCGAGGCTGGGTCTTCCAACATGACAATGACCTGAAGCACACAGCCAGGATAACCAAGGAGTGGCTCTGTAAGAAGCATATCAAGGTTCTGGCGTGGCCTAGCCAGTCTCCAGACCTAAACCCAATAGAGAATCTTTGGAAGGAGCTCAAACTCCGTGTTTCTCAGCGACAGCCCAGAAACCTGACTGATCTAGAGAAGATCTGTGTGGAGGAGTGGGCCAAAATCCCTCCTCCAGTGTGTGCAAACCTGGTGAAAAACTACAAGAAACGTTTGACCTCTGTAATTGCAAACAAAGGCTACTGTACCAAATATTAACATTGATTTTCTCAGGTGTTCAAATACTTATTTGCAGCTGTATCATACAAATAAATAGTTAAAAAAAAATCATAAATTGTGATTTCTGAATTTTTTTTCTTTTATTATGTCTCTCACAGTGGACATGCACCTACGATGACAATTTCAGACCCCTCCATGATTTCCAAGTGGGAGAACTTGCAAAATAGCAGGGTGTTCAAATACTTATTTTCTGCACTGTAGATACCCGGCAAAAAAAACGGCGATACGACGGGGTATCTGAGATACTCCGTCGTAGCGCCTCTGAGAATCTGGCCCTAACACTGCTAAATTTAGTCTGCAGTTATAGGCTTCAATGACCTCTGATCATGAAATAGGTCACTAAGTATTGACGGAAGGACAAGGATGACAGCACTGCAGCTTGTAAATTTAAATTAAGCCATCCTGTAGAGTTCCCTCTAATGCTGGGAGTTACCTATGGGCAGGCCCAGATTTCCCACAAGGCCACCAAGGCCGGGCCTCGGTGCGGCAGGGTGCAGAGGGGTGGCATGAATTTTTTTTTAATAAAAATAAATTAATAAGAAATACTAATTAAATTATTAAAATAAAAAAGTAATTAAAAAGTTAGGAATAAGAAAAATAATATTAAAAATAATAAGAAAATTATACAAAAAAAGTAAACAACAAGCTACAAAAAAAAAAAAGTAAAAAAAAAAAAGTAAAAAAAAAAAGAAAAATAATATTTGAACTAACCGTGGCACCATTGCCATCCGGTTGCCATTCTCCATTGATTTGTGGGGGGGGGGGGGTGGTTCGGTTGGCGGAGAGGGGAGGGGGTGCATTGCGCAGAACCTGGCCTCGGGGTGGCTGGGAGAGCAAATCCCGCCCTGCCAATGGGGTGGTTGTTATGTAGTCCAAGTTTCTGCACAGTATATACTTGATGTAATGGTGGCATTGCCACTACACTACGGCTGATAAAACTTCTCCAGGCTCAGATCTCTCAGTCATAAAAGTCGGGTCAACTGATGAGCATCTGGGAAAATATTAACCACATTGCATCCTATTACCCTGACAATTTATGATCTCGTTATCTGGCGTTTCAAATACAGCTGTAACCTATGGACTGAAAGTTTGCAAATAGTATGAAAGCCCCACCCTTCCCAACCAGGCACAGCCAGGCCTGCAAACCTGCACAATATGGTCACTCAATGGCTAACCCAGGGCACATCATGTTACCGTCACTACTAGTGTAGCACTACCCCCGGAGGAGCTGCGGATTGTTTTGGGTGGCACATTTACCTCGGGGGCTCTTCCGAATTCCTAGGGGTGAATGGTGCATTTAGTAGAATTAAAGGAATGTCCGCAACAGGTGCTGTTTGCTGTGCTCTTTATTACCCAGCCGGGAAAAAACAATAAAACTTGTGGTGAGGAAAGTAAAGGAGAACAGCAGATTCGGGTGTGATGATGGGAAACAGTCCTGCTCCCAATCGTAACACTTCTCTGCGCCACTCCTGCCTGAGTGGGTTTAGTGCACCCGGACAGGCCTCTCTCACTGACCTGGCAGCCGGAGTATCACTCGAACAATTGTAGGATAAAGTCTCTGCCACAGACCCTCCTTGGTGAACGTCAGGGAAACACCTCTGCCACAGTCCCTCTCTGGTTGTAGTTATGGAGGTATCCCTCCTTAATTGAGTTACGTCTGGATCTCCTTTAACTTGTTGCCCAGGTACCGACTGACAGGTGATCAATCCTTCAGTGTCCGGCTACCTTGATCCCTGGTGGTTTGTCCAGGCCCATTTGGACCGCCAGCCTCTCAATGGTGCTCCTCAGATGGACTCCCTACTGAACAGCAGTACAGCTTGGGATCCTCAAAGGTGGGAACCCAGTCGCTTACTGGGTCCTCGTCACTGCTCAGATGTTCCGGGCCAACGTGACTCCGGAACCAGGAACACCGCATGGCATGAACCCCCCGGCTAGGTAGGCCATAACCCCGGGGCGCCGTGATGTGGCCACCCTAAAGGTGGGTGCCACACTGGACAAAGAAGACCCAGAACCAATGGCGTCTGCCCCATAACTACCCTCCCCCAGCAGAGTGCAGCAAACCATCCTGATTGGCTGCTGGGGAAGAGCACCCAAGTCTTCACTCCACTGCTGCCATCTACTGCACAGGGGTGGGAATAACACCCCAATACAACATAATTAGCCCACAGCACAGCCAAGCTGAGACAGAGACCCTGTTTTGCATTTAACTATTTGGATCCGAGTCTAACTACACTCTAAATTTAGATAAAGTAACCAGGCGCTACACTAGTATTTGGTGATAGTTTTTTGATCTGATGACTTGTGCCATGCCAAGCCAAAACTAAGTTTAGACAGAGTTGGGAAGGATTAGAACGTCTGACGGGTCTTACTGCTACCCAAGGATCCATTGGAAAGATTTATCCCCTCTTCCTGTCCTGCTGACAACGGTTGTCTATGTTGCTCTGGGAAAGTAATAGCTTTCCCATCACTTTCTGTCCTGAAGACAACAGGCAGGTCTATGCATCTTTAACCACTTGCCGACCGCCGCATGTACATTTACGTCGGCAGAATGGCACGGCTGCGCAAAGGGACGTAACTGTACGTCCCTTTGAATTTGACGCCTTGCAAGTGCGCCGGTGGCAGCGCACCCCCGCCTCATGCTTGGTGAGCGTGCCCGCGGGTCCCACGGACAAGATGTCCATCGGGTGCCGCAATCGTGTCACAGAGCTGCAGAACGGTAGGAGATTCCTATGTAAACAAGGCATTTCCCTGTTCTGCCTAGAGACAGGACAGAGATCTACTGCTCCCTGTCATCGGGAGCAGTGATCAGTGTCATATCACTCGTAGCCCACTCCCTAGGACACACTTAACCCCTTCATCGCCCCCCTAGTGTTTAACCCCTTCCCTGCCAGTGTCATTTACACAGTAATCAGTGCATTTTTATAGCACCGATCGCTGTATAAAGGACAATGGTCCCAAAACAGCATCAAAAGTGTCCGATGTGTCCGCCATAATGTCGCAGTCACGATAAAAAATTGAGGATCGCCCTCATTACTAATAAAAAAAATGCCATAAATATATCCCCTATTTTGTAGACGCTATAACTTTTGCGCAAACCAATCAATATGCGCTTATTGCGATTTTTTTTTTTGCCAAAAATATACAGTGAGGGAAAAGGTATTTGACCCCCTGCTGATTTTGTACATTTGCCAAACAAATTATCAGTCTATAATTTTATTGGTTGGTTTATTTTAACAGTGATAGACAGAATAACAACAAGAATATGAAGAAAAAACGCATTTCAACAAAGTTATAAATTGATTTGCATTATAATGAGTGAAATATTTATTTGACCCCTTCCCAAAACATGACTCAGTAGTTGGTGGAGAAACCTTTGTTGGCAATCACAGAGGTCAGACGTATCTTGTAGTTGGCGTTGGCTACCAGCTTTGCACATCTCAGGAGGGATTTTTTTCCCACTCCTCTTTGCAGATCCCCTCCAAGTTAATAAAGCGGAGCTCCACCCTAAAGTAGAACTTTCGCTCATTGGATTCCTCCCCCCCTCTGGTGCCACATTTGGCGCCTTTTGGGGGGGGGGGGGTCTTTGACAGGTATCCTTTCCCACTTCCGGGAGTTTGGTCGCGGCCGTGACGCGGCAGTGACGTCACTGCGGGGCTCCCTCCTCCCTCCTCCTCCTCCCCTGGCCGCCGGGCTAAAGGGAGAGAGGAGTGGAGCCTCGCGCATGCGCAGTAGGGTTCCCGGCGTGAAGCCGAAAAGGCTAAGTGAGGATTTCTCAGAAGAAATAAGGACATTTAAAAGCAAAATGGAAGGATGAGGTAAGTGAAGGAGGACTGCACTAAGGTAAAGGAAGATATTTATGGAAAAAAAATTGTACCTTTACAACCCATTTAATTACTTTTTTTATATAATTCTCCTTTAAGGGGCGTGACAAGGGGTGTGTCCTATGCCTGCATACGTTTGCTGATAGGTGTCCCTCATTCCCATCTTAAATAGTTGGGAGGTATGCTCGGCATACTATGGAGCATAATGTGTGCTCACTGCTGTGAACCTGGACTGAAATAAACTTTAAACTGGATGTAAACCCCCAAAAAAAATGTTTGATGTCACAATGTAGAGTATAAGATTTCCTATCATCTGTGCCCAGTCTTGCCACACAGAGTAAATCCAGCGCTGAGTAATCCTCTTGTAATGTTTAGTGCAAATTAACAGAATTCCAGATAAAAACTTGCCAAATTATAAAGTCCGTTTCTCTCTTCTTGCTTTGAGTGACAGGTTATTTACACATCTAGCTAGGACATGTTTATCATTAGTGTTGCTCACGAATATTCGCATTGCAAATATTCGCTACGAATATTGTATATTCGAGTATTCGCGAATATCGCGGCGAATATTCGCTATTTCGAATATTCGTATTTTTTCAAATTTCGCAATCAATTTCGCAATCAATTTCGCATTCGCACTTTTTTTTTGTTATAAAATATATCGAATATTCGTAAATATCAAATATTCGTGATATTTTATCCAAAAAAAAAATAGCGACATTTCGCAATCATTTTCGCTTTCGCATTAGCGAAATTTTGCAATTTTTTTTTTTTTTTTATAAAATATCACGAATATTCGATATTAACGAATATTCGCGAATATTCTTCTAAATATTTGCGAAATATCGCAAAATCGAATATGGCGTATTCCGCTCATCACTATTTATCATATGTTATGTTTTGTTTATCATAACATGAGGTGATCCAACGTTCATTGTATATTACCAGGATGTGTTATGTGGGGGAGGGGTGGATTTCTCACTTTTTATACCTCATGTTATGATAAACATAACATATGATAAACATGTCCAAGCTAGATATGTAAATAACCTCTCACCATAGGCGTGCGCACAGTGTCAGATGTGCACAGGCACACCCTAATCACCATGTGCAGCATAGATTCCCCTTACTGCCCTAGTAACCCTTCCACCCACCCTGTTGCCGGCTTCCCTTCTCTCCCGGGGGCTGATGCTGTGGGGATGTTTTAGGCTGAACGGGGGAAGGGGCCAGTAAGTATGTAATTTACTGACCCCTTCCCTTTCTGAATGAACATTTGTGTATGTTTGAGCTTTGGGGGTGCATACCCTAATGCAATAGGCTGTGCACGCCTATGCCTCTCACTCAAAGCAAGAAGAGAGAAACTGACTTTTTATTTAGGCAGGTTTTTATCTGGAAGGCTGTTCATTTTACTGAATATTGAAAGAGGATTACTCATATCTGGATTGACTCTGTGTGGCAAGACTGGGCACAGATGATCAAAAATCTTAAACTCTACATTGTGGGTTTACATCCACTTTAAGGCCGCCATTACTGATTTCTAGGGTTGTCCAGATACCGATACTAGTATCGGTATCGGGACCGATACCGAGTATTTGCGGGAGTACTTGTACTCGCGCAAATGCTCCCGATGCCTGACCGAATACTTTTTTTGTATTTATCAACATGTTCTGTGAAAATTCTTTGAGTTTTTTACTACTGCGTGACAAGAAAATAAAACATTTTTATTCATTTATAATGTCTTGAGTTAGAGTTCTTCATAATTCAAAAGAAAATATCCTTAGTTTGTATTGTGGTTTGAAAACTGTCACATGACATTTAAAAAAAGTATCGGTATTCGGTATCGGCGAGTACATGAAAAAAGTATCGGTATTCGGTATCGGCGAGTACATGAAAAAAAGTATCGGTACTTGTACTCGGTCCTAAAAAAGTGGTATCGGGACAACCCTACTGATTTCCTTTTGAGAAATGCTCCCTGTCTGGCCATTATTCTGATCCTGTGGTTTCAGAGTCATTGACTATGCAGATCAAGAGTTGCCTCCATTCTCACTTCACTTGATGCATGCTTGTTCCAGGTCAGTAATACAGAAGTCAACAATAACAATTCGGCACAGACTTATTTACAAAAAAAAAAAAAAAATGTACCAGCTTGCTACAACCTCCTATCTTCTGATTGGTTGGATCTCTGTAGTGTGTCACTCAGTAATAAGTTCATGTGCAAAAGTCAAAGACGTGTGGCACACAGGAGGAAGAAGAATTTTTATGCCAGTTATTATCAGTTAAGCGGTTTGTTTCTCAATCAATATATAATTTTTACATTGCGGATGTTCTATGAAGTTTTTGTCTTCCCATAAAGAGTAATCATTAATCATTAACATGAAGAAATGCCAGTAATTTAAATGTAAATTTTGTAGATATCGCAATAATTCAGATAAAGGTAGATAGATGGATGTTACAATTAAAGGGGTTGTAAAAAGGTAAAAAAAAATAAAAAATCCCTAAATATCTTCCTTTACCTTAGTGCAGTCCTCCTTCACTTACCTCATCCTTCCATTTTGCCTTTAAATGTCCTTATTTCTTCTGAGAAATCCTCACTTCCTGTTCTTCTGTCTGTAACTCCACACAGTAATGCAAGGCTTTCTCCCTGGTGTGAAGAAAGCCTCTTGAGGGGGGAGTGGGGGGCGAGCAGGGGAGTCAGGATGCTCTCCACTTTGCAGATAGAGACAGGAGCTGTGTGTTAGTGGGCGTCCTGACACTCCTGCTCACCCCCTCCCCCTCTCAAGAGATAACATGCCGGCACGCGCGCATGGGGGCGCGCAGCACGGCGATCGTGATGCGGGGTGTCAGTCTGACACCCTGCATCTCTGATCTCGGTAAAGAGCCTTTACCACGTGATCAGCCGTGTGCAATCACAGCTGATCACGATGTAAACAGGACGAGCTGTTGATCCGCGAGTAGAGGAGAGCCTATTTCCGGCTCTCCTGACAGGGGGGGGGTCGCGCTGATTGTTTATCAGCGCAGTCCCCCCTCGGATGTCCACACTGGTCCACCAGGAGAGCCACCAGGATGCAATAATGGGCAACCAAAAAAAAACAATAAAAAAAATGAGCACAATAGATGCCAATCAGTGCCCACAAATGGGCACTGACTGAAGTGATGCCATTAGTGCCACCCCTCAGTGCCACCCCTTAGTGTCCATCAGTGCCACCTCTCAGTGCCCATCAGTGCCCAGTGCCCACCATAAGTACCCATAAGTTCCGCCTATGAGTGCCCATCAGTGCCACCTATGAGTGCCCATCAGTGCCGCATATCAGCGCTGCCTATCAGTGTCCATCAAGTGCCGCCTATCAGTGCCACCTCATCGGTGCCGTCAATTTACGTCGGCAGAATGGCACGGCTGGGCACATCAACGTATATATATACATTGGTTTCTAGTACCCAGCCGTGGGTCACAGGCGCGCGCCCGCGGCACGCTCCGGTGACCCGGTCCGAAGCTCCGGTCCACGGGACTCGCGGACCCGATCGCCGCTGGAGTGCGGCGATCGGTCCCCGGAACGGAAGAACGGGGAGAGCCGTGTGTAAACACGGCTTCCCCGTGCTTCACTGTGGCCGCAGCATCGATCGCGTCATCCCTGTTATAGGGGGACGTGATCGATGATGTCACACCTACAGCCACACCCCCCTACAGTTGTAAACACACGCAGGGAACACTCAAATCCTACAGCGCCCCCTTGTGGTTAACTCCCAAACTGCAACTGTCATTTTCACAGTAAACAATGCAATTGAAATGCATTTTTTGCTGTGAAAATGAAAAATGTGTCAAAATTGTCCGAAGTGTCCGAAGTGTCCGCCATAATGTCGCAGTCACGAAAAAAAATCACTGATCGCCGCCATTAGTAGTAAAAAAAAATAATTAATAAAAATGGAATAAAACTATAAATTTTGCGAAACCCAACCGATAAACGCTTATTGCGATTTTTTTTACCAAAAATAGGTAGGGGATATTTATTATAGCAAAAAGTAAAAAATATTGCATTTTTTTCAAAATTGTGGCTCTATTTTTGTTTATAGCGCAAAAAATAAAAACCGCCGAGGTGATCAAATACCACTAAAAGAAAGCTCTATTTGTGGGGAAAAAACTACGCCAATTTTGTTTGGGAGCCACGTCGCACGACCGCGCAATTGTCAGTTAAAACGACGCAGTGCTGAATCGCAAAAAGGGGCAAGGTCCTTTAGCAGCATTTTGGTCCGGGTCTTAAGTGGTTAAAAAGCGTTTTCGGCTTTTGGTGCTCGCATACAGTTGAATCCTGCTATTGGCTTAAAAGGTGACTTCACTTTTGTGTGGGAGAAAAACAAAGCAAACAAAAATAAATAAAAAATATAGCGTATACAATTATATTATTATTATCATTATTATTATTAGAATACAATTTACTGTATTTGAATATTATTTAAAAAAATAACTTTTAAAAAAAACAATATTTAGTGATAGGAATTTTCTGTAACAAACAACACAGATGCAAGGATGGGGATGGGAGTTCCAGTTTAAAAATATCAATATATATCTAGATCCTTTTTATTTCATTTTTTTATTTCATTTATTTATTTCATTTCATTTATTTATTTATTTTTTCATTTATTAATTTTTTTTTCAATTAACCTTGTATTACAGAATAAATAATATTAATAATAATAAAAAAATTACCAATGTTAGTATAAATAATTATTAAAAATCTAAAGAACAACAGAAGAAGAAATGAACAAAAAAAGATCTTTCAACTAGAAAATCTGAACTTGGAGGAAGAAATATTTTTTTCTAGATGGGGATGGGAGTTCCAGTTTAAAAATGTCAATATATATCTAGCCAAATTGTGTTTCTTTTTTTTTTTTTTCAATTAACCTTGTATTATAGAATAATAATAAAAAAAAATCGCCAATGTTAGTATAAATAATTATTAAAAATCTAAAGAACAACAGAAGAAGAAATGAACAAAAAATGATCTTTCAACTAGAAAATCGGAACTTGGAGGAAGAAATATTTTTTTTCTAACAGCTAATGAACATAAGAGGAAGCAGTGTGCCCGGGTGCACCCGGGTGAGATAATAACACACAGTGGGTCTTACCTGTAGCAGGCGGCCGTCATGTGCGGTGTAAGTTGGGTCTGTGGATTGAGGGGTCTCCTCAGAGCTCTCTCTCTCTGGCCTCTTAAGGAGCTCTATCTCTCCTACTAAGAGGAAGCATTGAAGCGGAACCCATTGGAAACATTATTTCTGCTTCACTGACCAGTACATATTTTATGTGCGCTAATAAGGGAAATGATGACAATTACTGTGACCGGACACAAAGATCTGCTCATTAGCAGCTCCAGAACAACGAGTGTTAGTCCTCATTTTATGTCAGGCCAATGGGATTCAAGGTCTGAAGTTTCCCAGAATCCCGAGACAGCACTGAATAGGTATGCCAAAATACACTAGATTACCAAAAGTATTGGGACGCCTGCCTCAGGCCGTGTACACACGGCAGAGAACCTCGACGGGCAGAACACATCGTTCCGCCCGTCGAGGTTCCCTGCCGGCCGTCGAAATTGGCGACCCGCCCGTCGGGAATGGCAACCAGCCATTCTTCCGGGCGGGCCGTCGAGCAAATAGAGAGCGTGCTCTCTATTTCTGCTCGACGGGCTTCCCGACGGGAAGCTCGCCGAGAGCGTACACACGGCCGCGGTCCTCGCTGGAATGCAGCTTCCAGCGAGGTTCTCGCTGGTTTCCAGCGAGAACCTCGGTCGTGTGTACACGGCCTGACACACACGTGAACTTAAAAGGGTTGTAAAAGTACCCTTTTTTTCCCCCTAAATAGCTTCCTTTACCTTAGTGCAGTCCTCCTTCACTTACCTCATCCTTCTATTTTGCTTCTTTTTTTTTAACCACTTCAGACTCAAACACAGCACGAGACTTGCTCATGATTTCATTAATTCATTACATCAACTGTTCTTCGGTTTCGCATCATTTGTGGTTTTCCGAATACTGTTTTATGGCCCAGATTCACAAAGCACTTACGCCGACGTATCTCCAGATACGCCGTGTAAGTACAAATATGCTCCGTCGTATCTGTGCGCCGAACCCACAAACTTAGATACGCCTAAAAACAGACTTCATCCCACCGATGTAACTTGCCTACGCCAGTGTAGAGTGGGTGCATATTTACGCTGGGCGCATGTGGCGCTCCCATTGATTTTCTATTCAAATATGCCTAGTTATGAACGTACTTGCGCCCGGCGCATTATTTAAACGGTTTGCGTAAGTTTTACGTGCGGCATAAAGTTATTCCCCATAGATGAGGTGCAACCCATGCAAAGATATGGACCAGGGAACACAAGACTTCACGTATTGTACATTGGACGTCTGTGAATATGGGCCGACGTGGGTCTGGCTGGGCGTAGGTTACGTTCACGGAGTACACAGTGATCGGGCGTATCCTAGGCAGTTGTTCCGACGTGGTTGTACACATGCGCACGGGAATGCGTCCAAGTCTCAACGCATGCGCAGTTCGTTTTAAGTGCTTGTCTTACGCCCGGCCCATCATTTGCATGGGGTCACGCTTCATTAGCATGGATCACGCCCACTTCCACCTACATCCACTTACGCTGGCTTACGCCAATGAATATACGCTACGCCGAATTCCATGCTTGCCTCTCCGCGCAGCGTAAAAGAGATACGCTACTGTGGCATAAATATGCGCTGATGTATGTGAATCCAGGCCTATCTCTCCAACACAATGCGGTTTTACCTTTACTATATCTGTGAATCACTTCAGGTGTCCTGTGCCGTTTCAAAATACATTTATAGTTCATTTCAATTGTATTCATATCGGTTGTGGTGTTATATAGGGATGCTATTATTCTTTCCACCTGTTGATCCTCAAATTTCTTGTTTATTTCTTTTTCCCATTTCTCTATAAAATAGGGTTTTCCTTGTAGCTCTGATTCTGTCAGGATTCGATATACTCTTGATATCACATGCTTTACTGGGTGGAGCCAGCCTTAAAGTGCCAGTACACGTGGAACCCTTCAGGTATAACACCTTCCATCCATCCCTAAAAAATAAATAAAAAAAACAACAAAAAATAAATAAAAACACAACAAAACAATAACAGGCACAAAACATTAACTAACTGTCCAATAACAGTCTCCCAAACACAGGACAATTACAGGATGTGACAAGACCCTTGCTCGCCCAGGTCCTGCTCTCCCGACACTCCTCTGCTTCTATTTTTATTTATTTTTTTAAAGTGTATTTTGTGCATGAACTCGAGAGAGAGGAGCCGGACTGCAGGAGTTGGGAGTAGGCAGACCCTCCCCCCGGAGGCAATCGTCATCCTTCTCCATGCCCCTGGTGGCAATGGCGGGTGTGAGGGGGGGCCTCCCACTCACCCTGCCCTACCTGCTCCTCTTGGGAGCCCAACGGGGCAGAGGGACTCCCCCTATGAGAGAGTGAGGGGGCCTAGCCCACCCAGCCAGCCCCGTAGGTCCTTCGCCTCTCTTTATTTTAGGAGACCGCATGGCCAAAGTGCGTGTGTGTTAAACCAATTTCGTGTGCATGCAAGTGTGGTGGTTTTTGTGGGGGGGGGGGGGGCGTACTAAGCACAGGCGTATCTTGCATAGCACACCCTCCAAGAGCCAGGCTGAGACCACCAAACTCAATTCACATGTAGCCGAGACCGGCTGCAGAGGTGAACGGCTTGTCAGCGCAGTGCCAATCACGTTGAGCCACCACAGCTCCCTTCTCCTCTGCTTCTATTGGATCAGATTGCCGATTGCAACGTCTGATGGTCCAGTCATCCAAGGTTCCGGGATCCGAACTACAGCTATGTGCCGTTCGCGATCCATTAAGAACACACACCAGGCGAGCTGTATGTATGTATGTTCAAACAGGACTAACTTTATTGAAACATTCAGCTGGTTGTATACAGGTTACAAGCTTATCATCAATCAAAGAACAATGAAATCTCCACCCCTTTTTCCACACACTGGGGTTTCCATATAGAGACATTTCGGCACCGCAAAGCTTGACACATCACATTCCTTTATCAATAGAATGCAATTAACCTTTTACATTATCCTTTGACATGCTAATCCAATACTCCTGACAGGAGACTTTAAACTAAGGTGACCAGATTTTTTAAATGAAATCCGGGGACATATTTTTTCTTTAATAGTAATGGCAACAATCAGCGACTCTCTGCCCGTCGCCGCCCGCTTCACAGCCTCTCAAGTCTTACTCATCGGCCCTGGCTACTACTGGATGGGGAGCGGAGGAAGATCACTCCACCAGGGAAGGCAAGGAGATAGGCAGGTGGCTGGCCAGGATTTGAGCCAAGGCAGAAGAACATGCGAGCGGAGCTGAATGGGCATGCACCCGAAACTGAAGAAATATTCCCTCCGCTCCGACCAGCACATGATCATCAGATAGGGGCATAGATAATGGGAAAAATACAACCCCCCTATGCTAGTAGGCACGGCGGAGCGGGGGTGTGTAATTCTAATTTTTTTATTTTAATTCTGCACTGATTGTCTTTGAAATTGCCCCTGCCCCCTATTAAATCCATTCTGGGGACAAAACCAGGGACAGACTTGGTCCGGGGACAGTGTCCTCAATCAGGGGACTGTCCCCTGAAACTGGGGATGTCTGGTCACCCTACTTTAAACAGTTTTATCACATAATAGAAAGGTCTAGGAGCCGACCTGAATTACCACCTCTACACAATGGACAATGAAATGTCTCTCACAAGCCGGGCCACTTAGCATTTCAATAGTCTTGTTCTAAGCATTGAAACAGTCATTGTCCTAGTGACCTATGTCACGACAAATTAAGCCACTTGTAACATAAAATTAGGATTTCATGTAGAAACACTTCAGTATTTCACGGTCCATGACACAGAACTTCAAGCTTCCAGGGACAGTTGTAGAGTTAATATGTCATCGGATCACTTCCGTTGGCCCCGTCGAAAGTCTCGTAACCGCTCTTGCAACTGAAACCGGTCAGGAGGGCGACAGTGTTGTTGAGGCCGGGCATCCAGCGATTCGGAACCGGAGGAAACAGGGCTGGCCGGAATGGGTACTGGCGGCCAAGAAGGGATCCCCCAGGGCTCTGTTGGAGCTGAGCTCAAAAGTTCAGAGTCCCCCCAATCATCAGTCTCCGTGCATCCTGATCCGCTGGGAGCAGATCCTTGAGACACTGGTGGTTCAGCCGGCATCAGAGATTCGGGCAGTTGAGAACGAGGATGCAGTTGGTCCGCATGACGTCTGCAAATGGAACCATCTTCCAGGCGGACCTTGTACATCTTGGGTCCCAAAGTCTCTGCAATGACAGCAGGAAGCCAACGGGTGTTGGAAGGCCCTTAAGATCGGGCCCATGGGCGTCCGCTGAAATTTTTTCAGGGGGGGGCGCTTTGGCTGCGGCGATATAGTCGCATAAAGAAGTTAAAATGTAAAAACACCCCACTGTGCCCCCTGCATCTTTCAATATCTCTTTGTCCCTACTGTGTACCCCTCTCCACAACTGCACCTCTGGCCCCCTTTACATTACACAGCACCCTGCACCTCTGGACCCCTTTACATTACACAGCACCCTGCATCACTGGCCCCCTTTACATTACACAGCACCCTGCACCTCTGGACCCCTTTACATTACACAGCACCCTGCATCACTGGTCCCCTTTACATTACACAGCACCCTGCATCACTGGACCTTTGTCACCTGCCCACCGAGCCACCCGCTCCCTCACCAGCCCACCCAGCTGCCCAACATGCCCTGTTAGATTTCAGGGGGGGGGAGCGTCCAGCTGACCAATAGGGGGAGGGGGGCGATCGGGGGAGATATACATTGCAGACAGCCAGCGGCTCTCCTCTTCCTGTCACAGCGCCGCGGCTCCATTTATCAGAGAGAGGGAGAGACAGGGAGAGGAGAGCCGCAGGCTGTCTGCACTTATTGTTGCCACCTTTTCGTCAAGCCAAACCCGAACACATTAGCAGCGCACACCAATATATATATATATAATTATTTTTGTAGTACATTAAATTCATTACCTCTGTACAAAGCAATGCACAGCTATTTTTTTTTTTATGTAGTATATACTGTGATTAAATAAAATTTCTAATCATAAGAAGTTAATCACAAAAGTCCCCCTTAATATCAGAGTCAACTGTGTTCTCCTTTAGATCTGAATCCAGAGTTCCCAATTACATTTGAATGCACAGGGTTCTGCAGAAGAGAAGTGCAGAGGGTATGATGGGGCAGTATGTACAGGAGAGGAGGAGTGCAGAGGGTATGATGGGGCAGTATGTACAGGAGAGGAGTGCAGAGGGTATGATGGGGCAGTATGTACAGGAGAGGAGTGCAGAGGGTATGATGGGTGTAGTATGTACAGGAGAGGAGTGCAGAGGGTATGATGGGCGCAGTTATTACTGGAGAGGAGTGTAGAGGGTATGATGGCTGCAGTTAGTACAGGAGAGGAGTTTGGAGGGTATGATGGGTGCAGTATGTACAGGAGAGGAGTGCAGAGGGTATGATGGGTGCAGTTAGTATGGGAGTGGAGTGCAGAGGGTAAGATGGGTGCAGTTAGTACTGGAGAGGAGTGTAGAGGGTATGATGGCTGCAGTTAGTACAGGAGAGGAGTTTGGAGGGTATGATGGGTGCAGTATGTACAGGAGAGGAGTGCAGAGGGTATGATGGGTGCAGTTAGTATGGGAGTGGAGTGCAGAGGGTAAGATGGGTGCAGTTAGTACTGGAGAGGAGTGTAGAGGGTATGATGGCTGCAGTTAGTACAGGAGAGGAGTTTGGAGGGTATGATGGGCGCAGTTAGTACAGAAGAGGAGTGCGGAAGGTAAGATTGGTGCAGTTAGTACAGGAGAGGAGGTCAGAGGGTATGGCGGTGGCAGTATACGGAGGGATTTCTTGATGTTGGGAAGATAAGGGAAGGAAAGTGACCATGGAATGATGTCCCTCGGCTGGGGGGGGGGGGTTAGGAAGCAGCTCGGAGTGATGTCTGTATGACGTGATCTGGGGGTGATGCAAGCTGGGGGGAGTTAGGGGCTGAGAAGTGGTCAGATAGCGATGTATAAAAAAAACCTCATCCACTAAAAACATTTACAACAATGAATCACACAACAGTACTAGATATAAGTACAGATCTATGTAATCCAGCTTCTAGCACTCTGCATCCAATCCAATTGTTCAGACTGGATAATGTGGGGTCATTTATAGCCATTCATGTAACCTGTGTGTGTATGTGGTGAGTTCACACTTCTGATTGTACATGTATACAGGCTCTGAGTCTGTACAATCAGAAGTGTGAACTCACCACATACACACACAGGTTACATGAATGGCTATAAATGACCCCACATTATCCAGTCTGAACAATTGGATTGGATGATGTTTGCACAGACTGTTCATGAAGTGTGAAGTGATCTGTCACATGTGATCGGGCTGCTGCAGACCTCACCCCCCCTCCCCCCACACTCACACTCACTATCTCCTCTGATTCTTCTCCTGAGAAAAAAACTCCATGAAAGTTTGCACTACTGCTATCCACACTAGGAAAATCGTTCATCTCACTCACCTCCTCCCTTCCTCTGGCACGCCCGACAGGAGCTACAGTGAGCTCCGCCTCCCAGGTCTCACAGCACACCGCACTGCTGATTGGAGGGGGGGTGAGAGATAACAGGGACCCCGCACAGCACGAGACTGGAGGGAGGGGGGGGGGGGGGACAGAAAGGAGCATTGAATCCCGAACACACAGCAGGCACACAGTGTATTCATTACAATGCCACCGCTGCTGCGGTTTCACAGTGAAAGGTGTGCTGATGGCCCCCCCTCTCTGGATGGTCTGCCCCTGTTCTGGGCTGTATATCACCCACATCCCCCTCTCTGTCAGCGGAGCTAGAAGAGGGAGAGAGCGGCTCTAATTTCTTTCACTGTGCCGCCGCCTTGCTTCCTGCCCGGAGAGGATCATGGCACTTGTTTCTAGGGGGGGGCAAGGGCCCTCCCTTGCCCTATGGAGCGGACGCCCATGATCGGGCCCATACCTTTTGTTGGGCGTTGAATCGGGGGAGCGCATTGTGTTTGACCATCTTGTCTTCGGACTGCAGTACATGTTCCTGGACTGTTTGAGGGCGGAGCATATCAAAAACAGTCCATGGCTACCGACCCAGAAGGAGTTCTGCTGGAGTTTTCCCAGTGGTTGCATGTGGTGTGCTTCTGTAAGCAGAAAGGAAGGAGTCCAGCTGCTGGGGTGACAGGGACTGTTGTTTACTTGCATCCCCTGTAGCTTTGAAATAGCGTTTGAAAGTCTGCACAAACCTCTCTGCTTGACCATTTGTAGCTGGGTGGTAAGGTGCGGTCAATTTGTGCTTGATGTTTTGGGCAGTCAGGAAACGCTGAAACCCCTAACTGGTGATTTGTGCTCTGTTGTCCGTGATGATTTCTCTGGGGTATCCAAACGTGGCAGCGAGATGTAACAGTGTGGAAATAGGGTTGTCCCGATACCGATACTAGTATCGGTATCGGGACCGATGCCGAGTATTTGCGCGAGTACTTGTACTCGCGCAAATACTCCCGATGCCTAAATAGAATACTTCCCCCCGCCTCTGCCGCCGCATTGCGCCGCCGAATCGAAAGCCGTTGCATCGCGCCGCCGCTGCAAAGGGTTAAACGCTGTGCGGGAACATCACAGCATTAATTTGAATAGCTGTAGTGTTCCCGCCCGTATAGACACTCCCCCTTGCTCGCGATTGGATGAGTGATCGTGATCTGTCCAATCGCGAGCAAGGGGGAGTGTCTATACGGGCGGGCTATTCAAATGAATGCTGTGGTTTTCTCTCCATGCGGCTTCGGCGGCAAAGGTAAGGGAAATGGCTGCGTATGGGGGAAATGGCTGAACGGACATTGCTGCATATGTGAGGAACATGGCTAGAGGGACATGGGACATGGCTAGAGGGACATGGCTGAACGGACATTGCTGAATATGTGAGGGACATGGCAAGAGGGACATGGGACATTGCTGCATATGTGAGGGACATGACTAGAGGGACATGGCTGAACGGACATTGCTGCATATGTGAGGGACATGGCTAGAGGGACATGGGACATTGCTGCATATGTGAGGGACATGGCTAGAGGGACATGGGACATTGCTGCATATGTGAGGGACATGGCTGAAGGGACATGGCTGCATATGTGAGGGACATGGCTGAAGGGACATGGCTGCATATGTGAGGGACATGGCTGAAGGGACATGGCTGCATATGTGAGGGACATGGCTAGAGGGACATGGCTGGAGGGACATGGCTGCATATGTGGGGGACATGGCTGCATTTGGGGACACATGTAAAAAAAAGTATCGGTATTCGGTATTGGCGAGTACATGAAAAAGTATCGGTACTTGTACTCGGTCCTAAAAAAGAGGCATCGGGACAACCCTAGTGGAAACTGTTGCCTTAGTCGTTGGCTGAGTAACAGGAATGACATCAGGCCACTTTGAATTGGCGTCCACTATGATCAAGAAGGTGTGTCCTCTGATTGGGCCTGCAAAGTCCAAGTGTAGGCAAAACCAAGGAACCGTGGGCCAAGTCCAGGGCTGGACACACCCTCGAGGAGGGTCTCTTGCCGTTTGTGCACATCCAGCACAAGCATTCACATATGTTGTGATATCTGAGTCTAGGTTTGGCCACCACACATAGCCTCTGGCCTTTTGTTTCATACGTGTGCCCCCGGGATGACCAGTATGTAGCAAGTCCAGAATGTGTCTCCGGAGGGTCTGTGGAATGATTACTCGGTCTCCCCATAAAACACAGTTGCCAGCCACAGTTAATTCCATAAGCCTATGGAAATAAGGTTCATACTCCTGTGTGACAGTTGCAGGCCAAGCGAACCGTACCCAGGAGAGTATTGTTTTCAGAAAGGTATCCTTAGTTGTATGGGCTGCTATCTCCCCAGAAGACAAGAAGGACAGGCTGGTGTAACGGCAACTCTTGACCGATGTAGAAGAGTCCATGGACCTCCCTGTCAGTCGGGACATTGCGTCCGCATTAGCATTGGCATCATGACCACGATACTGAATTTTGTAGCTATATGCCCCCAAGAATAGGGCACAGCATTGGAGGCGGGCCGCAGTAGTCTGGGAGATGCCTTTGTCAGGGCTAAAGATCTAAATGAGTGGTTTATGGTCCGTCAGTATGGTGAATTCCCTACCATACAGGTAAAGATGAAACTTCTTAATTGCCCATATCAGCGCAAGAGCCTCTTTGTCAATGTGTGAGTAATTGCTTTTTGCTTTTGTCAAAGACCTGAAGACAAATGCCACTGGTTTTTCTGACCCATCTGGTAAGATGTGGGATAGTGCCACCCCCAGACCATAGGGTGAGGCATCACAAGCCAAGGTGAGAGGCTTCTGAAGGTCATAGTGCATGAGCATGCGTGACGCCAACAGGCTTTGCTTAGAAACTTCAAAAGCACGTTGGCATGCAGTGGACCAGTCCCATCTGGAGTGTTTCTCCAAAAGCTTGTTCAATGGAAACAAGGTGTGTGCCAGATCTGGCAGGAATTTGTGGTAATAGTTCAGCAAGCCAAGGTATGATCGCAGCTGCTGGACGTTGGTTGGGGCTGGAGCTTTGACTAAAGCATCAACCTTGGCTTCTGTGGTGTGTATACCCTCTGCATCCACAAGATGGCCACAAAACTCCAATTTAGGCACCATGAATTGGCATTTTGCTAAGTTCACTTTCAGACCGTGTTCTTGGAGTCTCGCCAACACAAGCTCCACATTCTGCTTGTGTTCCTGGTCGGTCCGTCCCATGAGGAGCATGTCATCTAGCAGGCACTGCGTGAAAGGAATGTCCGCCAAAATCTTGTCTATTTTTCGTTGCCAAATGGCTGGGGCAGAGGCTACCCCAAACACCATCCGATTATATTCATACAGTCCCTTGTGGGTGTTGATCGTCAGAAACTTGCGGGAAGAAGGATGGACCTCAAACTGTAAATATGCTTGTTTGAGATCAAGCTTTGTGAACCTTTGACCCCCTGCAAGAGAGGCAAAAATGTAATCTACTCTGGGTAGGAGATACTGGTTTATTTCCAGTTGAATTCAGTGCCATGCGGAAATCGCCACAAATGCGCAAGTCCCTATTCACTTTCTTTACCGGTACAACTGGTGATGCCCACTCGCTGTGCTCTACCTTTGAGATGACACCTTGTTCCTCCAGCCGACCTAGTTCTGCTTCCACACCTGCTCGGAGTGCGAAAGTTACTGTCCGAGCTTTGAAGAACTTAGGCTGAGCGTTGGGTTTCAGCTTGAGTCTCACACAGTCATGCTTTATTTTTCCCAACTGGTCATCAAAAATCTTTAGGAACCGCTGCTTCAGGGACACCACCCATCCCTCATTATCTCCTAATGGAATGGTAACGGTGTTACAGGGACTTATGGCGATGTCTGGCATACCAAAGTGAGGAATCCAGTCTCTCCCAAAGAGAGGGGGTCCCCCATTTTCCAGGATATATAATGGCAGTCTCTTTGTCTGAGCCTTGTAAAATACCTGTACTTTTGCATAACCCAGTGGGTGGAGTATCTGCTTTGAGTATGTCTGCAGTTTGATTGGTGTTGGGCGGACAGTTTTTCGGGTCTGAAGTTGTCTCCATTGTTTCTGGGTGATAACTGAAACTGCTGCTCCTGTGTCTACATCCAGTTTCTTTCCCTCAGCAGTTACATCTACAGTCATTGTGGAGGGTGCTGAATGCATATGATGTATGTCTAATCTGTGGAGCACTTCCTCATCCTCTGACTCAGAGGATGATGTATATCTTCCCACCATATAAGGGTAAGGTCTTTCTCTGTTAACAGTCTCTTTTGGGTCGACTCACAATTCAGTCCCATAACAAACTTATCTCTCAGTGCAGAAGGTAGGTACACCCCAAAAGAACAGGTAGAGGCTAGTTTGCGAAGGGCGAGCACATAAACTTTAATCTCTTCACCTGTCTGCTGCTGCCTCTGATAGAAGCAAAATCTTTCTGCAATTTCTAGGGGTTTGGGCTGGAAGTGACTCTCTAGCAGTGTCAGCAGCTCTGTCAATGTCTTAGTTGCTGGTTTTACAGGGGAAAGCAGATCCCTAAGAGTGTCATATGTTTTGGCCCCAACCACTGTCAGAAATACTGCTACTTGCCTGTTGTCTGTGATGGCATTTGCACTGAAATACTGTTCCAGTCTCTCAACCCAGGAACTCCAGGATGTCTGTTCTCCATCAAACTCACTTAATGTCCCGATTAATAACATTTTCCTACTGGGATCTGTGATTGCTTTTATCCAGGCGACAATCCACAATGTCTTTGTCTCGCTCTATCTCTCAGGCCCCGTACACATGACCGAGTTTCTCTGCAAAATCCAGCGAGAAGCTCGCTGGGATCCATATTCTGCCGAGAAGCTCGATCGTGTGTACACTTTCGTCAAGCGTCCTGTGGGGAAGCTCGTCGAGCCAAAATAGAGAGCAGGTTCTCTATTTGCTCGATGGGCCATCGGGACTAATGGCTCGATGCCTTTTTCGACAGCCTGGTCGACGAACTCGACGGCCGGCCGAGAACCTCGTCGGGCGGAACGATGGGTTTAGCCCGACGAGGTTCTCGGACGTGTGTACGCGGCCTCAGACTGAGAGACACTTTGTAAATCCCATCCTCATCACCACTGTTATATTCTCTGTGTTGTGAGAGACACAAGACTCTGGTCTGGAACAATGGATGTTTATTTCAGGTCATCCGTACACTTCAACATGCATCTCAGGACAGTACATATCTCTGCTTCCTACATGTGCTCTCTCTCCAAGATGGTTACTATGCCCCTTGACCCTTGTCATCACTGCTGGGTGGAGCCAGCATTAAAGTGCCAGTACGTGGAACCCTTCAGGTATAACAGTTTCTAGTGCTGTTAATTTCTCTTCATCTCTTATAGTTGAGGGTATTGAGTTTACCAGATGTTTAATAGGGCTGGGGAAATTCCAGATTAATTCCTGGATTAATCTTAAATTTTTTTGATCGATCAAAATTCTTGACGTCACCGGACAGCCTGGACAGTGAGACTTACCCTGCTGGATGCGAGCAAACTGCACCCATTGGATCAAGGTACCTTTGCATCTGTGGAGCAGGAGGATGCATCAGGGGAAGGGGGCAAAAATAACCATTGTTTTCCTATCCTAAGCAGTTTTGTGCAGAAAATTCTTTGTCTAGCGGCAACATCTGTTCCATGCGAAAGACTGTTCATTTCTTCCGGGTACATTGTCAATAAAATGCGATCATGTCTGCTTTCAGAAAATGTAAACACTTTGGTATGTCTGAGTGAGTGGCTAAAGTGATGCCTACTACCCTACTATAAAGTGACTGACAATCAATATACTAAATACGTTTTATAATTAAAGTTAAACTAACTTTCTACGTTTTTCTTAAAGTTTAATAAGAAAAAAATACTTACATTAGTGCTACAGTTTGAATTTAAAACGTATCTGTGTGAACTGTGAAGTTAAGTCATGGAATGTGGAAACTAACTAGTGTCGGGTGATTGTATATAGTGTATACCACATTCCACTGACTAATGCAGAGTTGCAATGCAAGGAGATCAGCTAAAAGTAGTTGGGTTATAATTAATCGAAATTAGTCGATTAAAAAAATAATCAATTAATCAAACAGGAACATTTTAATCAGTAACAGCCCTATTTTTAATTGTAGGTATTCCCATTCGTTGATATCCCACCTGTTTTTTTCTTTTATCTCCAAGAGTGTTTTTATCTTCCCCTGTTCTGCGATGTCCTTTATTTGTGCTACTCCCATTTTATTTCCCAACCGGTCCCTTTCCCAGGTATAAAAAAATTAGTTTCATGAGTGAAATTAAAGGTGAGTTATAAGTCCATTTATTCTGTCTACGTATTAAATCCCATACTTTGAAAACATTTTTTGTGAGTTCGTGCGTGTCTACGTCCAACACTCTATACTTTCATTTTGTGAAGTGCCGTTTTAGATTTTGCCGCCATTCCACAAGCGTTTTTTTTTTTTTACATTTTTAAGAAAGCTGTGCAGATCACCCCTGTGCTCTGTATATATGGACATTGTTTATTTGTATCTCCTATTTCTTTATATCATTATGATTTCGATATATTTGTGTACTGTGCATTATGTAATAATTTTATATCTGTTCTTTAAAAACCCAATAAAAATACAATCTTGACAAATTTACTGACACCATCTGTCACATTATACAAAAAATTTTGCTAACTTTACAGTTTTCTTATTTTTTTTTATTAAAAAAGTGTATTTTTTTCCCCCTAAAAAAATGTGTTTGCAAGACCGCTGTGCAAATACGATGTGACAAATTATTGCAATGATCTCCATTTTTTTTTTTAACCACTTCAATACCCGCCCATATACAATTTTACCTTCCTAAGTGGCCGTCAAAAAGGCCTGGGCTTTACGGGTGGATATCTGAATGATGCCTGCAGCCAGAGGCATCATCCAGATATCCTCTTCTTTAGACATAAGAACGATCATAGTGGTTCCGCCGCTTGATCGTTCTTACAGGCCGCGGGAGGGGACATCCCCCCCTCCCGCCGCCATCCGGTGCTTCTCCGGGCTCTCCCGTGCCTTCGGGGGTCCGGAGAACGAATCGTCCGGCGTCAGCAGGAAGCATAGAGATGACTGGTGACCAGATGGTCACCAGTCATCTCTATGACCGTTGGAGGACCCAGGCGCTATGTGATGACGTCATGCCCGGGTCCCCGTAAGTAAACAAAGCCGCGATTGCGGCTGTAAGCAACCATTCATGAGATTGGTGAATTTTTTTTCACCGATCTCATGGTTTCCAGCCTGGAGGAGAGATGTGAGGTCTTATTGACCCCGCATCTCTCCTTAAAGAGGACCTGTCACACACATTTCCTATTACAAGGGATGTTTACATTCCTTGTAATAGGAATAAAAGTGGAAAAAAAAGATTGAAAAAAGTGTAAAAAAAAATAAAAAAGAAGTAAAAAAAAAAAAAAAAAGATATAAAAAAAATTAAAACGCCCCTGTCCCCCATAGCTCGCGTGCAGAAGCGAACGCACGCGTAAGTCCCGCCGACATATGTAAACGCTGTTTAAACCACATAAGTGAGGTATCGCTGCGTGCGTTAGAGTGCCAGCAACGAATCTAGCACTAGATCTCCTCTGTAAATCTAAACTGGTAACCTGCATAATTAAAGCGTGACATGTTGGGTATCTATTTACTCGGTGTAACATAATCTTTCACATAATACAAAAAAATAGTAATTTCTCCGGATTTGGGTACCCGGTACCGGCCAGTCTTAGGTCTCCTGGACCTGAAACTTGCCACACATTTAGTACCACAGCAAAGTTTGTTGTCTGGAAGACCTACAGCTGGGGAGCACCGATTTTTCAAAGCTGGGCATCCCTTCCATAGACTCCCATGTTAAACGGTAATTTCTCTGGTGAATTTGGGGACCCGGTACTGGCCGGTCGTAGGTCTCCTGGACCCCAAACATGGCACACATGTAGCCCCACTCTTCCTCTACAAGTCTACGGCTGGGGAGCACTGATTGCATGACTGTCAAAGCCGGGCACCCTTTCCATAGACTCCCATGTTAAACGTCAGTCTAGTCATGGGCACAGTGAGGCATGCACATGGACACAGTGAGGCATGCACATGGACACCCTAGGCTTATACTCGAGTCAATACGTTTTCCCATTTTTTGTAGTAAAATTAGGTGCCTCGGCTTATATTCGGGTCGGCTTATACTCGAGTATATACGGGTGTGTGTGTGTGTGTGTGTGTGTGTGTATATATATATATATATCATATATATATATATAGATCTATATCTATATAATATTTGGGTGTTCCAAGTAATTTTCTAGCAAAAAATACTGATTTTAACTTGTAAACAACAAATGTCAGAAATAGGCTTAGTCCTTGAGTGGTTAAATATAATAAAAAATCTGATTTAAATAAAAAAAAAAAATCAGTGATTTTTATCCACTTTCTGTCCCAGGGCCAATGACCTCCAGGACAAATAGAGAGCGACAAAGCAGCCTTAAAAACCAAACACCTAAATTTTTTATATATATATATATATATATATATATATATATATTTTAAATATCATTATAGTACCATGTATAAGAAAACACGCACACGCGTACACACACACAAAGACGACACCAAAATGCAGCCCATACACATCACAAAACACACAAATAAAAATTCGGGACTCAGATGAATTTTTTCTTCTTCCATTTTTTTTTTCTTGTCGATTTAAAAGATTACAGTATGTTTTTTTTTTTTTAATCACACACAAAAAAAGGCACTTAAAAACTGTTGTTTGGTCCCCCCCCCCCCCTCCAAAGAAGTTAAATGGATTAGCTCCCGTTCTCTCAAAAGACAGATTTACAATAAAAATATATAATATCATAAAAAAATAACTTTAGAAATACTGGCAGCCGTTCTCCATGATTTCTGTATGTAGACCACTCAGAGGATTATTTCCTTTAGGCAAGCTCCGTTCAGAGGGCAAGAATGGAGCAATCTGATTGGCTGCCAGCGGCAAAGCCCTGCAGAGCATCGCACCTTTTGTGATGGTAATAACAGGATTCATGAATGACCACACTGGAAGATGTGACCACACTGGAAGATGTGCATAGAAACCAAAATATGCAAACCAAAAATTACAAATATTAAATTTTTTTTAATTCAGGTTTTTCCTATTGGTTGAACTGGATGAACTTGTCTCTTTTTTTCAGCCAAACTAACCGCGTGACATTAATGAATACCTCCAGATAAACTTTTTTTAAGAAAAAATTGGAACTGCCAATTATAACTTGTTAATACATTTATGTGCATTTATTACAATAGAGGAGGAGCTAATGAGCAATGTAGCACCTGACACTAGGACTGTGCCCGCCTCCTCCAATACCCTATGCTGATTGGCTGCACAGGAAAAATTCCTATTGCATACTGGGATCAATATTTATTTATTTTTGGTTTGTCAATTCTTTAAAAGATATTTTTTTTTTTAATTATTTTTTTATTCTTTGTTTATGCATGTTGACAAGGCACAGCTATGCAAGGAAATTTGGTTGATATATATGTGTTTTTTTTTTATGAGTTTCTTTAAATAATTTTACATGTTTGATGCAGCTTTCTTATCGATTGATCATACATTTAAGAAACTAACCATAATTAAAGAAAACTATAGTACAATAATTAACTTTCGTTGGAATTCTAATAAAATAAAAAAAATCAGGCGATTAAAAAAAAAATGGACACTTGGGAAAGCCAGAACAAAAATTATGTTTCCCGTAAATGGACTTTTAAGGCACTATTTGTATTAATGTATTCTTGCATACTCTTACATTAATACAAATAGTACCTAAAGGTCCACTTAGGAGTAACTTCATTTTTGTTCTTGACTGCGGGATGTGGCACGATACTAGAATAGATTTGCCATTTGCCTTTTCTTTTTCCTACTTGGGAAAGCAGCACCCAGTAAATAAAAAGAAATGAGTAGGATATTGCTTTAGTTTTAAAATGAGAAAAAAAAAATCTATAAACAAATCTTAAATGAGCTCAAATTGAGCTTCAGGGTTGCTGGACCTAGGAGTGGAGTTCCAAAAGATAGATAAAAAAAAAAAATGGACACTTGGGAAAGCAACACCCAGTAAATAAATAAAAAAAAGTGAGTAGGATATTGCTTTGGTTTTAAAATAAGAAAAATATGTTAGTGGTCCTTTAAAAAAAAAAAAAAAAAATAAATCGATAAAAAAAATCTTAAATGAGCTCAAATTGAGCTTCTTTAGTTTTAAAATGAGAAAAATATGTTAGGGTTGCTGGACATAGGTTCCAAAAAATAGACTTTAATTAACAAATATATTCCGGAGTTCCTAAAATATTAAAAAAATAGACTTTAATTCTGAGCTCCTAATAAAAATAAAAATGATCAAAAAAAATTAAAAAATAAATAATCAGGTGATTAAAAATAAAAAAATGGACACTTGGGAAAGCAACACCCAGTAAATAAAAAAAAGTGAGTAGGATATTTCTTTAGTTTTAAAATGAGAAAAATAGGTTAGTGGTCCTTTTAAAAAATCTATATATATATATTTTTAAATTAGCTCAAATTGAGCTTCAGGTTTGCTGAACCTAGGAGCGGAGTTCCAAAAAATAGACTTTAATTAACAAATATATTCCAGAAAATAGCAATTTCAATGATCATTCCACCTAAAATATTAACATTTTAGGCAAATGCCACAGAATTAAACTTCTAATGGTCTCGCATTGCTTTGAGGACCGCGGGGGTCACCATTTATTAAAAGGGGAACCCAACACAACGATCCAAGGTGGCCAGAGGCTGAGCCAGGCAGCATGAAACTAACCATAATTAAAGAACTATAGCACAATAATTATGCAGCTTATTAATTTTTGTTGGAATTCTGAGCTCTTAATAAAAAAAAAAATTATCAAAAAAAATAAAAATAATAATCAGGTGATTAAAAATAAAAAAATGGACACTTGGGAAAGCAACACCCAGTAAATAAAAAAAGTGAGTAGGATATTTCTTTAGTTTTAAAATGAGGAAAATATGTTGGTGGTCCTTTTTTTTTAAATCTATATATTTTTTTTTTAAATTAGCTCAAATTGAGCTTCAGGGTTGCTGGACCTAGGAGCGGAGTTCCAAAAAATAGACTTTAACAAATATATTCCAGAAAATAGAAATTTCAAGGATCATTCCACCTAAAATATTAACCTTTTAGGCAAATGCCAGAGAGTTAAACTTCTAATGGCCTCACGTTGCTTTGAGGACCACCATTTATTAAAAGGGGAACCCAACACAACGATCCAAGGTGGCCAGAGGCTGAGCCAGGCAGCAAGACAGGGAGAACTTACCCCATTGTGTATTCCTTGAGCAATATTTCAACAAACAACACCTAGGGGTTGATTTTCTAAAGACAAATAGACTGTGCAGTTGCTCCAGAGCTTAGTAAATAAAGAGGAAGCTCTGCTGACTTCCATTATCCAATCATATGCAAGCAAAAATTCAGTTTTTTTTCTTTCCTTGCACATGATTGGGTATTTAAAAGTGAAGCTTTACCTCATTTGCTAAGCTCTGGAGAAACTGCACTTACAGAGTACACAGTCTATTTGTCTTTAATAAACCAACCCCTTAGTGCTAGCAAGCTGCGTGGCTGAGCTGGGGTATGGGTGGCAGGTACGTTTTGTGAGTCTACAAAGGGAACACAGGATCTAGAGGCATGCCAGTATTTCTATTCATGTTACTAACGCTCTAAAATCATATATACAGATATACATATTTATAGAATGATAAAGAATAGCTAAAACAATCATTAAAACTTTATTTTATATTTATTTTTCTATCTCTTCGCTGCCCCCCAGTGGAGACTCCACACACTGCACCAAAGCAATCGCAGCGCAGCACTTGATATAAAAGTTGCCACTTATAAGAAATAACTAGTAAAAATGAACACTTTATATAGAAGTCCTGTAGCCTGGACCACGAATGTGGTTACATTCTGTGCACAGAACGGGGGTCCGCCCTGTAGTCCTGACAGGGGGTGGAGGCGAGTGGCTCCCCCCTTCACCAAAGTGCAGCAACTTTCTGGTGGAGCTACGCTAGACATAATGGACAGGGGAGCGACGCTCAATACTAGTTTGCCAATTACCTCGTATAAAACAAATGTGAAATCCTTCTCAATGTGAGTTCTGAAATATAGTCCCTTTAAATAGAAATTTATAGATATAGAAAAAGGCACTGTTCTAGAGCTTTAAAAAGGCAAAATGGTCAGATTAGGATCACCGATATACCTTGTAACAGTGGGAAGAAGGCACATATATATATATTTTTTTAAGCCTTAAGGGAACCAGTCGTCCACGCAAAATGCAGACCGAGTGAAGGTTCCAAGAATACCGCTTACCCATTCGACAGTGACAGCACAGACATCACTTTTGAATCAAGAGGCGGCGCTCTCGTGAAGACCGTTTCAAAGTATAAAGTGAATCTGTAGCCAGGCTATGAACATATTTGAAATAAAATATTTAATGTATTCCAAAAAAACTGTAAAGAAGCTTTAAAATCAACCCTCACTGACCTCTGTAGCTATGGGCACTGTGGAAAAATGAATCCTCAAAATTCACAACAGAGACACAGAAATATCATTTTTCTTTACTGTTGCTTCCTATGTCATCAGGGACTTGACAGCCTGATAGCCTTTTTGTGTAGACCAGGGTTCTCCAAACTGCAGCCCGAGGGCCAGATGTGGCCCCTTGCTTGCCTTTATGTGGCCCTTGGGGCACTATTCCTTCAAATGATATGCAGAACTATTCCTCCCACTGACACTAGCAATGGGGCACCATTTCTTTCACTGATACCAATGATTTAATACTGCTCCTCCTACTAATACAAATAATGGGGCACTCCTCCTAATACCAATAATGGGACACTACCAATCCTGCTGACCACCAACCCTGAGGCCATATTTATTCTCACTGATGTTGGGCCCAGGATTTTTTCTACCCCCACTGGCTGCAATTCGGCCCACCTAAAGTCTGAAGCACAGTAGACTGGGCCTTTGTTTAAAAAGTTTGGAGACCCCTGATGTAGTCCATGAGCTGGTGCTCTAAAAGGTTCAACAGGCTGCAACCTCAAGTCTGAGTCTCAATTGCTGGGCTTATCAAAACCGGGCAGTGGCGGCTGGTGGAATATTTTGGGGGGGCAAACAATGAAGCCACACCCAATTCCCACCCCCCTGCCCCAGTCAGTCACACAGCTGTCAGGCTTGGTACAGTAATCACACCGGGGACTGTGGCTCCTCTCTGCCCATACTCTGCATGGTACGAATCAGCAGAGAATGCTCAATACAGCTCCGTGGCCATGAAACTCTCCAGCAGCTCCAGAGCCCATTGCCATACCGTCCCCACCCTCCTCCTCAACCAATAAGCTTGCTTCTCCTTTTGGCCAATTGGGACATGGGCCTCAGAACCCACTTCTTTATTTGCCTGGGAGGAGAATCACTGTGACTGAGTCAAAACCATTGACCTAAAATGGTCATGTGCCTAAATAAGGTCAATGATGTCACAAGCATCCCTGCCCCTCTGTGTACATCAGTTGTGGGTTGGGGAATCCCTCGGCCACGGCTCATTGGCCCAGCAATGACAACTAACTTCTGGAATTTTCACTGAGCACAAGTGAAAAGTAGTAAGATTTTATTTATATTCTTTTATCAGTTGTTCCATCTACAACCTAATAATTGCCAAAATGAGCTGTAGATCAAAAAACGATATCAGGGATTCTCCAAGAATTTTTTCAAGGGTCCCTTTCCAGGGTAAAATTCTTTGTAATGCTGCTCTATTGTAGTTTCTGAGGATGAATTACTCCATAGTGCATCTACATCTTTTAATTGTTGTTATATCTACACTTCAATAATCACACTAATGTTCTGTAAGCTGTAGATCAAAAAACTATTTCAGGGGTTCTCCGAGATCTGAAAATTGTTTTAAGGGTGTCTTCCAAGATACAATGTTTGGGAACTCCGCTCTGTTATTATTTCCGAAAATAAATTACTCCACAGTGCATCTACAATTTTGTTTGTTGTTCTATTCACAACTCAACAAATCATACTAATGCTCTGTGAGCTGTAGATCAAAAAACTATTTCAGGGGTTTTCTGAGATATGAGATTTTTTTTCAAGGGTAAAACCTTTAGGCCTCATTCACACAGGAGGACTCCGTCTAGACAGAGTCTGCCTGCTCCCGCCAGCTCAGTGGGAGATCAGTCCGCAGATCTCCGCTGAGCCGACGGATGACAAGCTCCTCTCTGCTCACTGAGTGGAGAGGAGCTTGTCGAGCCCTGCTGTCGCCTATGGAGTGATCTGATGAAAACGGACAGCATGTCCGTTTTCATCAGATCTTACCCGATCCAATCCGCATGGACGGATGGGGACGTGCCCCCCATACCACCGTTTTTAGCGGTTAGGATCGGGTCGGATGTCAGCGGACATGTCTCCGCTGACATCCGACGCTCCATAGGGGTGCATGGAGCTGCCGTTCAGGTCTGCCGTCAAAACTGACAGGCGGACCTGAACGGTCCGCCGTCAAAACTGACAGGCGGACCTGAACGGTCCGTATGTGTGAATGAAGCCTTAGGAACTTTGCTCTATTGCAATTTCTGAGGATGAATTACTCCACAATGCATGCAGCTGCAGAGGTCAATGAGAGCTTGTTTTAAAGCTAAACATCCCCCCCCCCCCCATTTCTGCAGTATTCATCCCCCCCAAACTACAGCACTGTCCCCTTCCACTGCCACTTGTCATCGAACTGAATGACCCTAGCCTTACTCTGGGGTACATGATCATGCTGGCCTGGGCTCATAGTACTACGGCAGCCCCAGCCAGGCAAGAAGAACCCATGACGTCAATAGGCTGGAGAATAGATGGGATTAGGGTATGTATGCTTTTTAAAAAACATGAGCAAGGGAAGCTTAGGGAGGTGGAGGGGGGGGGGGAGTGGCTAGGGGGCTTGAGATCTGCTGATAAAAGCTCATTTAAGGTCCACAGCCTGGATACAGGTTTACTTTAACATGGCTGCCTATGACCGGTAGGGGTCACGTACAAGCTAAATAGCCTATGGTGACCATTCAGCACCTTTTCTGTGTGTACAATAGGTGGAAATCAGATTAAAAAAGGCACTTAACATCTCTCTAAACCTAAAGAAATTTCCACCGCTATTGCGTTTCATAACCTGAGTCGCAGCCTAGCCCAATACATCAGATTTTAACGTACAAAACACGCGCGCACTGCGTCCTAAACCCAGTCCTATGTCTATACAGTTGCACCCTAGATCTTGGGTGCTCAACCTATGGTCCCCCCCCCCCCAGATGTTGTTGGACTACAACTCCCATGAGGCACTGCATGGCTGACAGTTACAAGCATGACTCCCAAAGTCAGAGGCTTGATGGGACTTGTATTTCTGCAACAAGTTGAGCATCCATGCCCTGGATTTTGGTGGCTTCCTAACAATTTTCAATACTTTCAAGTCTTTACAGGAACTGAACCTAAAAACACGCCTCCGTCACTTCTAATGGTCCCCTATACTGTCTGATTTTTATTTTTACAGCAAAAACGTATTGAAAAACAATATGTGAAATCTGCACAAAAATGTAGAGCGTTCTTTTTTTTTTTTGCATAAGTAAAATTCAAAATTTTCTGCAATAAAGTAAAACCTAAATGATTCATAGTGTATAGGCGTAATGGAAATGAATGCCAAAAAAAAAAAAATCCTCTTGCCGTGTGAAACATAAACACAAACCAGGACTTCCCAAAAAAAAGGTCCACCTGCAAGCCTCCATCATTTTTTCACCAACACTACAGCCAATCCAGTCCCAAATTGTGACCAGCACCTAAGGGGCGCCCTCCTACCAGTGTTTGATCCCCTGCACTTACTCTGTCACCTAAACGCACGTACCGGCCTCCGAACACTCCGCTATAAAATCTCAGACAATACCAAAAACAGCAACAAAAAAAAACACCAATAATCGCCGGACTGGGTGACTGTGGCGCCTACTTTTGGCCCAAGCATAAAAAAATAAAAAATAAATAAAAAAAGATTAAGTCTAATTTTTCTAATCCAAATCATATCAACTAAAACATTTTTTAAGGTTTTTAACAAAACCGCAAGAGTTTTTTTGAAAGGTCGAAATAGCTTCATCCACTTCTGTCGCTTTAATTGGCCGAGAAATACAAGAGCAGCTTCAAGTTTAAGTTAGTCTTCCATTGCAAAGTCCTTTTATCGCTAAGAAAAGTCTTCCAGAGAAAAAAAAAAGAATCAAAGTCGAGTGATATTAAAAGCATTTTTCGTGAAAAAGTTTCAGTTTTTCGTCTTCTGTGAGTTCAAATAACCATTCCTCGTTACTCTGTGGGTTTGGTGGGTACGTCATAAGAGTTAAGGGCTTTCGCTCTCTAACCGAGGCTAATATAGACTGAAATGTTCACACAAATAAAATACAAATTAAATTAGTTCAGAATACTTGTGATTTTGGTATGGAAACGGCCAATTAGAAACCCACAAACCATACCGGCGCTGTGGCTTAAAAAAAAAAAAAACAGTTGTGAGGAACAGGAGGGCCAGACCAGAGAGCAGTGGGGCCCGCGTGTTCAGGTCACTAGGTGTAGAAGGCCAAGGGTGACTCTCCTGTGCTTTCTGCAGACCAGCAGCATGGTTAGCCAGAGTGCCCACCATTCTTGCAGAAACCCGTCCCCAGTGTAAGTCATTAGCTGGCAGTTCTGCGCTGTTTTAGGACGCTGTATACATCATCCACCTTGCTTAATCTCTCGAAGAAGGGTATGAGGTCTAGGAGCTCAGTGTCGGACATGTCATCAAACCAAGATATCACCGGAACCTGCAATGCAAGAGGAAAGCCTAGGGTGAGCTCTTAAGATAAAGATGAAAAATAAGCAAAGCTATTAAAATCCACATCATGTGTATAATACACGTATAATATCTTCCCTGGTCTCCCACCCCGGCCAACATGCACATACCATTTTCATTCAAATGATTCTGTTTTCAAGAAATACCTCCTGGGTTTGGGAGTAGAACTGTATGGTTCAGGTAGTAGAACTGTATGGAACTAGGAATATAACTGTATGGTACTAGGAGTATAACTGTATGGTACTAGGAGTATGCCTGTGTGGTACTAGGAGTATGCCTGTGTGGTACTAGGAGTATAACTTGTATGGTACTAGGAGTATAACTGTATGGTACTAGGAGTAGAACTGTATGGTTCTAGGAGTAGAACTGTATGGTTCTAGGAGTAGAACTGTATGGTTCTAAGAGTAGAACTGTATGGTTCTAGGAGTAGAACTGTATGGTACTAGGAGTAGAACTGTATGGTACTAGGAGTAGAACTGTATGGTACTAGGAGTAGAACTGTATGGTACTAGGAGTAGAACTGTATGGTACTAGGAGTAGAACTGTATGGTACTAGGAGTAGAACTGTATGGTACTAGGAGTAGAACTGTATGGTACTAGGAGTAGAACTGTATGGTACTAGGAGTAGAACTGTATGGTTCTAGGAGTAGAACTGTATGGTTCTAGGAGTAGAACTGTATGGTTCTAGGAGTAGAACTGTATGGTTCTAGGAGTAGAACTGTATGGTACTAGGAGTAGAACTGTGCGGTACTAGGAGTAGAACTGTGTGGTACTAGGAGTAGAACTGTATGGTTCTAGGAGTATAACTGTGCGGTACTAGGAGTAGAACTGTGTGGTACTAGGAGTAGAACTGTATGGTTCTAGGAGTAGAACTGTATGGTTCTAGGAGTAGAACTGTATGGTTCTAGGAGTATAACTGTATGGTACTAGGAGTATAACTGTATGGTACTAGGAGTATAACTGTATGGTACTAGGAGTATAACTGTATGGTACTAGGAGTATAACTGTATGGTACTAGGAGTAGAACTGTATGGTTCTAGGAGTAGAACTGTATGGTTCTAGGAGTAGAACTGTATGGTACTAGGAGTAGAACTGTATGGTACTAGAAGTAGAACTGTATGGTACTAGAAGTAGAACTGTATGGTTCTAGGAGTAGAACTGTATGGTACTAGGAGTAGAACTGTATGACATACCTCCCAACCGTCCTGGATTTCGCGGGATTGTCCCGCGATTCGCGTTAAATTCCGCGATCAGTGCTGTAGTCCCTCGATTCCACGATTCCGGTAAACCCCCCCCGCTCAACAACTCCGATCCGCGGAACCCCCCCCCCCCCCCCCGCTCAACAACTTTGATCTGCGGACCCCCCCCCCCCCCAACAACTCCGATCCGCGGAAACCCACCCCCTCAACAACTTTAATCTGTGAACCTACCCCCCAACAACTTTGAGATCTGCGGAACCCCCCCGCTCAACAACTCTGATCCGTGCATGCATTTGATAGTAGCTGTCCCTCATTCCAATCTCAAAATGTTGGGAGGTATGGTATGGTACTAGGAGAAGAACTGTATGGTACTAGGAGTATAACTGTATGCTTCTAGGATTATAACTGTATGGTACTAGGAGTATAACAGTATGGTTCAGGTAGTAGAACTGTATGGTTCTAGGAGTATAACAGTATGGTCCTGGGAATATAACTGTACGGGTCTCTCATACCGCATTATCCGGGTGGAATATATAGGAGGCCGGAGAATTGTCAATAATTATCAGCTTATTCAGGTCCCTCCCCAGTCGGCTCAGATCCTTGACGTAATTCCCTCGGTGGAAGGCACAAGATTCCCGGAAAAGGCGTGCCCGGAACGCTCCCCATTTGTCAAGCAGATCCGCCACGGGGTCAGCGTACTGTAAATAAGAAATATTGAGAAGAGATTAAAATGTTATGGTCCTGAGGAAGCCACGCAGTAGGCAAAACGTGCTGACCTATGGACTTGGACCGATGCACTTCTATCTACTGTTTATGAGTTATTCTACATGAATGCCTGTGTCTTGGTCTATGTGGGGTACATGTTGTACTAGGCTCCCTATTTGGAGCATGGTGACCTGACTTTCAAACTGTATGTATGCACAATATGTTTTAATACTGTATATATTGTAAAAAACTAAATCATTTTTTTTTTTACATATTTAGGATTTTGTCTCATGCCAGTGCCATTAAAGTCCAACATTGTTATAGGATTTTTCCTACAATTTCTCAGATTTTTGGATGTGGCACAGTGGAGGTCATAACATTGTGTAATGTTGAAGATGTTTTGTAGCTTCTCCAATCCACTTCTTTTACTCTGAGTGTCAAGAAACTGACGTTTCTGAACTTTAAGAATTGAGGAAGTGATTTGGAGAAGCTATGAAACGTCTTCAACATTACAGAACAAGTCCAGCTGAACGCGACCAACTACTACTAGACAAACTACTACTAGCCAGTCGCGGTGTGTCCATTAAGGGCGCATCCATAAAGGGTGCAGGAGCGCCGCCCCCTCTCTCCTGCACCTGTCTATCACCAATAGACAGATTCATGCATTGCATGAATCCAGTGGCGGCTGGTGCTCAAAATGTTTGGGTCGGCGCAAAAAAGCGAAAAAAATCATCAATTGAAGCCTCCCTGTGCCCATCAATTGTTGCCACTGTGACATCAAACGCAGCCACTGTGCCATCAATTGTCGCCACTGTGCCCATCACACACAGCCACTGTGCCATCAATTATCGCCACTGTGCCCATCACACACAGCCACTGTGCCATCAATTGTCACCACTGTGCCATCAATTGTCACCACTGTGCCCATCACACGCAGCCACTGTGCCCATCACACGCAGCCACTGTGCCCTGAATTGTCGCCACTGTGCCCATCACACGCAGCCACTGTGCCCATCACACGCAGCCACTGTGCCATCAATTGTCGCCACTGTGCCCATCACACACAGCCACTGTGCCATCAATTGTCGCCACTGTGCCCATCACACACAGCCACTGTGCCATCAATTGTCGCCACTGTGCCATCAATTGTCGCCACTGTGCCCATCACACGCAGCCACTGTGCCCATCACACGCAGCCACTGTGCCCATCAATTGTCGCCACTGTGCCCATCAATTGTCACCACTGTGCCCATCAATTGTCACCACTGTGCCCATCAATTGTCACCACTGTGCCCATCAATTGTCGCCAGTTTGCCCCATAACACTGGCAGCATTTGATGGGGCACACTGGCGGAAATTGATGGGGCACACTGGCGGAAATTGATGGGGCACACTGGCGAAAATTGATGGGGCACACTGGCGGAAATTGATGGGGCACACTGGCGGAAATTGATAGGGCACACTGGCGGAAATTGATAGGGCACACTGGCGGAAATTGATGGGGCACACTGGCTGAAATTTATGGGGCACACTGGTGGAAATTGATGGGGCACACTGGTGGAAATTGATGGGGCACACTAACATCAATTGGTGGGGCACACTAACATCAATCTATGGGGCACACTAACATCAATCTATGGGGCACACTGGCATCAATTGATGGGGCACATGAACATCAATTGATGGGGCACACTAACATCAATCTATGGGGCACACTGGCATCAATTGATGGGCTCAGTAGCTGCATTTGATGACACAGTGGCGGCAATTTATAGATACAGTGGCTGCGCTTGATGGGCACAGTGGCCGCAATTGATTTTTCTTTTCAGTTTCTTTGTGCCCCCCCAAAAACTTTGAGCACCAGCCACCACTGGTACTAGCAATAGTCCACTATGACCTGGATAAAGAAGAACCTTTGCAGACAGATAATCGTTTTGTTGTTTGTTTTCTACCGTGGATCCTTCTGTAAGGAGTTGGTCACCAGATGAAAGAGGTCACCACCAGCCTTGTTTTTCATTGGGAAAGTTTATAAGTACTTCAGACCTCTTCGTAACTCTCAGGTCTATGCATCTGGTGAGTGTATTGTATGGAGGTGGTCTCAATCCTCGCGTTGAACTCGCACAATGGGTTACGTGCGAGAAATTAGTCAAGCCAACCAACAGAACCTACCAACAACAGAATGAGGGCAAGCTGCCTCGTCTCAATGAAGCAGGACTAGATGGGGAATAATGTTGACTACCCATACAGAAACCTTCCAAATCATGGAAAATCTTTGCATATAAGAAAATGCTTCCAGTAGTGAGTAATGACCCCTAGAACTAACACATGCACAGTCTAGGAGTCACTTGGTTTATCGGGTTGGACAACCTATTGGGCGCCCAATGGGTTCAGCTCACCTTGGCCAGGCTGGCAGTAAAGAGGACACACTCAAACATGTCACCCATTCTTCTCAAAAACTCGTCCACATGGGGCCTCTTCAACACATACACCTGGTGGGGGGAGAAGGGAGGCGGTTATGAAGGCAATGGTAAGATATCGCTTAAGTATTGATTAGTCACTTTACACATCTGTATGTACACAGTATTGCCATGTTACAATATTCAACCACGGTATAATCAATAAAACAGTATCCTTTATCAATAAAAGGCAGTCTATGAGCTCCAGTCAGGTAACTGTACCTATACACACAAGTCTGTCAAAGGAAACCTGTGGCCGTGTACACACGGCAGAGAACCTCGACGGGCAGAACACATCGTTCCGCCCGTCAAGGTTCCCTGCCGGCCGTCGAAATCGGCGACCCGCCCGTCGGGAATGGCAACCAGCCATTCTTCCAGGCGGGCCGTCGAGCAAATAGAGAGCGTGCTCTCTATTTCTGCTCGACGGGATTCCCGACGGGATGCTCGCCGAGAGCGTACACACGGCCGAGGTCCTCGCTGGAATGCAGCTTCCAGCGAGGTTCTCGCTGGTTTCCAGCGAGAACCTCGGTCGTGTGTACACGGCCTGAGAGTCGGATCTTGGAAGAAGTCTAGTGTGACGGGAGACACTTTGGGTGGGGGGCTTGTGGAACTCATAGAGAGTGGAGAGCACTGGAAACTCCTTGTCCAGCTTCCCCTCTTATGTGTAAGTCACCCTGGCCCGGATTCACGTAGCACTTACGCCGACGTATCTCGAGATACGCCGTTGTAAGTACAAAATGGGCGCCGTTGTATCTATGCGCCGATTCCCAAAGCTAGATACGTCGAAAAATAAGGCTTCAGCCGCCCGACGTAACTTGCCTATCGTGGGCGCATAGTTACGCTGGACACATTCGGCGTTCCCATTTTAAATATGCAAATGAGTAAGATACGCCGATTCACGAACATACTTGCGCCCGGCGCATGTTTTAAGCGATTTGCGTAAGGGTTACGTCCGGCGTAAAGTTATTCCTTATATAGGAGGCCCAACCCATGCAAAGGTATGGACCAGGAAACGAACGCCGTAAATTTTACGTAGTACGTGAATAGGGCTGGGCGTAGGTTACTGGATGCACTGGGATGAGTCCAAGATACGACGCATGCGCCGTTTGTTTTTAGTACTTGTTTGAAGCTCAGCCCATCATTTGCATGGGGTCACGCTTCATTTAAATGTTACACGCCCACTTCCACCTACTTTGACTTAGGTCGGCTTACGCCGACAACTATACGCTGTGCCGGCGCAGCGTTGAGAGCATTTGCTTTGTGAATTCCAGGCTTGCCTCTCAACGTTGCGCCGGCGTAGCGTAAAGAAGATACGCTACGCCCGCACAAAGATGCACCGAGGTACGTGAATCTACCCCAACATGTCTATTAGAGGCACAAGGTGACCTAGAACTCCAGTAGGGTCTGCCTAACCCAACTCACCGGACAACCACACCGGACTCTGCATTTCCTTTTGACACGGTTGTCCTGGATTCTGTGTGTGTGGTTTGTGCTGAAGAAGTGAAGGGGCTCTTTTCACTTGGGACATTAACCGCTTAAGGACCACCGCACGCAGATTTACGTCGACAGAATAGCACGGACAGGCAAATGGGCATACAGGTACGTCCCCTTTAATTTGCCGCTGAGTGGTCGCAAGCTACACGACCGTGCCCACGGACTCGATGTCCGCCGGTGTCCCGCGATCGTGTCACAGAGCTGAAAAATGGGGAGATGTCAGTGTAAACAAGCATCTCCCCGTTCTTCCTAGTAACATGTCACTGGTCGAATGCTATCTCTCATCTGGAGTAGCGATCAGTGACGTGTTACTGGTAGCTACGCCCCCTGACAGTTAGAATCACTTCCTAGGTCACACTTACCCATTCAGCACCCCCTACAGGTTAACCCTGTAACGGGAGGGCCGTGGGACCCAGAAGCTCCCCGATGCCTCTTATGTGTAGATCACCTTGTGTCTCTAATAGGGGCACAGGGTGAATGAGAACCCCACTATGGTCTGGGCTAGTCAGATTTAGTCAGATTTTCCTGAAACCTCCCTCTTAAAGTTAGGGTGCGTGTTATACGCCGGTAAATACAGTATATATTGTGTGTTGGCTGTAGTGTACTATAAAGCTTGCTGTGATTGCATTCTATTGTCGGTTGTGATGTAAATTAATCTAGGATGGCTTCTGAGGATCTGTCATTGTGGCTTGTGCTGATTGACACTGTATTGTGTGAAGGAGTCCTGTGATAAATGTGTATTGCAAGTTAACAGACAGTCTAAAGGTCATGTGTCTGAGACACCAGCTGTAGTTAATTAGCTCATGTAAATTAGATCAGGAGTCGGAGTCATGATATCTACCAAAAAGATGTGTATTGGGGCTCATTGTGTGAGGTTATGGGTGGAGTTGTGTCATTGTTTATTTTGGTTTTCTCAATAAAGGGTCTATCAAACAGAGCTGTGCGCCTCGTTATTGGGGTTTGTTTGCCTGACTGTGGAGTGTCGATAGCTGTCTTGGGTTCGGGAATGTCCCATTTGGGGTTCCGTTACAAACCCCTTTACTGCCAGTGTCAATAATCAATGCATTTTTATAGCACTGATCACTGTAAAAATGACAATGGACCCAAAATGGTGTCAAAAGTGTCCACCATAATGTCGCAGTCACGATAAAAATGAATAAAAATAAAAATCGCTGATCGCCGCCATTACTAGTAAATTTTTTTTAATAAAAATGCCATAAAACTATCCCCTATTTTGTAGACGCTATAACTTTTGCACAAACCAATCAATAAATACTTATTGCGATTCCCCCCCCCCCCCCCCCCAAATATATGAAGAAGAATACGTATCGGCCTAAACTGAGGAACAAAATTTGTTTTTTTATATATTTTTGGGGGATATTTATCATAGCAAAAAGTTAAAAAAATATTGATTTTTTTTCCCCAAATTGTCGCTCTATTTTTGTTTATAGCGCAAAAAATAGAAACCGCAAAGATGATCAAATACCACCAAAAGAAAGCTCTATTTGTGGGCAAAAAGGGACGTTGATCGCAAAAACTGGCCTGGGCTTTGGCCAGCCAAATCCTCTGGGGCTTAAAGGGGTGTTCCAGCCAAATGTTATGTTTATTAAAAGTCAGCAGCTACAAAAAGTGTAGCTGCTGGCTTTTAATAAACATGCACTCACCTGCTCCAGCGTTCCAGCGACGCGCCGGCCGGGGCTCCGCTCCGCTCTACCCCTCCCCGGCCGGCATCCTCATTGCTACTGTGGGCACCCGGCCGTGACAGCTTTTGGCTTCACGGCCGCGCACCCACTGCGCAAGCGGCACTGCGCATGCACGCGCTGCGCCGTCCCATTGGACAGGCGATCACCTAGGACCTGTCAGTGTCCTAGGTCATCGCCTACAGGGAGGGGCTGCTGTAGGCGATTAAGCTTAATCGCTTAACCAGCCCCTCGGCGGAAGGAGGAAGTGGGACAGGAAGTCTCACTCCTCCTGAAGCCCCCCCCCCCCAAAAACAAATTACATGCCAAATGTGGCATGTAAGGGGGTGAGGAGTGGATTAAGCGGAAGTTTCATTTTTTGGTGGAACTCCTCTTTAAGTGGTCAACGTTGGTGAGAAATATACTTCACCTTTAAGACTGCTAGACTCTAGTAAGAGTATTTCACAAACCGTTGTTAGTTAGTTTGAGGTGGGGGTTGGTATGTGTTGTTACGTGCCTGTAACCCATTGTTCTATTGTTTGTGTCTGCCTTAGGAGCAACCTATTATGGGATGTATGTCTATGTGGATTAGCTGTGAGAGGGGGGGGGGGGGATTTCTCCAGCAGCCCCTCCCAAAGACAGTCTACTGGTGAGAAGTTTGAATCCACCTGTGTCATGCTACTGGTGGAGAGGGGAGGGGGAAATCCTCCAACAGCCTCCCTGCTGATAAGGTGGTCTATTGTTGAATACCTGTGTGTCCCTTATTCCTGATTGGACGGTTTACCCTGCTCTCATTCAAAGGGAGGGCTGATGGTTCCCTGAGTATATATCTGTTGTTACATGTGTTTGAATAAAGAGTCATTTGTTTTCACCCTACATTGAGTTACGGCTAATGACTGGGTGCTCCGAGGGATCTTGGATGGTGCTGGTACTGGACAGAGGAAACATTTACGGCGGACAGACACATCTTGAGTACGGGGGGGGGGGGGGGGGGCTGTTTACACATAGCACCTGCTTGCTGCAGGCATCTCTCCAGTCTTCTATCTTTCAGTGATTAGTGCAATATTCTATCAGGTCTCTAAATCAGAAAGCAAAGGGGAAGGTTGGGGGCTAATTTGTGTGACACTGTGATGGACTTTTACACACAAAGGTCAAAGAGTGAAATAAGCTTTGTGATTGTGATGGATTTTTACTCCAGCTGGTCACAGAGTGAGAGCCACACCACCGCCAGCCCTTGCTTAGGTACGTAGTAGATCATGTGGCCTTGTGGGATACTTCCTTACCTGTCTTCACAAGAAGAAGAAGAACGTGTGTGCAGCCTAACCTAAAACTAACAATGAAACGGGCCCAAATGACTACGCCAAGAGAACAAAAAAAAACAAAAAAAACAATACATTTTTCGTAAAAACTCATTGGCAATACATGCTGCTATGTTTCCAAACCGCACTCCAGCTTCACAGCGAATCCAGACGTCTAAGGAACGGCGCTGGCCGCAAGTAATCAAGAATAGGCTGAAAGGGGAAGTCACAGCCTATCCTGGATTACTTGAATCCAGCACCACCCTGGAGGGGAAGGCGGTGCTCAGGCCGAGGATCCCGGAACCACTGAACAGTGCTGGATTAAAGCACCAAACCTATTCAAAGAGAAGGGGGGAAAAATGGAGAAACTGGCAATCCAAGCGATCAGAAAGAAAACAAATGTATTTACCTGATGAACTGTTCCATCAATCTCTACAGGAATGATAAAATCAGCATTGTTGACTGGCTGCAAAATGAAGGCAGAGATGTTATGGGAGGGTAAAACAAGTGGAGGGGATGCTTTACATTGTCCTGTAGAGAGCGGAGGTGTTCATTTTACAGGCACAATCCAGAAATTCAGTTTATACTTTGCAATCCTCCTCATTAAAGTATAACTACAGTAAAACCTTGGTTTGAGAGTAACTTGGTTTGAGAACATTTTGCAAGACAAGCTGAATTTTTAAATACATTTTTCCTTGATATACAAGCGATATCTGGATATAAGATTAGCGTCATGTCACAACTGCATATAAAAGAGAAGAGAGGCGCCTCTAAGTGTAGCAATATGGGTTACATTTAATGAAGGTGCAACATTTAGCAACTTATTGCTACACTTAGAGGCGCCTCTCTTCTCTTTTATACTCTGGAGCTCCTGATGGATTTTGCTTCTAATCCCTTGTGGAGGCTTCTATTTGTGGAGGACATTTTATGGTCACATAACCGATCACATTGCTATAATCTTTTTATATGGACTATCAAATGAAGGATTTGTGAATAAATGGTTGAGGAACGAATCATTTCAGTTTCCATAATTTCTTATGGGGAAATTCGCTTTGATATACAAGTGCTTTGTATTACAAGCATGTTTCTGGAACGAATCATGCTCGCAATCCAAGGTTTTGCTGTATAGGCAAAACATTTTTATTTTGCATAGAGTAAGGGCGCATTATAACCCTTCTCTGTTTTTATTTTGCCATCTATGTCCTGGCACTTACCCCATCCATGTCAGACAATCACCAGTAGCTTCCCCGGCTCTCCTCCGTGGGCATCACGGCGACAGGCATCACAGCAGCTTCTCCTTCCCCTGCCTCAGCGGCTTCAGTCTCCTCCCTTCTCCTCGTCAGGCCAATCAGAACGCTTCTCCTTTCAGCCAATCAGGAAACAGGTCTCAAACCTGCTTCCTGATCGGTGGAGAGGAGATTCAGTGTGAGAATAGTAAATAATTAGGGTTGTCCCGATACCACTTTTTTTAGGACCGAGTACAAGTACCAAAACTTTTTTTCAAGTAGTCGCCGATACCGAATACCGATACTTTTTTTTAAATGTGTCCCTAAATGCAACCATGTCCCCCCACAAATGCAGCCATGTCCCCCCACATATGCAGCCATGTCCCCCCACATATGCAGCCATGTCCCCCCACATATGCAGCCATGTCCCCCCTCATATGCAGCCATGTCCCCCCCCATATGCAGCCATGTCCCCCCCATATGCAGCCATGTCCCCCCACATATGCAGCCATGTCCCCCCACATATGCAGCCATGTCCCCCCACATATGCAGCCATGTCCCCCCACATATGCAGCCATGTCCCCCCACATATGCAGCCATGTCCCCCCACATATGCAGCCATGTCTCCCCCCATATGCAGCCATGTCCCCCATATATGCAGCCATGTCCCCCACATATGCAGCCATGTCCCCCACATATGCAGCCATGTCCCCCCCCATATGCAGCCATGTCCCCCATATATGCAGCCATGTCCCCCACATATGCAGCCATGTCCCCCCACATATGCAGCCATGTCCCCCCACATATGCAGCCATGTCCCCCCACATATGCAGCCATGTCCCCCCCCATATGCAGCCATGTCCCCCCCCATATGCAGCCATGTCCCCCCCCATATGCAGCCATGTCCCCCCCCATATGCAGCCATGTCCCCCCACATATGCAGCCATGTCCCCCCACATATGCAGCCATGTCCCCCACATATGCAGCCATGTCCCCCCACATATGCAGCCATGTCTCCCCATACCTAGGTGCCGCCGTCGCCGCATGGTTAATCAGCATGCGGGGAACATTATATCTTTCATTTGAATAGCTGTAGTGTTCCCCGCCGCGCCGCTTATAGACACTCCCCCTTGCTCGGGATTGGACAGATCACCTGTCCAATTCCGAGCAAGGAGGAGTGTCTATACACGGCGCGGCGGGGAACACTACAGCTAATCAAATGAAAGCTGTAATGTTCCCCGCATGCTGATTAACTCGGCGGCGGCATTGCGTTATGCGGCGGCGTTGGTGAGTATCGGATCTGGCATCGGGGGCATTTGCGGGAGTACAAGTACTCCCGCAAATGCTCAGTATCGGTCCCGATACCGATACGGGTATCGGGACAACCCTATAAATAATAATTCGCTATTCTCTCACACCTGGGTGGGCTCTCTGCACCCGGAGCCCACCCTAATTTGAAGCCCAGATTAGAGCCTCTGATATCTCCCCTTTGAGACACGACTGAGGACACAGATTCCCCAGTTATTTTCTCTGCAGCTTCACTGGAGATGAATGGAGACCAGCCAGAGGCTCCTCTCCATTCATAAACTGAGCTAGCGTAAACACAGGTTACTCTGCTCAGTTATGAATGGACAGTCAGTGATCCATTCAGAAAAGGAAGTAACCGGTAAATGACATATTTATTGGCTCCTTCCTCCGCTCTATATCCTGAAAGATCCGAGACATGGGGGGACTGGAGGAGGACAGGGGGCCAGAGCAGCACAGGGAAGGACACCGAGGGGGACTGGAGAAAGAGCAAAGAGGGGAACAAAGGGGACAGTCAGGAGTGATCGGTGCGGTGGTGGGGGGAGTTACAAGCACCGATCTCCCTGTATAGATTTCAATAAAGCAGCTGACAGCCGTAGGGTGGGGGGGGGGGGGGAGAAGCGGCTGTCAGTTACTTTATTGAAATTTTAGAAAATAGGAAGAAGGATGGACTGCCGCACTCCAGGAGAACTTCCAAAAAAAGTTGTCTTTATTAATAAAAGATGGGCATACAAAAATCAACACAGTCACAGAAGAGGCCTGCCGACGCATTTCTCACTATGTTAGTGCTTAGTCATGACTAAGCACTAACATAGTGTGAAACGCGTCGGCTGTCCTCTTCTGTGGCTGTGTTGATTTTTGTATGCCCATCTTTTATTAATAAAAAGACAACTTTTTTTGGAAGTTCTCCTGGAGTGCGGCAGTCTATCCTTCTTCCTATTTTCTGAAATTGCTACGTGCATCGCCAGCACCTTGGTATTCCGAGAGGTTTCCCTAATTGCATACAAGACCCGCCTGGAGCGGTGACTCCCTTTCCCTCTACTTTATTAAAATCTATACAGGGAGATCGGTGCTGGTTTCTCCCCCCACCGCTGCACAGATCACCCATGACTGCCCAGGTATCGGATTAGGCAATCAGAGCATTTGCAGGACGACAAGTACTCCTCAGTATCGGCACAAATACCGATACTAGTATCAGTATCAGTGCAACCCTAATGAAAGGAGTAGAGAATCTTGTGACCGACTAGACCAGGGCTCTCAAACTGGCGGCCCTCCAGCTGTTGCGAAACTACAAGTCCCATCATGCCTCTGCCTGTGGAAGTCATGCTTAGAACCGTCAGCCTTGCAATGCCTCATGGGACTTTTAGCTGGAGGGCCGCCAGTTTGTGACTCCTGGACTAGACTCTCCCTTATTCACATATTATTATGTTACAGGTAGTGTAATGAATGAAAGAATTCTTCTGGTTGGAGGAGGAGGGAGGAGGGGGGGGTGTGTCCTCGTCAGAACATCTTAAGTGCCGCTGCGCCTGGACACCTGAAGCTGTTAACCATTGCAGTGCTGGAAGTTGAGAATAAGGAAGAGGACGGGGCATCCTTTCCAGAAGACTTCTCTGCAGGCACAACACGGGACATCCTTCATTACAGGTCAGTGATGGGACTAAAGCTGTAGGGAAATTTTTTTTTTTTTTTAAGCTAAACTTCAGTTTTTAACAATATTCAACCCGATATGCAACCTGAAATGGAAATGCCAATTTTAAATATTATCGGCGCCCAGGACTGTCCAACCTACCTTGAAGGAGCTGTGCACCAATGTTTCATCCAGGTCAATGACCACACAGATTTTGCCCGTGTCCTGCGGCTTCACTTCTGGCAGAAGGAATTTAGTCGCCTAAAAAATTAAAAAAACAATTCTCTTGTTAGAAAAAAAGAATTAGAGAACAAGGAAAAAGTTCTCTGAGCCCGGTTTGCTCCTTGAAGTGGTTGTGAATGTTCACATTTTATTTTTTTTACATAACAAACACGTCTATACTTACCTGCTCTGTGTAATAGTTTTGCACAGAGCAGCCCCAATCCTCCTATTCTGGGGTTCCTCGCTGGCGCTCCAGGCCCCTCCTCTTCATCAGGTGCCCCCACGGAATGCCATTTTCCATTGGGGCACCTGTGTGTGCTCGCTCCCGAGTCCCACTTCTAAGTCAATTGACACAGACAGCAGGACTAAGCCCCACACCAGTGTCCCCATCAGCGGCGTCCCCATCATTGGTGTGCCCATCAGCAGAGTCCCCATCAGCAATGATGGGGCCACTGCTGATGGGGACACTGGGTCACTGCTGATGGAGACACCGCTGATGGGGACACGGGGTCAGTGCTGATGGGGACACCGCTGATGGGGACACGGGGTCAGTGCTGATGGGGACACCGCTGATGGGGACACGGGGTCAGTGATGATGGGGACACCGCTGATGGGGACACCACTGATGGGGACACGGGGTCAGTTCTGATGGGGACACCACTGATGGGGACACAGGGTCACTGCTGATGGGGAAACCAATGATGGGGACAAGGGGTCAGTGCTGATGGGGACACCACTGATGGGGAAACCGCTGATAGGGGCACGGGGTCAGTGCTGATGGGGACACGGGGTCAGTGCTGATGGGGACACCACTGATGGGGACACCGCTGATGGGGACACGGGGTCAGTGCTGATGGGGACACCACTGATGGGGACACCGCTGATGGGGACACAGGGTCACTGCTGATGGGGACACCAATGATGGGGACAAGGGGTCAGTGCTGATGGGGACACCACTGATGGGGAAACCGCTGATAGGGGCACGGGGTCAGTGCTGATGGGGACACGGGGTCAGTGCTGATGGGGACACCACTGATGGGGACACCGCTGATGGGGACACGGGGTCAGTGCTGATGGGGACACCACTGATGGGGACACCGCTGATGGGGACACAGGGTCAGTGCTGATGGGGACACCACTGATGGGGACACGGGGTCAGTGCTGATGGGGACACCACTGATTGGGACACGGGGTCAGTGCTGATGGGGACACCGCTGATGGGGACACAGGGTCAGTGCTGATGGGGACACCACTGATGGGGACACGGGGTCAGTGCTGATGGGGACACCACTGATGGGGACACCACTGATGGGGACACGGGGTCAGTGCTGATGGGGACACCACTGATGGGGACACGGGGTCAGTACTGATGGGGACACCACTGATGGGGACACGGGGGTCAGTGCTGATGGGGACACCACTGATGGGGACACGGGGTCAGTGCTGATGGGGACACCACTGATGGGGACACGGGGTCAGTGCTGATGGGGACACCACTGATGGGGACACGGGGTCAGTGCTGATGGGGACACCACTGATGGGGACTGATGGGGACACCACTGATGGGGACACGGGGTCAGTGCTGATGGGGACACCACTGATGGGGACACGGGGTCAGTGCTGATGGGGACACCACTGATGGGGACACGGGGTCAGTGCTGATGGGGACACCACTGATGGGGACACGGGGTCAGTGCTGTGCTGATGGGGACACCACTGATGGGGACACAGGGTCAGTGCTGATGGGGACACCACCGCTGATGGGGACACGGGGTCAGTGCTGATGGGGACACCACTGATGGGGACACGGGGTCAGTGCTGATGGGGACACCACTGATGGGGACACCGGGGTCAGTGGGGACACTGATGGGGACACGGGGTCAGTGCTGATGGGGACACGGGGTCAGTGCTGATGGGGACACCACTGATGGGGACACGGGGTCAGTGCTGATGGGGACACCACTGATGGGGACACCGCTGATGGGGACACAGGGTCAGTGCTGATGGGGACACCACTGATGGGGACACGGGGTCAGTGCTGATGGGGACACCACTGATGGGGACACCACTGATGGGGACACGGGGTCAGTGCTGATGGGGACACCACTGATGGGGACACGGGGTCAGTGCTGTGGGGACACCACTGATGGGGACTGATGGGGACCACTGATGGGGACACGGGGTCAGTGCTGATGGGGACACCACTGGGGATGATGGGGACACGGGGTCAGTGCTGATGGGGACACCGCTGATGGGGACACAGGGTCAGTGCTGATGGGGACACCACTGATGGGGACACGGGGTCAGTGCTGATGGGGACACCACTGATGGGGACACGGGGTCAGTGCTGATGGGGACACCACTGATGGGGACACCACACGGGGTCAGTGCTGATGGGGACACTGATGGGGACACGGGGTCAGTGCTGATGGGGACACTGATGGGGACACCACTGTCAGTAGTGCTGATGGGGACACCACTGATGGGGACACGGGGTCAGTGCTGATGGGGACACCACTGATGATGGGGACACGGGGTCAGTGCTGATGGGGACACCACTGATGGGGACACAGGGTCAGTGCTGATGGGGACACCGCTGATGGGGACACGGGGTCAGTACTGATGGGGACACCACTGATGGGGACACGGGGTCAGTGCTGATGGGGACACCACTGATGGGGACACGGGGTCAGTACTGATGGGGACACCACTGATGGGGACACGGGGTCAGTGCTGATGGGGACACCACTGATGGGGACACCGGGTCACTGCTGATGGAGACACCGCTGATAGGGACACCGGGTCACTGCTGATGGGGACACCGCTGATATTTTATACATAACTGATTTTTTTTTCACCCCCCCCCCCCAAATACTTGTAAAATCTACAATGTGGCCCTCGTGTTGAAAAGTTTGGAGACCCCTGGTATATGCTATAATTTTCTTTTATTTTTTTGTTATTTTTTTACTATAAAAGTGACGTTACCCTGTAAGTATCCTAGCAAAAAAAATAAAAATTCTAGAGCAGTACTCTATATTGTCCACTAGATGGTGCTAGTAGCATGTGAGCGCCAGACATTTAATTACGTTGTTGCAAAATACCTCTGCGGCCCTAGAAATTAATTACTTCTGCAACATGGATTTCATTACCGCTTCCCTCATTTCCAGAGGATACTCCAACTACATATCATTTAACTTGGTGCCTTTAGGTCAAACTACTCCCCCCCCTCCCCCACACATACCTCCAATTAGGAACTTCTCAGCCAGGACCGGTGACAGAGTTATAGACAGGAGTGGCAATCTGGGAGAAAATTCCCAATCCCTGGAATGTGGAAGTTGGGTTGAAAGATTTGAGTGACCGTGAGCACTGCAGCCAAAGGGGGCCTTGCCAGTATCTCACAAAAGTAAGTACACCCCTCAAGTTTTTGTAAATATCTTTCATGTGACAACACTGAAGAAATGACACTTTGCTACAATGTTGTGTAGTGAGTGTACAGCTTGTATAACAGTGTACATTTAGGGCCAGAATCAGGTAGAGTTAGGTTGTAGTATCAGTGATACTCCAGCCTAACTCTCACTTTGAGCCGGCGTTTCTGTTTTCTTTAGTCAGAAAACAAGAAACGCCGGCTTGGAGTTCCTATACGAGCGGCGTAATTGTATTTCGCCGTCGTATCGTAACTTCAATTTTAAAAATGGCGCTGGGGGCGTTCCCGCTGATTAACGCCGAAAATATGTTAATCAGCGAGAATCGGCAATTCACGATCGTATTCGGGCCCGACGCAGTGACTTTCCGACGTTTCCGTAAGCGATACGCGGCGTAAAGATAAAGCAGCCCCCTAGTGGAGTATCCTATGTTAAGTATAGCCGTCGTCATCGCGTCGAAAAAAAAAAAATTTGCGCCGTTTGCGTAAAACGTCCGTGAATGGGGATTTGACGTCATTGACGTTCACTGACAGAATTTGGAGCATGCGCACTGACAGTCGACGCATGCGCAGTACGTTCGCCGCGGGATCGCGCCTAGTTATAATACTACACGCCCCCTACCCGCCCAATTTGAAATACTCCAGCTCATTTTCGCTACGCCGCCGCAACTTTAGGAGCAAGTGCTTCATGAATAACAGTACTTGCTCCTAAAGTTTCGGCAGAGTAACGTAAATGAGAAGCGTTACTCCAGAGCAAAGATGCTCCCATCTACCTGAATCTGGCCCTTACTGTCCCCTCAAAATAACTCAACACACAGCCGTTAATGTCTAAACCACTGGCAACAAAAGTGAGTACACCCCTGAAGTGAAAATGTCCAATTAGACATTTTCCCTCCCCGGTGTCATGTGACTCGTTAGTGTTACAAGGACTCGGGTGTGAATGGGGAGCAGGTGTGTTAAATTTGGTGGTTATAGCTCTCACGCTCTCATACTGGTCACTGGAAGCTTAACATGGCACCTCATGGCCAAGAACTCTCTGAGGATCTCAAAAAATGAATTGTTGCTCTACATAAAGATGGCCTAGGGTATACACCCCAAAACTGAGCTGCAGCACGGTGGCCAAGACCATTCAGCGGTATAACAGGACGGGTTCCCCTCCCCCGCCTCGCCATGGTCCACCAAAGAAGTTGAGGTCACATGCTCAGCATCATATACAGAGGTTGTCTTTGGGAAATAGACGTATGAGTGCTGCCAGCATTGCTGCAGGGGTTGAAGGGGTGGGGGGGGGTCAGCCTGTCAGTGCTCAGACCATACGCCACACACTGCATCAAATTGGTCTGCATGGCTGTCGTCCCAGAAGGAAGCCTCTTCTGAAGATGATGTACAAGAAAGCCTGCACACAGTTTGCTGAAGACAAGCAGACTAAGGACATGGATTACTGGAACCGTGTCCTGTGGTCTGATGAGACCAAGATAAACTTATTTGGTGTCAGATGGTGTCAGGCGTTTGTGGCGGCAACCAGGTGAGGAGTACAAAGACAAGTGTGTCTTGTCTACAGTGAGACATGGTGGTGGGAGTGTCATGGTCTGGTGCTTGTGGCACTGGGGAGCTACAGATCATTGAGGGAACTATTAATGCCAAATTGTACTGTGACATACTGAAGCAGAGCATGATCCCCTCTCTTCAGAGACTGGGCCGCAGGGTAGTTTTCCAACATGATATTGACCCCAAACACCTCCAAGACCAACCACTGTCTTGCTAAAGAAGCTGAGGGTAAAGGGGATGGACTGGCCAAGCATGTCTCCACACCTAAACCCTATTGAGCATCTGTGGGACATCTTCAAAGGAAGGTGGAGGAGCGCAAGGTCTCTAACATCCACCAGCTCTGTGATGTCATCATGGGGGAGGGGAAGAGGACTCCAGTGGTAACCTGTGAAGCTCTGGTGACCTCCATGCCCAAGAGGGTTAAGGCAGTGCTGGAAAATAATGGCGGCCACACAAAATATTGACATTTTGGACCCAATTTGGACACTTTCACTTAGGGGTGTACTCACTTTTGTTACCAGCGGTTTAGACATTAATGGCTGTGAGTTGAGTTATATTGAGGGGACATTAAATTTACACTGTTATACAAGATGTACACTCACAACTTTACATTGTAGCAAAGTATCATTTGGAGGTTGGAGCTGGAGGTTACTACTGACTGGGGGATTAGCAGAGCTGAAGGTTACTACTGAGTGGGGGATAAATAGAGCTGGTGGTTACTACTGAGTGGGGGATCAGAAGAGCTTGAGGTTACTACTGAGCTGGGGATCAGCAGAGCTGGAGGCAACTACTGAGCGGGGGATCAGCAGAGCTGTAGGTAACCACTGAGTGGGCGATCAGCAGAGCTATAGGTAACTACTGAGCAGGGGATCAGCAGAGCTGGAGGTAACTACTGAGCGGGGGATCAGCAGAGCTGGAGGTAACTACTGAGCGGGGGATCAGCAGAGCTGGAGGTTACTACTGAGCAGGGGATCAGCAGAGCTGGAGGTAACTACTGAGCGGGGGATCAGCAGAGCTGGAGGTAACTACTGAGTGGGGGATCAGCAGAGCTGGAGGTTACTACTGAGCAGGGGATCAGCAGAGCTGGAGGTAACTACTGAGCGGGGGATCAGCAGAGCTGGAGGTAACTACTGAGTGGGGGATCAGCAGAGCTGGAGGTTACTACTGAGCAGGGGATCAGCAGAGCTGGAGGTAACTACTGAGCAGGGGATCAGCAGAGCTGGAGGTAACTACTGAGCGGGGGGATCAGCAGAGCTGGAGGTAACTACTGAGCGGGGGGGATCAGCAGAGCTGGAGGTAACTACTGAGCGGGGGGATCAGCAGAGCTGGAGGTAACTACTGAGCAGGGGATCAGCAGAGCTGGAGGTAACTACTGAGCGGGGGATCAGCAGAGCTGGAGGTAACTACTGAGTGGGGGATCAGCAGAGCTGGAGGTTACTACTGAGCAGGGGATCAGCAGAGCTGGAGGTAACAACTGAGCGGAGATCAGCAGAGCTGGAGGTTACTACTGAGCGGGGGATCAGCAGAGCTGGAGGTTACTACTGAGCGAGGGATCAGCAGAGCTGGAGGTTACTACTGAGCGGGGGATCAGCAGAGCTGGAGGTTACTACTGAGCGGGGATCAGCAGAGCTGGAGGTTACTACTGAGCGGGGGGATCAGCAGAGCTGGAGGTTACTACTGAGCGGGGGATCAGCAGAGCTGGAGGTTACTACTGAGCGGGGGATCAGCAGAGCTGGAGGTAACTACTGAGGGGGGGGGATCAGCAGAGCTGGAGGTTACTACTGAGCAGGGGATCAGCAGAGCTGGAGGTAACTACTGAGGGGGGGGATCAGCAGAGCTGGAGGTTACTACTGAGCGGGGGATCAGCAGAGCTTGAGGTTACTACTGAGCGGGGGGATCAGCAGAGCTGGAGGTAACTACTGAGGGGGGGGGGATCAGCAGAGCTGGAGGTTACTACTGAGCAGGGGATCAGCAGAGCTGGAGGTAACTACTGAGGGGGGGGGATCAGCAGAGCTGGAGGTTACTACTGAGCAGGGGATCAGCAGAGCTGGAGGTAACTACTGAGGGGGGGATCAGCAGAGCTGGAGGTTACTACTAAGCGGGGGATCAGCAAAGCTGGAGGCCACAGGAGGATTGTTCCAGTAATCACGCCCACTCCTGCTGCTCTGCCCCCCCCCTGTTGAACTTATGGGGCTTGGGTGCTACCCCCTTATCAGCAGCCCCATTCACAGACATTCTAAAGCACGGTCATGTCATGGTAATTTGTCACCGTCTTCAGGCATTCAAGAATTGCTTGGCTAGATCTTGGCTTACCTTGGGGACCGATCCATTTTCCTCCACCAGGAGGGGAGCATTGTTATTCACAGGAAGGGGATCTGCATCGTCCTGACACAGGCAGCAGAACAGGGAGTGGAAGATGCTTCTGCTTCGAGGCTTCTTAGAAGAGGTGGAGTTGTGAGCACCTGGAGGACAAAGACGAGGTATTAATCTAACAGTACACAACGTAATCTCATTTCATCTCCATGCAACTTTTTCAATCATACATCACATAATGCAGCCCTGGACTTCATTGGCTAGGACGGCACTATGACATCACAGGCACCCTGGGACTTACAGTCCTAGTTCTTCTTCCATGACAGCCAGGTGGTTACCCAGAGTGGCTGGATTCCCCAAATCTGTTGTAAAGGAGCCCTTCAAACCGTATTACTGGTAAAAATAATCCAGGAAATCAGAGTCATAACCTTCATAAGTGACAACCGTCCTGGATTTGCCGGGACAGTCCCGCGTCTTGACCATCAGTCCCACCAATGCTGCGTCCTGGGCCATGTCCCGGGATCACAGGCGTCAACCTTATTTGATCTGCTGCACATTCACAGTAACTCAAAAGGACATTAACTACAGGGATCAGTGCTGCTTGGGGGTGGTCTCTGCATGTTTAGAGGTGTGGTCTGGGCGGGTCCAATCTTGGGGACATAACCAGTGGCACTCTAACCACTTAAAGGGGTGTTGCAAATGTTATGTTTAAAAGCAGTAACCAGGTCATGGGCGCGCCCGGGGGATTTTTTTTCCGCCCCCCCCCTTATATAAACATGATATCAGGGGCAGTGTGGGCTCCCTATTAAGCTATGGACCGGGCCGGGCCAACACTCTACTCCAGGGGAGTCCCAGCCTCAGCCTGTCCCAGGTCTTCCCCAGCGCACACCCTGCCTCTGCTAAACCATTCTCCCCCTGCATCACATCCCTGCAACGCTTACTTGCTTGGCTGAGCTGGAGTCCCTGAAGGCGCCGCCGAAGTGCAGAGCACGTCGCCATCTTGGAGCCTCCGCAGCGAGCGCCGGTGTTATGCCAAACAGGGCATCCCCTGCATCCTTCCAGGCGTGCCCGTGCCGGCCGCTGGGAGGTACCGGCGGGGGGCTTGTCGCTCAGTGGAGGAGCCGCTCACTATACTATCCGCAGAGCTGCCGGATGCTGGCGCCCCCCTCAGCTCAGCGCCCGGGGCAGACGCACCCCCTGCTCCCCTGGTTGTTACGCCACTGATTAAAAGTCAGCAGCTACAAAAAGTGTAGCTGCTGGCTTTTAATAAACAATCACTTACCTGCTCCAGCGTTCCAGCGACACGCCGGCCGGGGCTCCGCTCCTCTCCCCCCCTCCCCGGCCGGCGTCTCCATCCTGACTGTGGGCCTTCGGCTTCACGGCCGGGCACCCACTGCGCATGCGCGAGCGGCACTGCGCGTGCGCCGCGGCCCGCCGCTGATTGGACAGGCGATCGTTTAGGACCTGTCAGTGTCCTAAGTGATCGCCTAGGGGAGGGGCTGCAGTAAGGCGATTAAGCTTAATCACCTAACCAGCCCCTCGGCGGAAGCAGGAAGTGGGACAGGAAGTCCCACTCCTCCTGAAGCCCCCACTCCCCCCCCAAAAAAAATTGACATGCCAAATGTGGCATGTAAGGGGGTGAGGAGTGGATTAGGCGGAAGTTCCCATTTTTGGGTGGAACTCCACTTTAAGGACCCCCTAACCGACGATATAAGTTGGCAGAATGGCATGGTTGGGCACAATCACGTACCTGTCTGTGTCTCTTTAAGGCCCAGCTGTGGGGTCAAAGCTCCGTGACTGAGGGACCTGCGGACCCGATCGCCGCCGGTGTCCCGCAATCTTTCACCGGAGCTGAAGAACGGGGGAGAGGTGAGTGTAAACAACACCTTCCCCGTTCTTCATTGTGGCAGTGACACTGATCGTCTGTTCCCTGATATAGGGAAAGACGATCACTGATGTCACATGTCCAGTCCTGCCCCCCTACAGTTAGAAACACATATGAGGTCACACTTAACCCCTACAGCGCCCCCTTGTGGTTAACTTCTAAACTGCAATTGTCATTTTCACAGTAATAAGTGCATTTTTATAGCACTTTTTGCTGTGAAAAATTACAAAAATTGTGTCAAAGGTGTCCGATGTGTCCGCCATAATGTCGCAGTCACGAAAAAAATCGCTAATCGCCGCCATTACTAGTAAAAAAAAAAATTATTAATAAAAATGCAATAAAACTATCCCCTATTTTGTAAACGCTATACATTTTGCGCAAACCAACCGATAAACGCTTATTGCGATTTTTTTTTACCAAAAATAGGTAGAAGAATACATATCCGCCTAAACTGAGGGAAAAAAATATATATATATATTTTGGGGGAATATTTATTATAGCAAAAAGTAAAAAATACAGCACTGTTTTCAAAATTGTCGCTCTATTTTTGTTTATAGCGCAAAAACTAAAAACTGCAGGTGACCAAATGCGTTTTCCCGGTAAAAATAGCGCTATTAAAACGCTCAGAAAACGCTCCCCATGCCCCTCTCCATTGAAATGAATTAAAAAACGCGGTAGAAACGCTGTAAAAACGCGGTGTTTTGCCGCGATTTCAATCGTGGAAAAAACACAGAGATTTTGCCGCGTTTTTACGCGGCAAAAACGCACCAGTGTGAAATGGCCCTTAGGCTGCATTCACACATATGCGTTAGCGATTTTGGGCGACAACGTTTAGGCGTTTTGTACCACGCGTCGTTTTAAAATCCTGCTTTTTGTATAGCCATTGTCGGCTATGCGGAACGCCAAAGCCCCAGATACGCAAAATCGGCGTTCGGCGTTCTATCGGCGTATTGCGTTCGGAGATGTGAACGGTCTCCATAGACAATAATGCAAATTCGACCCTCCGGCGTATTGTAGCGTCGCGCTTCAGGCGACAAAATGCCTAGGTGTGAATGGAGCCTTAGTGCAGTCCTCCTTCACTTACCTCATCCTTCCATTTTGCTTTTAAATGTCCTTATTTCTTCTGAGAAATCCTCACTTCCTGTTCTTCTGTCTGTAACTCCACACAGTAATGCGAGGCTTTCTCCCTGGTGTGTAATACGAGGCACTCCTGCACGAATGGATCTGGCGGCCGGAGTATCACTCGAACCCTTGTAGGATAAAGTCTCTGCCACAGACCCTCCTGAATGGACTTCAGCGAGACACCTGGGCCACAGGCCCTCTCTGATTTGTAGTTACGGAGGCAATCCTCCTTAGCTGAATTACGCTTGGATCTCCTTCTTAAAGTGGATGTAAGTCCCCCCCCAAAAAATTAAAAATGTATGTCACAATGTAGAGTATAAGATTTCCTATCATCTGTGCCCAGTGTTGCCACACAGAGTTAATCTGAGCAATCCTCTTTTATTGTTCAGTGAAAATTAACAGAGTTCCAGATAAAAACCTGTCTAAATAAAAAGTCTGTTTCTCTCTTCTTGCTTTGAGTAAGAGGTTATTTACAGTAGGTGACTGGGATATTGTGTCAATCTCGCTCCCTTTCTCGGCGAGATTGACCACCTACGAGCCCCATCGCGGGAGCCAGCGCCGAGCTGGCTTGCCGCGATGGAGACAAAGCCGTCATAGAAGCGACGGGGATCCGACGCGGATTCCCGCCAATTCTACACGTGGGCGGAGTTTGTTATGAATCCTGAAGGAGAAATCCCCGCCGGATTTTTAAAGAAAAATCCGGCATGGGTTCCCCCCTCAGGAGCATAACGGGCCCTTAGGTCTGTTATGAGGTATAAAAAGTAAGGAGATCCTACGCCGAAAAAACGGCGTGGGGGTCCCCCCACAATCCATAACAGACCCGTATCCAAAGCACGCCGGCCGGCCGGTCAGGAAGGGAGTGGGGGCGAGCGAGCGCCCCCTCCTGAGCCGTACCGGGCAGCATGCCCTCAACATGGGGGGGTTAGGTGCTCTGGGGCAGGGGGGCGCACTGCGGCCCCCCCCACCCCAGAGCACCCTGTCCCCATGTTGATGAGGACAGGGCCCCTTCCCGACAACCCTGGCCGTTAGTTGTCGGGGTATGCGGGCGGGAGGCTTATCGGAATCTGGAAGCCCCCTTTAATAAGGGGGCCCCCAGATACCGGCCCCCCCACCCTAAGCTGAATGAGTATGGGGTAACATTGTACCCCTACCTCATTCACCTGCAAATAAAGCAAGTGTAAACACAGAGATAAACCACACAGGGTATTGAAATATTTTATTAGTTGGCCGCCGGGGGGGGGGGGGGTGTGTATGATCAGGCTTTTATAAAAGCGCCCCCCTCCGGCGGGCTTCTGTGGGGGGTGGGTGCCGCCGTCTGGTTAATCTGTCCGCCGCCGGGGGGGGGGCGCTTTGAACAATAAAAGCGCCCACCACCCGGCGGGCTTCTTTCGACGTCTTCGGCGGCTGGGGGGTCTTCTCCCGCTCTCCGGGGTCTTCTCCTGCTCTCCGGGGGTCTTCTCCTGCTCTCCGGGGGTCTTCTCCGCTCTCCGGGGGTCTTCTTCTTCAGGACTCGCCGCCGCTAACTTTGTGTGTTAGCTCAATTACTAGCGGCGGCGAGCCCCCTCCTCTGTGACGTCGTCTTCTTCTTCTTCTTCTGTTCTCCAGATGTTGACGCAACGCTTCCTTCCGCTGTTATGCCGGGCGTGCGGCTCGCAGCGAGTTATATAGGCCTGTCTTGTGACGTCGCAGTCCCATCATGCTCCGGTAGGTAGCACGTGAATTTTTTTTGGGGTTTACATCCACTTTAACCACCTAAGACCCGGACCAAAATGCAGGTAAAGGACCTTGCCCCTTTTTGCGATTCGGCACTGCGTCGTTTTAACTGACAATTGCGCGGTCGTGCGGCGTGGCTCCCAAACAAAATTGGGGTCCTTTTTCCCCCACAAATAGAGTTTTCTTTTGGTGGTATTTGGTCACCTCGGTTTTTATTTTTTGCGCTAAAAAAAAAAAAATAGAGCGACAATTTTGAAAAAAATGCAATATTTTTTACTTTTTGCTATAATAAATATCCCCCCAAAATATATATAAATTTATTTTTTTTCCCTCAGTTTAGGCCGATACGTATTCTTCTACCTATTTTTGGAAAAATCCCAATAAGCGTTTATCGGTTGGTTTTCGCAAAATTTATAGCGTTTACAAAATAGGGGATAGTTTTATTGCATTTTTATAAAATTTTTTTTTTTTTTTACTACTAATGGCAGCGATCTTTTTCGTGACTGCGACATTATGGCGGACACTTCGGACAATTTTGACACATTTTTGGGACAATTGTCATTTTCACAGCAAAAAATGCATTTAAATTGCATTGTTTACTGTGGAAATGACAGTTGCAGTTTGGGAGTGAACCACAAGGGGGCGCTGTAGGGGTTGTGTGTTCCCTGTGTGTGTTTACAACTGTAGGGGGGTGTGGCTGTAGGTGTGACGTCATCGATCACGTCCCCCTATAACAGGGATGACGCGATCGATGCTGCGGCCACAGAGAAGCACGGGGAAGGTGTGTTTACACACGGCTCTCCCCATTCTTCAGCTCCGGGGACCGATCGCCGCACTCCAGCGGCGATCGGGTCCGCGAGTCCCGCGGTCCCGGAGCTTCGGACCGGGTCACGGTGCCATCTACTGCACAGGGGTGGGAAGAACACCCCAGCACAACAGAACGTGCCTACAGCACAGCCAAGCTGAGACAGAGACCCTGTGTTAAGCATAACAATTTGGATCAGAGTCAGTTAACACTCTGATCTTCCACTAAATAGCACCGGCACTCCAAAGTAACCAGGCGCTACACCACCTTTTAGGTTTTGAATCCAAACTGATTTTATGGGGAGATGACCGTCTCTGGTAATACACGCGGCTCCACAGCTCAATGCAAGGAGAGGTTACACCTCGTATGAGAAAATACCGCGAGCAGCCAGAGATTAGCGTAGTCCTGAGAGATCAGTAGGGATCATCGCACCTTAATCCTTCTGCAGTTAACAAGATCTCATTATCTTGGAGGGAGATGGATGTGATTAAAGCCGACGGGCAGATGTCGCACAATTCCGCCATCAACGCCGGAGCAGAGCGCCAAGTAAATATTCTTTTTATGCCTGGATGGAGCGCGCACCTGTCATTGGTGTTATTTACTGCAATAATAACCCCAGCATAGGTAACTGCCACCAACGCTGAGGGTTATTATTAGGGTTGTCCCGATACCACTTTTTATAGGACCGAGTACAAGTACCAATACTTTTTTTCATGTACTCGCCGATACCGAATACTGATACTTTTTTTTAAAATGTGTCCCTAAATGCAGCCATGTCTCCCCACATATGTAGCCATGTCCCCCCACATATATCCAGCCATGTCCCCCCATCTATTGCAGCCATGTCCCCCCATCTATTGCAGCCATGTCCCCCAACATATATCCAGCCATGTCCCCCCATCTATTGCAGCCATGTCCCCCCACATATATCCAGCCATGTCCCCCCCATCTATTGCAGCCATGTCCCCCCACATATATCCAGCCATGTCCCCCCATCTATTGCAGCCATGTCCCTCCACATATATCCAGCCATGTCCCCCCACATATATCCAGCCATGTCCCCCCACATATATCCAGCCATGTCCCCCACATATATCCAGCCATGTCCCCCCACATATATCCAGCCATGTCCCCCACATATATCCAGCCATGTCCCCCATATATCCAGCCATGTCCCCCCACATATCTCGCAGCCATGTCCCCCCCATCTATTGCAGCCATGTCTCCCCACACATATATCCAGCCAGGTCCCCCCACATATATCCAGCCATGTCCCTCACATATATCCAGCCATGTCCCCCACATATATCCAGCCATGTCCCCCACATATATCCAGCCATGTCCCCCACATATATCCAGCCATGTCCCCCCACATATATCGCAGCCATGTCCCCCCATATATCGCAGCCGTGTCCCCCCACATATTGCAGCCATGCCCCCCCACATATATCCAGCCATGTCCCCCCACATATGCAGCCATGTCCCCAACATATATGCAGCCATGTCCCCCAACACATATATCCAGCCATGTCCCCCCACATATATCCAGCCATGTCCCCCCATATATTGCAGCCATGTCCCCCCCCCACATATATTGCAGCCATGTCCCCCATACCTAGTAGATGATGATGCCGCCGCGTTAATCAGCGTGCGGGGAACATTATAGGCAACTTTCGTTTGAATAGCTGTATTCCCCGCCGCGCCGTGTATAGACACTCCCCCAGATCCGTCCAATCCCGAGCAAGGGGGAGTGTCTATACAGGGTGGGGAATACAGCCATTCAAACGAAAGTTGCCTGCAATGTTCCCCGCACGCTGATTAACGTGGCAGCGGCGGCTTTGCGGTATGCGGCGGCGGGGGGGCAAGTATTCTATTCAGGCAGCGGGGGCATTTGCGGGAGTACAAGTACTCCTGCAAATACTCGGTATCGCTACCGATACTGGTATCGGGACAACCCTAGTTATTATTATTGTAGACGTCAACACCAATGCTGAGGGTAATACTGCAGTAACAGACAGCAATACTGGGGGTTATTACTGCACTCACTGACATCAATGCTGGGGGTTATTACTGCACTCACTGACATCAATGCTGGGGGTTATTACTGCACTCACTGACATCAATGCTGGGGGTTATTATTGCACTCACTGACATCAATGCTGGGGGTTATTACTGCACTCACTGACATCAATGCTGAGGGTTATTACTGCACTCACTGACATCAATGCTGAGGGTTATTACTGCACTCACTGACATCAATGCTGAGGGTTATTACTGCACTCACTGACATCAATGCTGGGGGTTATTACTGCACTCACTGACATCAATGCTGAGGGTTATTACTGCACTCACTGACATCAATGCTGGGGGTTATTATTGCACTCACTGATCCTGGGGGTTATTATTGCACTCACTGACATCAATGCCGCACTCACTGACATCAATGCTGGGGGTTATTACTGCACTCACTGACATCAATGCTGAGGGTTATTACTGCACTCACTGACTCCAATGCTGGGGGTTATTACTGCACTCACTGACATCAATGCACTGCACTCACATCCAATGCATTGCACTCACTGACATCAATGCTGGGGGTTATTACTGCACTCACTGACTCCAATGCTGGGGGTTATTATTGCACTCACTGACATCAATGCTGGGGGTTATTATTGCACTCACTGACATCAATGCTGGGGGTTATTATTGCACTCACTGACATCAATGCTGGGGGTTATTACTGCACTCACTGACTCCAATGCTGGGGGTTATTATTCACTGACATCAATCTGGGGGTTATTATTGGACATCAATGCTGGGGGGCATTTGCGGGAGTACAAGTACTCCTGCAAATACTTGGTATCGGGACAACCCTAGTTATTATTATTGTAGACGTCAACACCAATGCTGAGGGTAATTACTGCACTCACTGACATCAATGCTGGGGGTTATTACTGTACACACTGACTCCAATGCTGGGGGTCATTATCGCGGTAAATTACCCCAACGCTGGGGGTTATTACTGCAGGTAACCGACACCAATCCTAGAGGTTGTTATTGCACGCTCCCTGCGGCGTTCTTTTGATGCGCGCGTTATCACACCACCAGTTGCATGCCTTGCACAAATAAAAAGCTGTTGGCAGCAACAAGAATGTGCCCAGTCCAACTATTACACAACATTCTCGCCTGTCCACCGTCTTCTGACAGCGAAAGGAATTTCACATTGGGCCAAAAAAGGAAATAAAAGGGAAAAGCAGGACAAATATGCCGCGTCTGAGGTCACAGAGTTCAGGCAGAGTGCAAACACACAGAAAAAACACACAGAAAACAATCTCACCCCTCCCAGGAATGTCATTGCAACACTGGCCTAACAAGAGCTATTAACCCTTTCCCACCCAGGAAACAGCGGGGCAAAAAAAAGATTATCCGAGCGTGCGGAAATATTGTGCCAACAAACACTTGTTTTAGACAATCTGAGTCCAACTGGGTTCATTCAAGGCACGTGGCCCAATGGAAATGCATCCAAGTCCTCATGAACAGTCTGACAAATGGATCATTCACATAGGAGTGCTGATCTGTCTTCACCTACATGGGATGCACACGTGTTCCCTGCAGCCATGTGCAGGCAGCATGTTCAAATCAATGATAGGTGGGCACTGCATGAACCTGCATGGACCTCCGAGTGCATCTCCAACTGAATATTCATGTGGGAGCGATCCACAGATCAGAAAAATATCTCTTTTAGGTTTCCCCTTACATCAGGGTCCCCATCAGAGTTCCCCCCATACACCAGAGTCTCTCTTGCATCAAGGTCTCTACCAGGGTTACTCCTTACACCAGGTTCACCATCAGAGCCCCCCATTACATCTTCAGAGCCCCACCTTACATTTTCCCCCAGAGCCATATCAGGGTCCCCCAGCCATCCTTATATCAGGTTCGCCATAAGAGACCCCTCTTACATCAGGGTCCCCATCAGAGTTCCCCCCTTACACCAGAGTCTCTCTTGCATCAAGGTCTTTACCAGGGTTACTCCTTACACCAGGTTCACCATCAGAGCCCCCCATTACATCTTCAGAGCCCCACCTTACATCAGGGTCCCCATCAGAGCCATCCTTATATCAGGTTCACCATCCCCATCAGTTCCCATCAGAGCCCTCATCTTCAGAGCCACCTCTTACATCAGGTCCCCATCAGCCACCCCTTAAAGTCCCCATCAGAGCCCCCCTTACATCTAGGTCCCCATCAGAGCCACCCCTTACATCAGGGTCCCCATCAGAGCCCTCCTTATAGGTTCTAAAAGGACCCCCCTTCACTAGGTCCCCAAAGCCCTCCTTATATCAGGTTCACTAAAAGAGACCCCCCTTACATCTAGGTCCCCATCAGAGCCACCCCTTACATCAGGGTCCCCATCAGAGCCATCCTTATATCAGGTTCACCATAAGAGACCCCTCTTACATCTAGGTTCCCATCAGAGCCACCTCTTACATCAGGGTCCCCATCAGAGCCACCCTCTTACATCAGGGTCCCCATCAGAGCCACCTCTTACATCAGGGTCCCCATCAGAGCCACCCCTTACATCAGGGTCCCCATCAGAGCCACCCCTCACATCAGGGTCCCCATCAGAGACCCCCCTTACATCTGGGTCCCCATCAGAGCCACACCTTTCATCAGGTTCACCATAAGAGTCCCTCCTTACATCAGAATCCCCCATACATATGGGTCCCTATCAGAGCCCCACCTTACATCTGGATCCCCATCAGAGCCACCCCTTACATCAGGGTCCCCATCAGAGCCACACCTTACATCTGGGTGCCCATCAGAGCCACCCCTTACATCAGGTTCACCATAAGAGACCCTCCTTACATCAGAATCCCCCATACATCTAGGTCCCCATCAGAGCCCCACCTTACATCTGGGTGCCCATCAGAGCCACCCCTTACATCAGGTTCACCATAAGAGACCCCCCTTATATCAGGGTCCCCATCAGAGCCCCACCTTACATCTGGGTCCCCATCAGAGCCCCACCTTACATCTGGGTCCCCATCAGAGCCCCACCTTACATCTGGGTCCCCATCAGAGCCCCACCTTACATCTGGGTCCCCATCAGAGCCCCACCTTACATCTGGGTCCCCATCAGAGCCCTCCCTACATCCAGAGCCCCACCTTACATCAGGTTCACCAAAAGAGACCCCTCATTACATTAGAATCCCCCTTACATCTAGGTCCCCATCAAAGCCCCCCTTACATCCAGTTCACCATAAGAGACCTTCTTTACATCTTGGTTCATATTGGTTGCAACCAATGATAAGGATGATGGCAATGCAGCATGAAGCTGTGGGGTGTTGTGGATAGAAGTGAAGACAGAGGAAACCTGAATCCTAAATCTGTGCACACTGAGGTGAAGAGCCGGACCTAGCTGAGGACTTCTGTTTTCCAGGAAATTTTCCTTCACTTCCTGTCCAGGAGATTAGTGGTCACCAGTACAAATACAGTGGGTGAAATCTCCCCAGTGGGGGACAAAACCGTAATTAAAAGACCTGGCAGGGGTTCTAGTGCGCCCCAGCTTTTCATACAGCGCAATCTTGCTGTGACCTCTATTCATTCCTATGGGAGACAGCAATACTCTGCAGGACCACTAGAGGCAGCCATGAGTATGGCCATCCCATGGGCACAAATGGGGGACCCATTGCGAATGCCCATAATGGAGAAGAGCCTTTAACAAAACCTGTCTCTATGTCATCCAATCAAATTCAGGCTTTCATTTTGCAGGTGACATTTGTCTGAGCAGGCCTGGATGTCATTGGCTGTTGCTGGACGGGTCAGCCAGTGAAAATAAATGAGCTCTATTATATTTTGTATTTATTCTGTTCTCCTCTACGTTCCCCCCAGTAATGTTTGTGTTGCGTTTCCCAATCCTTTGCGCACGCGGCTGCAGCTGACAGCTGTGCAGAGGGCCGGCATTCCGGAGCTCAGTACAACCCCCGGGGGCCCGGGGCCAGAACAAGATGGAGGGGAATGTTTGCTGTAAGTGGACGGGGAAATTCCACACATTTGTTGCATTTTTTTATTTACTTTTTATCTTATAAAATACTTTTGAAAAGTTTCTGTTCAGAACGCGGTTTATCTGCGGCAGGTAAACGGTTACACCGCGGCCAACCATTAATCATTACGTGAGCCGATCGGTGCCGTGTCGTGGTAAAAAGTTAAAGTTTCTATTTATCAGCGACAAACAATTCGCCTCTTCTGTGGGCGCTTAAGGCGGCAATAAGGCTGCGAAGGCGGTCAGATACGCAGGCGTTAGATTTCGGCCTACAGGGTAACTCAAGATGGGGGGTAATAATCCCTTACATCAGGGTCCCCATCAGAGTCCCCTTCCTTACATCAGTGTCCCTATGAGAGCCCCCCTCCTTTCATCAGGGTCCCTATCAGGGCCCCCCCTTACATCAGGGTTTCTATCAGAGCCCCCTCTTTTCATCAGGGTCCCCATCAGAGCCCCCTTACATCCGGGTCCCGATCAGAGCCCCCCTTACATCAGGGTCCCCATTAGAGCCCCCCTTACATCAGGGTCCCCATCAGAGCCCCCCTTACATCAGGGTCCCCATCAGAGCCCCCCTTACATCAGGGTCCCCATCAAAGCCCCCCTTACATCAGGGTCCCCATCAGAGCCACCCTTTACATTAGGGTCCCCATCAGAGCCCCCTCCCTACATCAGGGTCCCCATCAGAGCCCCCTTCCTTACATCAGTGTCCCTATGAGAGCCCCCCTCCTTCCATCAGGGTCCCTATCAGAGCCCCCCTTACATCAGGGTTGCTATCAGAGCCCCCCTCTTTTCATCAGGGTCCCCATCAGAGCCACCTTACATCAGGGTCCCCATCAGAGCCCCCTTACATCAGGGTCCCCATCAGAGCCCCCTTACATCAGGGTCCCCATCAGAGCCCCCTTACATCAGGGTCCCCATCAGAGCCCCCTTACATCAGGGTCCCCATCAGAGCCCCCTTACATCAGGGTTCCCATCAGAGCCCCCTTACATCAGGGTTCCCATCAGAGCCCCCCTTACATCAGGGTTCTCATCAGAGCCCCCCCTTACATCAGGGTCCCCATCAGAGCCCCCCTTACATCAGGGTCCCCATCAGAGCCCCCCTTACATCAGGGTCCCCATCAGAGTACTCTTTATATCTGGGTCTCCATCAGAGCCCTCCTTACATCAGGGTCCCCATCAGAGTCCTCCTTACATCAGGGTCCCCATCAGAGCCCTCCTTACATCAGGTTCCCCATCAGAGCCCTCCTTACATCAGGGTCCCCATCAGAGCCCCCCTTACATCAGGGTCCCCATCAGAGCCCCCCTTACATCAGGGTCCCCATCAGAGCCCCCCTTACATCACGGTCCCTATCAAAGCCCCCCTACATCAGGGTCTCTATCAGAGCCCCCTCCTTACATCAGGGTGCCCATCAGAGCCCCCAATTACATAAGGGTACCTATCAGAGCCCCCCTTACATCAGGGTCCTTATCAGAGCCCCCCTCCACTTACATCAGGGTCCTTATCAGTGCTCCCCTCCACTTACATTAGGGGCCTTATCAGTGCTCCCCTCCACTTACATCAGGGTCCTTATCAGAGCCCCCCTAACATCAGGGTCCCCATCAGAGCCCCCCTTACATCAGGGTCCCTATCAGAGCCCCCCCTTACATCAAGGTCCCTATCAGAGCCCCCCTTACATCAGGTCCCTATCAGAGCCATCCCTCCTTATATCAGGGTCCCTATAAGAGCCCCCACCCCCCCACTTACATCAGGGGCCCTATCAGAGCCCCCCACTTACATCAGGGGCCCTATCAGAGCCCCCCACTTACATCAGGGGCCCTATCAGAGCCCCCCACTTACATCAGGGGCCCTATCAGAGCCCCCCCTTGCATCAGGGTCTCCAGCAGAGTCCTCCCTTACATCAGTATCCCCCATTAAATCAGGGACCACATCAGAGCACCCCTTATACTAGGTTCCCCATCAGAGTCCTCCTTACATTGGGGTCCCCCCCCTACATCAGAGTCCCTAACATAGTCACCTTTAAATCAAGGGCACTTTCAGCGGGATCCCCCTTTAAAAAAAAGTAGATGTGATTCCGTATTTGATATCCAAAAATATGATTTCAATTTTTTTTTTTAATCTTCCAAATTAAAAACTAAAAGAAAGGGAAATATTGGGCAGAGGAATGAGCCGAGAAATGAGCCGAGGTAACGGTATTCCCAGACTTCCTGCATCCTCCCTCCTACAACAGACCCCGTAGTGTGTCCGCCGGGCCCTTCTGTGTGCCGTTTCCATGACGTCCCCCCCTGTTTGTCCTCCGTCCCTTTTTTCCTTTCTCCACTTATAGATCAACCTTTGCTCCCAGGATGCCCCGCTGCCGGCGCAGGAATAAAAGGAGAGAATTGCAAATCCCGGCCTCATTCAGCGTCCACATCCGGCCTTCGCAGCTCTGCCAGAATACACAGCGACCGGGACCGCGCCGCGGGGACGCAACTCGCTGGCCCCACCATGGGAGCTGTGGGAGAAATGGGGCCAGAAAAGCCTTTTTTGCTCAGATATAACAAATTGTACAAGTTTCTTTGAACAACATAAAAATAAAAACAAAAAATGTTACTTTTTTTTAATAAAAAGAATAAAAATAAAATCTACAAAAACATCTAAAAATACGTTTCTTTTCATAATAATAAAAAAAAAAAATCCACAAAAGCATCCCAAAAGAAGTTTTTTTTGAACAATAAAAAAAAAAAAAATTTTATAAAAAGAATAAAAATAAAATCTACAAAAACATCTAAAAATACGTTTCTTTTCAGAAAAAATACAAAAAAAAATATAACTTTTTTTATAAAAAGAATAAATAAAAATAAAATCCCCAAAAGCATCCCAAAAGAAGTTTCTTTGAACAATAAAAAAAAAAAAAAAAATTATAAAAAGAATAAAAATAAAATCCACAAAAACATAAGTTTCTTTGAACAATAAAAAAAATATATATTTATAAAAAGAATAAAAATAAAATCTACAAAAACATCTAAAAATAAGTTTCTTTTCAGAAAAAATACAAAAAAAAATATAACTTTTTTATAAAAAGAATAAATAAAAATAAAATCCCCAAAAGCATCCCAAAAAAAGTTTCTTTGAACAATAAAAAAAAAAATTATAAAAAGAATAAAAATAAAATCCACAAAAACATAAGTTTCTTTGAACAATAAAAAAATAAAAACAAAAAAAATCTTTTTTAATAAAAATAATAAAAATAAAATCCACAAAAACATAAGTTTCTTTGAACAATAAAAAAATAAAAACAAAAAAATCTTTTTTAATAAAAAGAAGAAATAATAAAATCCACAAAAACATCCAAAAAGAAAATTCTTTGAACAATAAAAACAAAAAAAAAACATTTTTTTTAATAAAAGAATAAATAAAAATAAAATCCACAAACACATCCAAAAAGAAGTTTCTTTGAACAATAAAAAAAAAAAAAATATATAAAAAGAATAAAAATAAAATCCACAAAAACATAAGTTTCTTTGAACAATAAAAACAAAAAAAATCTTTTTTAATAAAAAGAAGAAATAATAAAATCTACAAAAACATCCAAAAAGAAGATTCTTTGAACATTTTTTTTATAAAAGAATAAATAAAAATAAAATTCACAAACACATCCAAAATAAGAACTTTTTTTTATAAAAAAAAATAAATAAAAATAAAATCCACAAAAACATCCAAAAAGACGTTTCTTTGAACAATAAAAGCAAAAACTATTTTTTTTATAAAGAAAATAGATAAAAATAAAAATCCACAAAAACATCCAAAAATATTTTTTTGTTTTTATTGTTCAAAGAAACTTAAGGACAAAATAAGAACTCTTTATAAAAAGAATAAATAAAAATAAAATCCACAATAACATCCAGAAATAAGTTTCTTTGAACCATAAAGAAAAAGATAAAATAAGAATAAAATAAAGCATCCAAAAACAAACCTCTTTATAATGAAGATAAATGAAAGTGTTCACTATAGGCAAAACTTTTTTTTTTGCCATCTCCCCATTGGGGAGATTTTTCTCCACTTCCTGTCCCAAAACAGGAAGTGACAGGAACTCCCTCCAAAGTGAGGGGAATCCCTGGTTGTAACCAGAACTAGCGTCCCCATTGGAAGATAGAAGGATTAGTGCCCCATCATTGATGTCAATAGAAAGCATAGCGTCCCATTGGCGGTACAAGTGGCAGGAACTATCTAACTGTTGCTGACTGTGTGGAGAAGAATACCCCAAGGGCCAGATAAAATGAAACAAAGGGCCACATCCGGCCCCCGGGCCACAGTTTGGAAACCATTACACTCGGGTTTTTATTTATTTTTTGTGATAATTCAGATTATTGTTGCTTTTTGCAATGCAGCCAATCACAAACCAAATGGCCAACCGGTTGTTTTTTTCGGATTGGTTTTATTGCCCCTTTTACTGGTTCCATTTGCATAATTGTCTCTTTATTATCAGTGAAGATTGGAGCAGATTTCCCTCTGCCGCCGCCGGCGCCGCGATCTGTTATGTGCGACGCGTTTTCTTCCCGAATTATATATAAATTTACCGATCGAGGGATCCAATCCGACCAGTCTGTGCATTTTATTAGTAAGCGGATCTGCTTTTTGTTTAATTAAAGCTGAACTCCGAGCAAACGGCTATACTGTGTATATATATATATATATACACACACACAGATTACATATATCTACGCTTACAGGCCACTTTATTAGGTACACATTGCTAGTCTAGGGTGACCACATGTGTCCCGGATTGCATTTTGCAGGTCTCTCCCGGGCACCTTCATTCCAGGACAATACAGTGTCCCAGAATGAAACTGACACCCCCCCCCACATGGGCCAATCTGATGCCCCCAAAAAAGGGCGCCACATTACCGCTTTACTCACTGACAGTACTTGTCCTGGCCGGGAATGCCTGGAGGAGCACAATCCCCGCCCCCTGCTTGTGATTGGAGAAATCATAAATCCCGCCTCCTGTGTCCAATCGCTGTGCTGTGATTCGTTACAGCACAAGCTGATTTTTGGGAAGGGAGGGTAGTTTGGAAATGTGGTGACCCTAGGCTAGTAGCGGGTTGGACCCCCTTTTGCCCTCATTCTTGGTAGCAGAGATACAACAAGGTGTTGGAAACATTCCTCAGAGGTTTTTTTTCTCCACGGTTGCTGCAGATTTGTCATTTGCACAGCCATGATGAGAATCATCAAATATGACTGGCAGTGAAGGGGTTAACCACTAGGGGGCTGGAAAGGGTTGAATGTGTCCTAGGGAGTGATTCTAACTGTCAGGGGGCGTGGCTTACTGTGACACGTCACTGATCGCTACTCCCGATGAGAGGGAACAGACGATTAGTGACATGTCACTAGGCAGAACAGGGAGATGCCTTGTTTACATAGGCATCCCCCCGGTCCGCTGTTCCATGACCTGATCGCAGGACACTGGTGGACATTGAGTCCGCGGGTCCTGCAGGCATGGTCAGGGAGACTGCGGCGGGCGGGCGCGCGCCCGCTAGAGGGCGGGTTTAACGCAACGTGTATACAGTATACGTTGCTTTGCCTGCTCCTGCCATTCTGCCGACGTATATCTACGCGAGGCAGTCGGCAAGCGGTTAATATATGCCAGCTTATGAGGGGAGAGAGCACAGCCCGCACCTCCTCCCAGATTTCACCTCCTCTCCTTGCTGCTTCCAGTGCTGGGCTCTCAGAAGCAGTGATGCCGCTGTCACTATTTCAGTCATCCTTAAAGTAGGAGAAACTTGTGGTGCCCCCATTCCTACAATACAAGCTGCCCACAGGGCAGCTCTTCCTTCTGCCCACCCCTTGTCCCAGCCCTGGCTGATCCCTTAAAACAGGGGTCTCAAAACATTCTAAACAAAGGGCCAGTTTATTGTCCTTCAGACTCTTGGAGGGCCGGATTTTGGCCAGCGGGAGTGGAAATTTTCCTGGCATCATTGTTAGTAAACATTTGGTATTAGGGGGAGGAATAGTGCCCCATTGCTGGTATCATAGGGAGGAATAGTGCCCCATTAGTGGTGTCATTGGGAGAAATGGTGCTCCACTGCCGGTGTCAGATAGCAGAATAGTGTCTTGTATCAGTGGGAGGGATAGTGCTCCAAGGGCTGGATAAAGGCAAGCAAAGGGCCGTATCCGGCCCTCGGGCCGCAGTTTGGAGACCACTGCCTTAAAGGGTAACTAAAGCTTCCTTTTTATTTTTTTTTCCAAACAAACATGTCGTACTTACCTCAACTGTGCAGTTGGTTTTGCACAGAGTGGCCCCAATCCTCCTCTACTAGGGTCCCTCAGCGGCACTCCTGGCTCCTCCTTTTTTACACTTTCCCCCGCTGGAGTGCCGCTTTGGGGACATTCGTGCGGGCGCGCTCCCGTGTCCTGCTGCTGCATCTATTAACACAGACAGCAGGACTCGGCCCCGCCCTCCGCATCATTAGAGTTGATTGACAGCAGCAGAAGCCAATGACTGCGCTTCTATCAATCTATCCAATCAGGACCCGAGACACCGGCTGGAGCTGGCGTGCTCGTCCCCATCTCTGGAAAGACCGGGTTCAGTTAAAGGGTCACTAAAGGAAAAAAAAATGTTTTGCTGAAATGACTGTTTACAGGGTATAGAGACATAAAAGTTAACTGATTCCTTTTCAAAATGATTAAAAATAGATAAAAATCAATCATATAATGTGCCTGCAGGTTAGTTTCACTTTTGAACTGGTTTCATGTTTCTGTGAAGTAGAAATAGACACACAGAACAAAAACTAACAAATCCAGGGCAGTGTTTTGTTTTTAAAATGAATCTGATTGGTTCTGGGAAGTTTTAGACACACAGTAATGACAGCTTAGACCACTGTGAGAAAGCTCCCAGTATGGTGGTTATAAGGAAACAGACAAGCAGGAAGTGTGGAGAACAGAGCAGGATTACAGCAACTTCAAAGCAAAAACGAACAATAAGGACATGAAACCAGTACTGCAGTAAGGTAAAGGAAGCTATTTAGCTAAAAAAAAAAAATTCCTTTAGTGATCCTTTAAGTAAAAGGGGGGAGCTGCATCACAGGAGGGTTTTCACCTTAATGCATAGAAGGCAAACCACGAGGGTTTACAACCTCCTTTAAAGGAGTTGTAAAGGAAAAAAAAATTTTGCCTAAATGAATGTCTGCAAGGTAGACAGACAGAATAGTGTAATGATTCTGTTAACAAACGAGTAAATACCTATTAAATTCCTTCATCTATATCACCTCCGGTGTTCTAGTTTCTGTGCTCTCATTCGCTTCCTGGTTTGCGGCGCTCGTTCATGTAAGAACTACATTTCCCAGTATGCATTGCGGCACGCCCAGTAATTCACACCTCCTTGAAGTCTCTAACACGTAGAGAGCGTCCTGCCGCACAGATGTAGGAGGGGGCGAGCACGTTACTGACCACCGCAGTAAAGTCTCCCTTCACGGTGGTGAGTAACAATCAGACAAGCAGGAAGTGAACAGAACAGAGAAGAAATAGAGCAACTTCTGAGCAAAAACTAACAATGAGGAAGTGAAAAGAGGAATGTCTGCAGGTAAAGGATGCTTATTATGGAAAAAAATAAAAATAAATCCTTTACAACCCCTTTAGCCCCGGACCATATTGCTGTCCAGTGACCAGAGCACTTTTTGTGATTCGGCACTGCGTCGCTTTAAAGGGGTAGTTCCCCCAAAAACCTTTTTTTTAACATTTATTCAGGCTCGTTATGTCAAGGGGAATCAGTTTTTTTTTTTTTTAGAAATGAAGCCGTACTTACCGTTTTAGAGATGCATCGTCTCCGACGCTTCCGGGTATGGGCTCCGACTATAGGCGTGCCTATTTGATTGACAGGCTTCCGAGGTCGCATACATCGCGTCACGATTTTCCGAAAGTAGCCGAACGACGGTGCGCAGGCGCAGTATAGAGCCGCACCGTCGCTCGGCTTCTTTCGGCTACTCGTGACGCGATGTATGCGACCGTCGGAAGCCTGTCAATCAAATAGGCACGCCCAGACCAGACGATCATACCCGGAAGCGTCGGAGACGATGCATCTGTAAAACGGTAAGTATTGCTTCGTTTCTAATAAAAAACCACCCGATTCCCCTTGACATAACGAGCCTCAATCAATGTTAAAAAAAGGTTTTTGGGGGAATTACCCCTTTAACTGACAATTGCGCGGTCGTGCGACGTGGCTCCCAAACAAAATTGGCGTCCTTTTTTTTCCCACAAATAGAGCTTTCTTTTGGTGGTATTTGATCATCTCTGCGGTTTTTAATTTTTGCGCTATAAACAAAAATAGAGCTAAAATTCGGGGAAAAAAAATGCAATATTTTTTACTTTTTGCTCTAATAATTATCCCCCAAAAAAGATATAAAAAAACATTTTTTTCCTCAGTTTAGGCCGATACGTATTCTTCTACATATTTTTCGTTAAAAAAAAAAAAAAAAAAATCGCAATTAGCGTTTATTAAATTGGTTTGCGCAAAATTTATAGCGTTTACAAAAAAGGGGGTCGTTTTATGGCATTTTTATTATTATTTTTTTTTACTAGTAATGGTGGCGATCAGCGTTTTTTTTTTCGGTACTGCGATATTATGGCGGACACTTCGGACACTTTTGACACATTTTTGGGACCATTGGCATTTTTATAGCGATCAATGCTATAAAAATGCATTGTATTACTATAAAAATGGCATTGGCAGTGAAGGGGTTAACACTAGGGGGCAGGGAAGGGGCTAAGTGTGTCCCTGGGTGTGTTCTAACTGTATGGGGGGGGGGGGTGGCCTCACTAGGGGAAATCACTGATCTTCTGTTCATACATTGTATGAGCAGAAAATCAGCGTTTCCCCCGCTGACAGGACCGGGAGCTTTGTGTTTACACACATACCTCCCGTTCCCCGCTCTGTAACGAGCAATCGCGGGTGCCCAGCGGCGATTGTACCCGCCAGGCACACTCGGGGGACACGCGCGCGCCCTACAAGCTGCGGAGGACGTAGAGCTATGTGCTCCCGCGTAGCAGTGCCACCGTCCCGCCGTAATATGACGGCGGGCGGTCGGCAATTAGTTAAGGCCAGTTTCATTGGACCAAACCGATCGTGTGTACGGCCCGTCGGACCAAAGTTTTAAAACTTGCTTTAAAATCTGACCGATGGACGCCTGACCTTCGGGCCAAACCGATGGTTAGCACACAAAAGCATCGGGCCAAAAACCCGCGCATGCTCAGAATCAAGTCCACGCATGCTTGGAAGCATTGAACTTTGTTTTTTCAGCAGGTCGTTGTGTTCTACGTCACCGCGTTCTGACCCGATCGGATTTTGAACCGATGGACCATTTTCATCGGTTTGGTCCGATCGTGTGTACATGGCCTTCACTGCAACTAAGGGGCCAAACCCAACCTCTGAAAAACAACCCCCACACCATAACCTCCCCTCCACCAAATGATTTGGACCAGTGCACAAAGCAAGGTCCATAAAGACATGGATGAGCGAGTTTGGGGTGGAGGAACTTGACTGGCCTGCACAGAGTCCTGACCTCAACCTGATAGAACACCTTTGGGATGAATTAGAGCGGCCTTCTCATCCAACATCAGTGCCTGACCTCACAAATGCTCTCCTGGAAGAATGGTCAAACATTCCCATAGACACTCCTAAACCTTGTGGACGGCCTTCCCAGAAGAGGTGAAGTTGTTATAGATGCAAAGGGGCGGGGCCAACTCAATATTGAACCCTACGGACTAAGACTGGGATGCCATTAAAGTTCATGTAAAGGCCGGCGTCCCAATACTTTTGGTAATATAGTGTATATGGATACGGCTGATGGGAAAGAGTTAAAAAAAAATGTATTCCAGATTATTTTAATCCCAAACCACCAAGGAACGACGCGGATGACGGAGAAGGGATTCGGCGCTGGAGACGGATTCGGTGGGTTTTTTTCGGTGGGTTTTGGTGAGAAGAACTCGGCCTGGGAAATGTTTTTCAGAGAAAAGGAAGGAGAAGGGGAAACGGTGCCTCTGCTGTGCGGGTCACACCTCCTCCCTGCGTGGGCGGCAGAGAACTACAAACCTGATCCCCCCCCGCCCCCCCGCCAGCACAACTCTCACCACCGGGACAAACAAACCTACAGCCCCGATCTATCCTCCTGCAGGCGAGGCGCCTGAAAACAACGGCTGCTTGTTGCTACAGGCAACCGCACCGATCATCTGCGGATCAGACGCTGTACTATGGAGGGGATTGTAAGACTTTAATACCTCCGGGGGGAGAGTCACATCAATGCCTAGAAATGGCTCCTCCGCGTGTTCTGTATGCCGATCTGCGCGGAATGATGAACCGGCCGGCCATACACCTTCCAATCAGAAATCAGCGATTGAATAATTGATCCCACGGCACGAGGATCTTCTGTCAGGACCAATCATTCAATTTTTTTTATTTATTGATTAAACCAGAAGTCCACACATACTATAGGGGGACACGTACTACAGGGGGACACGTCGCACAACAGGGGGACACATCGTACAGGAGGGACACATCGTACGGGGGGACACATTCTACAGGCGGACACATCGTACGGGGAGACACATCTTACGGGGAGACACATGACACATCTTACGGGGGGACACATCTTACGGGGAGACACATCTTACGGGGGGACACATCTTACGGGGGGACACATCGTACGGGGGGACACATCGTACGGGGGGGACACATCGTACGGGGGGGACACATCGTACGGGGGGGACACATCGTACGGGGGGGACACATCTTACGGGGAGACACATCGTACGGGGGGACACATCGTACGGGGGGACACATCGTACGGGGGGACACATCGTACGGGGGGACACATCGTACGGGAGGACACATCGTACGGGGGGACACATCTTACGGGGAGACACATCTTACGGGGAGACACATCTTACGGAGAGACACATCGTACGGGGGGACACATCGTACGGGGGGACACATTCTACAGGCGGACACATCTTACGGGGAGACACATCGTACGGGGAGACACATCGTACGGGGGGACACATCGTACGGGGGGACACATCGTACGGGGGGACACATCTTACGGGGGGACACATCGTACGGGGGGACACATCGTACGGGGGGACACATCGTACGGGGGGACACATTCTACAGGCGGACACATCTTACGGGGGGACACATTGTATGGGGGGGACGCATCGTACGGGGGGGACGCATCGTACAGGGGGGATGCATCGTACAGGGGGGATGCATCGTACGGGGGGGACGCATCGTACGGGGGGGGACGCATCGTACGGGGGGGACGCATCGTACGGGGGGGACGCATCGTACGGGGGGGACGCATCGTACGGGGGGGACGCATCGTACGGGGGGGACGCATCGTACGGGGGGGACACATCGTACGGGGGGGGGACACATCGTACGGGGGGGGACACATCGTACGGGGGGGGACACATCGTACGGGGGGGACACATCGTACGGGGGGGGACACATCGTACGGGGGGGGGGGGGGGACACATCGTACGGGGGGGGGACACATCGTACGGGGGGGAACATTCTACAGGCGGACACATCGTACGGGGGGGGCACATTGTTTGGGGGACACATTCTACAGGGGGACGCATGGTACGGGGGGGGGGCATGGTACGGGGGGGACGCATCGTACGGGGGGACACATTGTATGGGGGACACATTCTACAAGCGGACACATTGTATGGGGGGGACACATCGTACAGGCGGACACATTGTACGGGGGACACATTGTACGGGGGACACATCGTACGGGGTGGACACATTGTACAGGTGGACACATTGTACAGGTGGACACATTGTACAGGTGGACACATTGTACGGGGTGGACACATTGTACGGGGTGGACACATTGTACGGGGTGGACACATTGTACGGGGTGGACACATTGTACGGGGTGGACACATTGTACGGGGTGGACACATTGTACGGGGTGGACACATTGTACGGGGTGGACACATTGTACGGGGTGGACACATTGTACGGGGTGGACACATTGTACGGGGTGGACACATTGTACGGGGTGGACACATTGTACGGGGTGGACACATCGTACGGGGGGGACACATCGTACAGGGGGACACATCGTACAGGGGGACACATCGTACAGGGGGACACATCGTACTGGGGGACACATCGTACTGGGGGACACATCGTACTGGGGGACACATCGTACTGGGGGACACATCGTACTGGGGGACACATCGTACTGGGGGACACATCGTACAGGGGGACACATCGTACTGGGGGACACATCGTACTGGGGGACACATCGTACAGGGGGACACATCGTACTGGGGGACACATCGTACTGGGGGACACATCGTACAGGTTACAAATATTCGAGGGCCAGTTTTTTTTTTATAAATTATAAATAAAATTAATAAATACGTTTTACTAAACGGAGAAAAAAGTTCTGTAACACAAAACAAAGAAACTTCAAATGAACTTGAGGTATCAATAAAATTCCAACACATTCCCTCTGCCCCTTTCCCATCAGAGTCCCCCTTACATCAGAGTCCCCCTTACATCAGAGTCCCCCTTACATCAGAGTCCCCCTTACATCAGAGTCCCCCTTACATCAGAGTCCCCCTTACATCAGGGACCTCAGGGGAGTCCCCATATATCAGGGTTCCCATATATATTCTCCTAAACTTATATGTATAGGTAACTATGTCCTCTTCTTATTTCTGTAAATGTTAAACAATCCTGAAACACAACAATACAAATGTTTGATAAAGTGATAAAAAAGTAAACAATATAACAAAAGTCTTTACTCAATTATAGCCGTTTCCATTGTTCTATTTAATCCTGTGGGATTGGTGAGGACTGAATGGCACAATTGATAAGGACTTTTATTGCACCTTTGTAAAATTGTACACTTTTTGATCACTTTATTGACACTTTGATAAGTCCTTTAAATTGTGCCATTCAGTCCTCACCAATCACACAGGAGGAATAAACAGAACAATGGAAAGAACTGTTATTTATTATGTACAGACTGTTGGATTGTAAACTTCCTGACCACTTTACTGACACTCTTTATTTCTGTGTTGTTTAAGGATTATTTAGCGGTCAGAAAAAAAAGTCACAGGTCCATGTTTTTGGATAGAAGAGCATACACCACATTATACTCACCTATATCTTTTATTGATTAATTCTCCCATTAGTGCAGAAGATTTGTAACAGATCAGTTCTTGCAACCAAATGATGGTCTAAAGCAGTGGTCTCCAAACTGCGGCCCAGGGGCCAGATGTGGCCCTTTGCTTGCTTTTATCCGGCCCTTGGGGCACCATTTTACTCACCGATACCAACAATGGGGCAAAGTTTCCCCTACTGGCAACAACAATGGGGCCCAATGACATCAACAAAGGGGCCCAATGACATCAACAAAGGGGCCCAATGACATCAACAAAGGGGCCCGATGACATCAACAAAGGGGTCCAATGACATCAACAAAGGGGTCCAATGACATCAACAAAGGGGTCCAATGACATCAACAAAGGTGCCCAATGACATCAACAAAGGTGCCCAATGACATCAACAAAGGGGCCCAATGACATCAACAAAGGGGTCCAATGACATCAATGATGGGTCACAATTCTTCCTAATGACATCAACAATGGGACCCAATAACGGGGCACAGTTACTCCAACTAAAACAATGGGGCGTTCATTTTTCACTGATGTCGAGACCTTTTTGACTCCCACTGATCACTGTCCGGCCCTCGTAAACTCTGAAGGACATTAAACTGGCCCTTTGCTTAGAAAGTTTGGAGACCCCTGGTCTAAAGCCTCGTACACACGATCGGATTTTTATTTTTCTTTGTAGTATGCTAGTCTTATGACGAAAGTGAAAAGGTCACTCACCATACTAAAAATCTGATGGGTGACGTCGCATGGCGACCCCGGCCCATGCCAATATAAGTAGTGGCACGCCACGCACCCGGAATTAGAGTGGGAGAGAGCGTCAAGTCAACATTGGAAGAAGAACGGAGGGAGAAGACAGCGGACAGAGGGAGAAGAACCGGAGAGGGGAGAAGAAGAAGTCGGAAGAGACCACCGGAGCTGCTTAATAATATACTTTAAAAACCTGTGTAGTGTGTTTTATTTTTGACACTTTTTTTAGGTGAATGAGTACAGTGTACCCCATACTCATTTACACAAGGTCGAGGGTCGGTATCTGGGGGCTCCCCATGTTAAAGGGGGCTTTCAGATTTTGATAAGCCCCCCCGCCAGCAGACCCAGACAACCAACGGCCAGGGTTGTCGGGAGGAGGCCTTTGTCCTCAGCAACATAGGGACAGGGTGCTTCGTGGTGGGGGGGTGCAGGGCCTCCCCTGCTCCAAAAAACCCACTCCCCATGTTGAGTGCATGTAGCCTGGTACCGTTCAGGAGGGAGGGGGGGCGCTCACTCATCCTTACCCGCCGGGCTGTATGCTTGGCTAAGGGTCTGGTATGGATTTGGGGGGATCGCTACGCCGTTTTTTCGGCGTTAGGGGTTCCCCTTAAAATCCAGACCAGACAAAAGGCAAGGTGGGAAAACCCCTTAAGGTCTTTAATAGACAGACCAAATCAAAGTATAAAAGGTATCAATTTATTAAGATCTTATGCTTCGGTCTGTCTATTAAAGACCCCAAGGGGTTTTCCACCGTGCCTTTCGGTACCAGGTGTTTTGCTATTGGCCACAATAAAACACGTGGTACTTTGTGTTAATAGTTACATAAATAAAGTGGAACATTGTATGACCCAAGAAGACTGCACCCCCTCCACCCTCCTCCCTAGATCACAGTTGGCGTATAAGCCACTCTCTGATCGCCATCTCCCTCTCTGGAAGAGATCGCGCTGGCACAGTTGCCGACAGTTACAAACCGCACAGATTTATCTACAGAGAGATAAAAAATGTGACAATCACCACAATACAGCCAGCGCCGGAGATTCTTACCAGCCTTGTGGAGTAAAGCGCATAATTACCCAAATGGCAGCAGATCTGTCAAATGCGGCATATGGAAATCGCAGCTTATTAAATCCCTGGGCGGTTCTGCTGCTGTACTTATAAAGGCAAGAGACACCATGGGGTTGATTTGCTAAAGACAAAGCCACTTTGCAAGTACAGTTGCTCACGAGCTTAGAAAATGAGGTAACGCTTCACTTTACAATGAATACCCAATCACATGCAAGCAACGATGACCTCCTGAAGCATGTCTGTAGTCTATGATGGTCTCCTGAAGCATGTCCCCAGTCCATGATGGTCTCCTGAAGCATGTCCCCAGTCTATGATGGTCTCCTGAAACATGTCCCCAGTCTATGATGGTCTCCCAAAGCATGTCCCCAGTCTATGATGGTCTCCCGAAGCATGTCCCCAGTATATGATGGTCTCCTGAAACATGTCCCCAGTCTATGATGGTCTCCCAAAGCATGTCCCCAGTCCATGATGGTCTCCTGAAGCATGTCCCCAGTACATGATGGTCTCCTGAAGCATGTCCCCAGTCTATGATGGTCTCCTAAATCATTTATCAAGTCTTTAATGGTCTCCTAAATCATGTCCCCAGTCTATGATGACCTCCTGAAGCATGTCCCCAGTCTATGATGGTCTCCTGAAGCATGTCCCCAGTCTATGATGGTCTCCTGAAGCATGTCCCCAGTCTATGATGGTCTCCTGAATCATGTCCCCAGTCTACGATGACCTCCTGAAGCATGTCACCAGTCTACGATGACCTCCTGAAGCATGTCCCCAGTTTATGATGGTCTCCTGAAGCATGTCCCCAGTCTATGATGGTCTCCTGAAGCATGTCCCCAGTCTATGATGGTCTCCTGAAGCATGTCCCCAGTCTATGATGGTCTCCTGAAGCATGTCCCCAGTCTATGATGGTCTCCTGAAGCATGTCCCCAGTCTATGATGGTCTCCTGAAGCATGTCCCCAGTCTATGATGGTCTCCTGAAGCATGTCCCCAGTCTATGATGGTCTCCTGAAGCATGTCCCCAGTCTATGATGGTCTCCTGAAGCATGTCCCCAGTCTATGATGGTCTCCTGAAGCATGTCCCCAGTCTATGATGATTTCCTGAAGCATGTCCCCAGTCTATGATGGTCTCCTGAAGCATATCCCTAGTCTATGATGGTCTCCTGAAGCATGTCTCCAGTCTATGATGGTCTCCTGAAGCATATCCCTAGTCTGTGATGGTCTCCTGAAGCATGTCTCCAGTCTATGATGGTCTCCTGAAGCATATCCCTAGTCTGTGATGGTCTCCTGAAGCATGTCCCCAGTCTATGATGGTCTCCTGAAGCATGTCCCCAGTCTATGATGGTCTCCTGAAGCATGTCCCCAGTATATGATGGTCTCCTGAAGCATGTCCCCAGTATATGATGGTCTCCTGAAGCATGTCCCCAGTCTATGATGGTCTCCTGAAGCATGTCCCCAGTATATGATGGTCTCCTGAAGCATGTCCCCAGTATATGATGGTTTCCTGAATCATGTCCCCAGTATATGATGGTCTCCTGAAACATGTCCCCAGTCTATGATGGTCTCCTGAAGCATGTCCCCAGTCTATGATGGTCTCCTGAAGCATGTCCCCAGTCCATGATGGTCTCCTGAAGCATGTCCCCAGTCCATGATGGTCTCCTGAATCATGTCCCCAGTATATGATGGTCTCCTGAATCATGTCCCCAGTATATGATGGTCTCCTGAAACATGTCCACAGTCTATGATGGTCTCCTGAAGCATGTCCCCAGTATATGATGGTCTCCTGAATCATGTCCCCAGTATATGATGGTCTCCTGAAACATGTCCCCAGTCCATGATGGTCTCCTGAAGCATGTTCCCAGTCCATGATGGTCTCCTGAAGCATGTCCCTAGTCTATGATGGTCTCCTAAATCATTTATCAAGTCTATAATGGTCTCCTAAATCATGTCTCCAGTCTATGATGACCTCCTGAAACATGTCCACAGTCTATGATGGTCTCCTGAAGCATGTCCCCAGTCTATGATGGTCTCCTGAATCATGTCCCCAGTCTACGATGACCTCCTGAAGCATGTCCCCAGTCTACGATGACCTCCTGAAGCATGTCCCCAGTCTACAATGGTCTCCTGAATCATGTCCCCAGTCTATGATGGTCTCCTGAAGCATGTCCCCAGTCTATGATGGTCTCCTGAAGCATGTCCCCAGTCTATGATGGTCTCCTGAAGCATGTCCCCAGTCTATGATGGTCTCCTGAAGCATGTCCCCAGTCTATGATGGTCTCCTGAAGCATGTCCCCAGTTTATGATGGTCTCCTGAAGCATGTCCCCAGTCTATGATGATTTCCTGAAGCATGTCCCCAGTCTATGATGGTCTCCTGAAGCATGTCCCCAGTCTATGATGGTCTCCTGAAGCATGTCCCCAGTCTATGATGATTTCCTGAAGCATGTCCCCAGTCTATGATGGTCTCCTGAAGCATATTCCTAGTCTGTGATGGTCTCCTGAAGCATGTCTCCAGTCTATGATGGTCTCCTGAAGCATATCCCTAGTCTGTGATGGTCTCCTGAAGCATGTCCCCAGTCTATGATGGTCTCCTGAAGCATGTCCCCAGTCTATGATGGTCTCCTGAAGCATGTCCCCAGTCTGTGATGGTCTCCTGAAGCATGTCCCCAGTCTATGATGGTCTCCTGAAGCATGTCCCCAGTCTATGATGGTCTCCTGAAGCATGTCCCCAGTCTATGATGGTCTCCTGAATCATGTCCCCAGTCTACGATGACCTCCTGAAGCATGTCCCCAGTCTACGATGACCTCCTGAAGCATGTCCCCAGTCTACAATGGTCTCCTGAATCATGTCCCCAGTCTATGATGGTCTCCTGAAGCATGTCCCCAGTCTATGATGGTCTCCTGAAGCATGTCCCCAGTCTATGATGGTCTCCTGAAGCATGTCCCCAGTCTATGATGGTCTCCTGAAGCATGTCCCCAGTCTATGATGGTCTCCTGAAGCATGACCCCAGTCTATGATGGTCTCCTGAAGCATGACCCCAGTCTATGATGGTCTCCTGAAGCATGACCCCAGTCTATGATGGTCTCCTGAAGCATGTCCCCAGTCTATGATGGTCTCCTGAAGCATGTCCCCAGTCTATGATGGTCTCCTGAAGCATGTCCCCAGTCTATGATGGTCTCCTGAAGCATATCCATAGTCTGTGATGGTCTCCTGAAGCATGTCCCCAGTCTATGATGGTCTCCTGAAGCATGTCCCCAGTCTATGATGGTCTCCTGAAGCATATCCCTAGTCTATGATGGTCTCCTGAAGCATGTCCCCAGTCTATGATGGTCTCCTGAAGCATATCCATAGTCTGTGATGGTCTCCTGAAGCATGTCTCCAGTCTATGATGGTCTCCTGAAGCATATCCCTAGTCTGTGATGGTCTCCTGAAGCATGTCTCCAGTCTATGATGGTCTCCTGAAGCATATCCCTAGTCTGTGATGGTCTCCTGAAGCATGTCCCCAGTCTATGATGGTCTCCTGAAGCATGTCCCCAGTCTATGATGGTCTCCTGAAGCATGTCCACAGTCTATGATGGTCTCCTGAAGCATGTCCACAGTCTATGATGGTCTCCTGTAGCATGTCTGCAGTCTATGATGGTCTCCTGAAGCATGTCCCCAGTATATGATGGTCTCCTAAAGCATATTTCTAGTCTATGATGGTCTCCTGAAACATGTCCTCAGTCTATGATGGTCTCCTGAAGCATGTCCCCAGTCTATGATGGTCTCCTGAAGCATGTCCCCAGTCTATGATGGTCTCCTGAAGCATATCCCTAGTCTATGATGGTCTCCTGAAGCATATCCCCAGTCTATGATGGTCTCCTGAAGCATGTCCCCAGTCTATGATGGACTAAAAAAAAAAAAAAAAAAAAAAAAAAAAAGGAAAAGAAAGCTGCATCTAATGATCGGTAAGCTGCAATATATTACATTTTTGGTTTAGGGTTTAATAAATAAACTCTGCGGATTATGTATGGACTCCGGCGATAACTTTTCCAAGTGAAAGGGGCTGATGAAGCCCTGCTGGGAGGCTGAAGCCCGGGGGATGAAGATCGCAGCCCGGGGGTAGAGCTCAGCTCATTTGTTTAGTTATTAGAAGGTTAAAATTCAGAGACCACATTGCATGAGCTCATAGAGAACAGTAAGATCTGCTAGTGAGAGACAAAGGCGTAGCGAATGGATAAGCGACAATTATTTTCCATAAAGCCATTATCTCTTCCTATGGAAGCCATGCGCTGCAACTGATAGGGCACAACGATCGTACATAGGGGATCGTACATAGGGGATCGTACATAGGGGATCGTACATAGGGGGATCGTACATAGGGGGATCGTACATAGGGGGATCGTACATAGGGGGATCGTACATAGGGGGATCGTACATAGGGGGATCGTACATAGGGGGATCGTACATAGGGGATCGTACATAGGGGGACGTACATAGGGGGATCGTACACAGGGGGATCGTACATAGGGGGATCGTACATAGGGGACGTACATAGGGGGATCGTACATAGGGGAATCGTACATAGGGGGATCGTACATAGGGGGACGTACATAGGGGGATCGTACATAGGGGGTCGTACATCGGGGATCGTACATAGGGGATCGTACATAGGGGGATCGTACATAGGGGGTCGTACATAGGGGGTCGTACATAGGGGATCGTACATAGGTGATCGTACATAGGTGATCGTACATAGGTGATCGTACATAGGTGATCGTACATAGGGGGGATCGTACATAGGGGGATCGTACATAGGGGATCGTACACAGGGGGATACGTACATAGGGATCGTACATAGGGGGATCGTACATAGGGGGATCGTACATAGGGGATCGTACATAAGGGGGATCGTACACATAGGGGATCATAGGGGATCGTACATAGGGTCGTACATAATCGGACTCCGGATCGTACATAGGGGGATCGTACATAGGGGATCGTACATAGGGGATGGGGTAAGGGGATCGACATTAGGGGATCGTACATAGGGGGATCGTACATAGGGGATCGTACATAGGGGGATCGTACATAGGGGGACGTACATAGGGATCGTACATGGGGGACGTACATAGGGGGATCGTACTATAATTCATCATGGGGGACTATACATCGTAACATGCGGGGTCCGTACATAGGACGTCCTACAAAATCGTACCATGGTGTGCGTTCCATTGGACTCTATGCAAAAAAAACGCACCCCACCCCTTATGACTTCAATGCAAAACCCCCCATACCCCCTCCCCGCCCCCTGTTGACTTCAATGCAAAGTCGTTGGTTTAATTCAATGCATGCAAAGTCGCGTCCCCTGTTGACTTCAATGCAAAAACGCCCCCCTGCCCCCCTGTAATCCAACTTCAATGCAAAAAAACCCCCCCCCCTGTTGACTTCAATGCAAAAAAACCCCCCCCTGTTGACCTTCAATCAAAAAAACGCCCCCCTGTTGACTTCAATGCAAAAAAACGCCCCCCTGTTGACTTCAATGCAAAAAAAGGCCCCCCTGTTGACTTCAATGCAAAAGTTTCCCCCTGTTGACTTTAATGCAAAAACAACCCCTATTGACTTCAATGCAAAAAAAGACCCCCCCCCCCCCCTTCAATGCAAAAAAAGGCCCCCCTGTTGACTTCAATGCAAAAGTTTCCCCCTGTTGACTTCAATGCAAAACAATTTCCCCCTATTGACTTCAATGCAAATGACCAGCCCCTTGAAGTCAATAAAAAATCGCACCCCATTGACTTCAACCCCACAATGAACCCCTATTGATCGCCCCCCCATTGAGATTAGATACAGGATCCTGATGTACATCAGCTTCTAACTGCACAAGTGAGAAACTCACAGTCTGCAGTACACAGAGTGAGAAGCACATCCAGTCCGAGAGAGAAGCGCGCTCCAACTTTCGCGCACCTACGTTGTCGACCGAAGGGGCGGAGTTCCGCTTTAACCTTACAAATCAATAACAAAATGAAAAGCCCTCTCTTAAAGGGACATGCACCAGTTAAAAGATACTTCACAAGGAAAGGAAAGCAAAAGCCAAAAGGACAAAGATGTTTATGTTTGGGGAAAGGCAACATGTGACCACCCGTGACAACCGGTGACAAACCTCACTTCTACACATTATAAAAACAATCATCAGCGTGATCTCCGGCGCAGGTTGTCGTTTTCTTGTTTTCTGCCCCCAGGAAATCAAAAAAAAAAAAATTTTTTTTTCCTTTTTCTAAAAAAAAAAATTCCTTTTCATTTCCACAACAGCTTCTCAATTCATACATTCGGCGGAGATTCCTCTGCGATTTTTTTTTGTGTTAAAGCAAGCATGTGTGTAAGCGCAGCCACCTCGTGTTTGGGGCCCACCCCCCCCCCCCCCTGTACACAGATCAGGCACTCCAGGCATGCATGGTCTACACACCCAGGGTGATCATCAGGGGTCAAGGGTCAACCTTTCCAAAGTTGGCCCCGCCTTTTTTTTTTTGCAGAGGTTGGAATTTGTTCTTTTATCTCTGTGCACAGCGAGGGGTTAAAAGGTCAGGGCTGATCACTTGGTGTCCTTGGCCAGCTTGGGGCGGCATGTGTGTGGGTGGAAACAGGTTTAAAGGGCCGGTGTCACCAAGTCTGTCCTGACCTAAACCGGCTGGGGGGGGGTGTACACTTCCTTTGTCTGTAAATCTGCAATATACTTTTCTTGCTGCTTTTCAGAGCCCCCCCCCCCATTGCCATCAATGGAACCGCTGTTGCAATTCAAGTCGTTTTTTTTTTGTTTTTTTTTTGCGATTTCATTGCGACTTGCATTGACTTCTGTTAAATTAAGTCGCAAGCAGCAATCAAAACTTGGAAGTCGGAGGTCCGAATCGCACAGGTCTTGTGGCTTTGAAATCGCCCTGAGGCAGGTGTCACCAAGTCTGTCCTGACCTATCCCGGCTCAGCGTTACAACCATTTTTGTTTTTACCACCCCCCCCCCCCAGGAGGCCCCCTGAGCACACAATTGGCACTTCAAACATCCCAAAGAATAATAATAACTAAATAATAAGAAATAATAATAATAATAGTCACAGGGCCAATCAGTAGAAATCTGACATGACAATTAATAAAATAATAATTAATAAGAATAAAAAATAGGAATTATAAAATAAAAATCATAGTAAAAATAATAATAATTTACTGTTAAAATAATAATAATAATAATAATAACATCAACAACAATAATAATAGTCACAGGGCCAATCAGGAGACGCCTGACACAGGGGGTCCAGACAATGTGACGCTTTGTTAAAGGAACATGCATCATGTAGAATAAACTGTATAGCACTGCACACACTGTTGGCACTGTAAAAATCCTGGACAATAATTATAAAAATAAATAATAATAAGAATTTAAAAAAAATAGTCACTGGGCCAATCAGGAGAAATCTGACATGATAATTAATAAAATAATAATTAATAATAATAAAAAAATGGAATTATAAAATAAAAATCATAATTAAAATAATAATAATTTACTGTTAAAAAAAATAATAATAACATCATCAACAATAATAATAGTCACAGGGCCAATCAGGAGAAGCCTGACATGGGGGGTCCAACCAATGTGACCCTTTGTTAGGAATATGCATCATGTAGAATATATGGTAAGGAAAACTGTTGGCAATATGAAAATTCTGAATAATAATAAAAATAATAATTAATCAATAATAATAAATAATAGGAGTTATAAAATAAAAATAAAAATAGTAAAAATAATAACATCAACAGCAATAATAATAGTCACAGGGCCAATCAGGAGAAGCCTGACACAGGGGGTCCAGGCAATGTGACCCTTTGTTAGGAATATGCATCATATAGAATATATGATAAAGAGCTGCGCACACTGTTGGCGCTATACAAATTCTGCATATTAATAAAATAATAATTAATGAATAATAGGAATTATAGAAAAAAATCATAGTAAAAATAATAATATCATCAACAACAATAATAATAGTCACAGGACCAATCAGGAGAAGCCTGACACATGGGGGTCCAGGCAATGTGACCCACCCCTTGTTAGGGGATCATGCATCACGTAGAATATACTGTAAACATCCCGAATAATAATGAGAACAATAAATCAGAATAAATTAATGATAATAAATAAAAATAATTAGAAGAATACTGACACGGGGGGGGGGGGGTTCCAGGTAATGTGACCCCTTGCTAAAGGAACATGCATCATGTAGAATATATGGTAAGGCGCACTGTTGGCACTATAACAATTCTGAATAATAATATTAATGATGAATAAATAATAGAAGGAATAAAAATTATTATTATTTATTATAAAGGATTTATATAGAATTTACACTTTGCACAGCAATGCTACCCGTGGTTGGGGGAATATGCACCATGTAGAGTATACTGTAAGCATCCCAAATAATAATGAGAACAATAAATTATAATAAATTAATGATAAAAAATAATAATAATAAACAATATAGGAGAATCCTGAACTGAAGGGGGGGGGGGGTCTAGGTAATGTGACCCCTTGTTAAAGGATCATGCACCATGTAGAATATACCGTAAACATCCCGAATAATAATAAGAACAATGAATGATAATAAATTAATGATAATAAAAAAAAAAAAAATATATATATATATAGGGGAATCCTGAACTGAAGGGAGGGGGGTCTAGGTAATGTGACCCGTTGTTAGGGGATCATGCTACATGTAGAATATACTATATAGTACTGTAAACATTCAGAATAATAATGATAACAATAAATTATAATAAAATAAAGATAATAAATAAAATAAATATAAAAAAAATAATAAAAAATATAATAAAAAAAATAAAAGAATCCTAAACTGAGGGGGGGGGGGGGTCTAGGTAATGTGACCCCTTGTTGGAGGATCATGCACCATGTAGAATATACTATATAGTACTGTAAACATCCTGAATAATAATGAGAACAATACATTATAATAAATTAAAGATAATAAATAAAAGAAATACAAAAAAATTATAAAAAAATATAATAAAAAAAATAGGAGAATCCTAAACTGAGGGGGGGTCTAGGTAATGTGACCCCTTGTTAGCGGATCATGCACCATGTAGAATATACTGTAAACATCCTGAATAATAATGAGAACAATAAATTATAATAAATTAAAAGATAATAAATAAAAGAAATATAAAAAAATATAATAAAAAAATAGAAGAATCCTAAACTGAGGGGGGGGGGGGTCTAGCTAATGTGACCCCTTGTTAGAGGATCATGCACCATGTAGAATATACTGTACAAGTTAATTATTAGTACAAATATTTATAAAAACAATAGTAATAGTCACATGGCCAATCAGGAGAAGGCTGTCAGGGGGGGGGGGGGGTGCAATGTGACAGCACTGAGTGCCCCGCCCCCCTAGCTGTCAAACCCCCCTCTCTCTCTCTCTCTCTCTCTCTCTCTCTCTCACTATCTATTAACCCCTACAACACTGGATATGGGGGGGGGGGGGGCAGGTCTGCCAATGACAGGCATGTATATACAATACCAATATGGGGGTACAGGGGGGGGGATTTTTAGGTGCCCCCCCCCAAAAAACAAATAATAAAATGAACCCATAAATAATGCACCCACACACACATATATATATAGAGATGAGAATGTGATGGTCCGGACGGATCCATGTCTGCGGGGAGCGGGGGGGGGGTCACCTCCCCAGGACGGACGGGCTCACCTTTCTCCTGCAGGGGGGAGCTGACATCCTCTCTCTGGACCTGGGTGAAGATGGAGGACGGGGCGTCCATCACACCGGCCCGGGCCTCTCCTCCTCCTCCCGCCGGGCTCCGATCACTTCTTCCTCCCGCTGTCTCTCCGGGGATGGACGGGAATCCAGACCGGGAAGGGGGGCAGGGCGGGGGACATGGAGGGGGGGAGGGGGCGCACACCGGGCTGGTGGGGGGAGATAAAAAAAAAAGAAAAATAAAAGGGAAAAAAAAACAAAAAGGGGAGATCGCTGGAAACTTTGTTACAACATGGAGTTCTCCGCACACTGATCCGATACAAACATGGAACCCGGAGGCGGTTTCAAGGGACCCCATTAAAGCGGCGATACCTCGCGCTCCCGCTGGGGGCCGCTGCGCTGCGTGTGCCGAGAGCTGGCCGCTGGGGGCGCTGTGCAGGCTGGGATCAGCTGCTGCAGAACCTCTTGGAAGGACAAGGAAGGAGGGGGCTCAGCTGCTGCAGAACCTCTTGGAAGGACAAGGAAGGAGGGGGATCAGCTGCTGCAGAACCTCTTGGAAGGACAAGGAAGGAGGGGGCTCAGCTGCTGCAGAACATCTTGGAAGGACAAGGAAGGAGGGGGGCTCAGCTGCTGCAGAACATCTTGGAAGGACAAGGAAGGAGGGGGCTCAGCTGCTGCAGAACCTCTTGGAAGGACAAGGAAGGAGGGGGCTCAGCTGCTGCAGAAACTCTTGGAAGGACAAGGAAGGAAGGGGGCTCAGCTGCTGCAGAACATCTTGGAAGGACAAGGAAGGAGGGGGCTCAGCTGCTGCAGAACCTCTTGAAAGGACAAGGAAGGAAGGAGGGGATCAGCTGCTGCAGAACATCTTGGAAGGACAAGGAAGGAGGGGGATCAGCTGCTGCTGAACATCTTGGAAGGACAAGGAAGGAGGGGGCTCAGCTGCTGCAGAACCTCTTGGAAGGACAAGGAAGGAGGGGGCTCAGCTGCTGCAGAACATCTTGGAAGGACAAGGAAGGAGGGGGCTCAGCTGCTGCAGAACATCTTGGAAGGACAAGGAAGGAGGGGCTCAGCTGCTGCAGAACCTCTTGGAAGGACAAGGAAGGAGGGGGCTCAGCTGCTGCAGAACATCTTGGAAGGACAAGGAAGGAAGGGGGCTCAGCTGCTGCAGAACATCTTGGAAGGACAAGGAAGGAGGGGGCTCAGCTGCTGCAGAACTCTTGAAAGGACAAGGAAGGAGGGGGATCAGCTGCTGCAGAACATCTTGGAAGGACAAGGAAGGAGGGGGCTCAGCTGCTGCAGAACATCTTGGAAGGACAAGGAAGGAGGGGGCTCAGCTGCTGCAGAACCTCTTGAAAGGACAAGGAAGGAGGGGGATCAGCTGCTGCAGAACATCTTGGAAGGACAAGGAAGGAGGGGGCTCAGCTGCTGCAGAACATCTTGGAAGGACAAGGAAGGAGGGGGCTCAGCTGCTGCAGAACATCTTGGAAGAACAAGGAAGGAGGGGGCTCAGCTGCTGCAGAACATCTTGGAAGGACAGGGCTCAGCTGCTGCAGAACATCTTGGAAGAACAAGGAAGGAGGGGGGCTCAGCTGCTGCAGAACATCTTGGAAGGACAAGGAAGGAGGGGGCTCAGCTGCTGCAGAACATCTTGGAAGGACAAGGAAGGAGGGGGATCAGCTGCTGCAGAACATCTTGGAAGGACAAGGAAGGAGGGGGGCTCAGCTGCTGCAGAACATCTTGGAAGGATAAGGAAGGAGGGGGATCAGCTGCTGCAGAACATCTTGGAAGGACAAGGAAGGAGGGGGCTCAGCTGCTGAAGAACCTCTTGGAAGAACAAGGAAGGAGGGGGATCAGCTGCTGCAGAACATCTTGGAAGGACAAGGAAGGAGGGGGCTCAGCTGCTGCAGAACCTCTTGGAAGAACAAGGAAGGAGGGGGATCAGCTGCTGCAGAACATCTTGGAAGGACAAGGAAGGAGGGGGCTCAGCTGCTGCAGAACATCTTGGAAGGACAAGGAAGGAGGGGGATCAGCTGCTGCAGAACATCTTGGAAGGAGAGGGATAAGCTGCCGCAGAACATCTTGGAAGGACAAGGAAGGAGGGGGCTCAGCTGCTGCAGAACATCTTGGAAGGACAAGGAAGGAGGGGGATCAGCTGCTGCAGAACATCTTGGAAGAACAAGGAAGGAGGGGGATCAGCTGCTGCAGAACATCTTGGAAGGACAAGGAAGGAGGGGGATCAGCTGCTGCAGAACATCTTGGAAGGACAAGGAAGGAGGGGGATCAGCTGCTGCAGAACATCTTGGAAGAACAAGGAAGGAGGGGGCTCAGCTGCTGCAGAACATCTTGGAAGGACAAGGAAGGAGGGGGGCTCAGCTGCTGCAGAACATCTTGGAAGGACAAGGAAGGAGGGGGCTCAGCTGCTGCAGAACCTCTTGGAAGGACAAGGAAGGAGGGGGATCAGCTGCTGCTGAACATCTTGGAAGGACAAGGAAGGAGGGGGCTCAGCTGCTGCAGAACCTCTTGGAAGGACAAGGAAGGAGGGGGCTCAGCTGCTGCAGAACCTCTTGGAAGGACAAGGAAGGAGGGGGGCTCAGCTGCTGCAGAACATCTTGGAAGGACAAGGAAGGAGGGGGCTCAGCTGCTGCAGAACCTCTTGAAAGGACAAGGAAGGAGGGGGATCAGCTGCTGCAGAACATCTTGGAAGGACAAGGAAGGAGGGGGCTCAGCTGCTGCAGAACATATTGGAAGGACAAGGAAGGAGGGGGGCTCAGCTGCTGCAGAACATCTTGGAAGAACAAGGAAGGAGGGGGCTCAGCTGCTGCAGAACATCTTGGAAGGACAGGGCTCAGCTGCTGCAGAACATCTTGGAAGAACAAGGAAGGAGGGGGGCTCAGCTGCTGCAGAACATCTTGGAAGGACAAGGAAGGAGGGGGCTCAGCTGCTGCAGAACATCTTGGAAGGACAAGGAAGGAGGGGGATCAGCTGCTGCAGAACATCTTGGAAGGACAAGGAAGGAGGGGGGCTCAGCTGCTGCAGAACATCTTGGAAGGATAAGGAAGGAGGGGGATCAGCTGCTGCAGAACATCTTGGAAGGACAAGGAAGGAGGGGGCTCAACTGCTGCAGAACGTTCTTGGAAGGACAATGAAGGAGGGGGCTCAGCTGCTGCAGAACGTCTTGGAAGGACAATGAAGGAGGGGCTCAGCTGCTGCAGAACGTCTTGGAAGGACAATGAAGGAGGGGGTTCAGCTGCTGCAGAACCTCTTGGAAGGGCAAGGAAGGAGGGGGCTCAGCTGCTGCAGAACATCTTGGAAGAACAAGGAAGGAGGGGGATCAGCTGCTGCAGAACATCTTGGAAGAACAAGGAAGGAGGGGGATCAGCTGCTGCAGAACATCTTGGAAGAACAAGGAAGGAGGGGGCTCAGCTGCTGCAGAACATCTTGGAAGGATAAGGAAGGAGGGGGATCAGCTGCTGCAGAACATCTTGGAAGGATAAGGAAGGAGGGGGATCAGCTGCTGCAGAACATCTTGGAAGGACAAGGAAGGAGGGGGATCAGCTGCTGCAGAACGTCTTGGAAGGACAATGAAGGAGGGGGCTCAGCTGCTGCAGAACGTCTTGGAAGGACAATGAAGGAGGGGGTTCAGCTGCTGCAGAACCTCTTGGAAGGGCAAGGAAAGAGGGGGCTCAGCTGCTGCAGAACATCTTGGAAGAACAAGGAAGGAGGGGGATCAGCTGCTGCAGAACATCTTGGAAGAACAAGGAAGGAGGGGGATCAGCTGCTGCAGAACATCTTGGAAGAACAAGGAAGGATGGGTTCAGCTGCTGCAGAACATCTTGGAAGAACAAGGAAGGAGGGGGATCAGCTGCTGCAGAACATCTTGGAAGAACAAGGAAGGAGGGGGTTCAGCTGCTGCAGAACATCTTGGAAGAACAAGGAAGGAGGGGGTTCAGCTGCTGCAGAACATCTTGGAAGAACAAGGAAGGAGGGGGTTCAGCTGCTGCAGAACATCTTGGAAGGAGGGGGTTCAGCTGCTACAGAACATCTTGGAAGGACAAGGAAGGAGGGGGCTCAGCTGCTGCAGAACATCTTGGAAGGACAAGGAAGGAGGGGGCTCAGCTGCTGCAGAACATCTTGGAAGGACAAGGAAGGAGAGGGCTCAGCTGCTGCAGAACATCTTGGAAGGACAAGGAAGGAGGGGGCTCAGCTGCCGCAGAACATCTTGGAAGGACAAGGAAGGAGGGGGTTCAGCTGCCGCAGAACCTCTTGGAAGGGCAAGGAAGGAGGGGGCTCAGCTGCTGCAGAACGTCTTGGAAGGACAATGAAGGATGGGTTCAGCTGCTGCAGAACCTCTTGGAAGGGCAAGGAAGGAGGGGGCTCAGCTGCTGCAGAACATCTTGGAAGGACAATGAAGGAGGGGGCTCAGCTGCTGCAGAACGTCTTGGAAGGACAATGAAGGAGGGGGTTCAGCTGCTGCAGAACCTCTTGGAAGGGCAAGGAAGGAGGGGGCTCAGCTGCTGCAGAACATCTTGGAAGAACAAGGAAGGAGGGGGATCAGCTGCTGCAGAACATCTTGGAAGAACAAGGAAGGAGGGGGATCAGCTGCTGCAGAACATCTTGGAAGAACAAGGAAGGATGGGTTCAGCTGCTGCAGAACATCTTGGAAGAACAAGGAAGGAGGGGGATCAGCTGCTGCAGAACATCTTGGAAGAACAAGGAAGGAGGGGGTTCAGCTGCTGCAGAACATCTTGGAAGAACAAGGAAGGAGGGGGTTCAGCTGCTGCAGAACATCTTGGAAGAACAAGGAAGGAGGGGGTTCAGCTGCTGCAGAACATCTTGGAAGGAGGGGGTTCAGCTGCTACAGAACATCTTGGAAGGACAAGGAAGGAGGGGGCTCAGCTGCTGCAGAACATCTTGGAAGGACAAGGAAGGAGGGGGCTCAGCTGCTGCAGAACATCTTGGAAGGACAAGGAAGGAGAGGGCTCAGCTGCTGCAGAACATCTTGGAAGGACAAGGAAGGAGGGGGCTCAGCTGCCGCAGAACATCTTGGAAGGACAAGGAAGGAGGGGGTTCAGCTGCCGCAGAACCTCTTGGAAGGGCAAGGAAGGAGGGGGCTCAGCTGCTGCAGAACGTCTTGGAAGGACAATGAAGGATGGGTTCAGCTGCTGCAGAACCTCTTGGAAGGGCAAGGAAGGAGGGGGCTCAGCTGCTGCAGAACATCTTGGAAGGACAAGGAAGGAGGGGGTTCAGCTGCTGCAGAACCTCTTGGAAGGGCAAGGAAGGAGGGGGCTCAGCTGCTGCAGAACGTCTTGGAAGGACAAGGAAGGAGGGGGCTCAGCTGCTGCAGAACCTCTTGGAAGGGCAAAGAAGGAGGGGGCTCAGCTGCTGCAGAACATCTTGGAAGGACAAGGAAGGAGGGGGCTCAGCTGCCGCAGAACATCTTGGAAGGACAAGGAAGGAGGGGGATCAGCTGCCGCAGAACATCTTGGAAGGACAAGGAAGGAGGGGGTTCAGCTGCTGCAGAACCTCTTGGAAGGGCAAGGAAGGAGGGGGCTCAGCTGCTGCAGAACGTCTTGGAAGGACAAGGAAGGAGGGGGTTCAGCTGCTGCAGAACATCTTGGAAGGACAAGGAAGGAGGGGGTTCAGCTGCTGCAGAACCTCTTGGAAGGGCAAGGAAGGAGGGGGCTCAGCTGCTGCAGAACGTCTTGGAAGGACAATGAAGGAGGGGGTTCAGCTGCTGCAGAACATCTTGGAAGGACAAGGAAGGAGGGGGCTCAGCTGCTGCAGAACCTCTTGGAAGGGCAAGGAAGGAGGGGGATCAGCTGCTGCAGAACATCTTGGAAGGACAAGGAAGGAGGGGGTTCAGCTGCTGCAGAACCTCTTGGAAGGGCAAGGAAGGAGGGGGCTCAGCTGCTGCAGAACGTCTTGGAAGGACAAGGAAGGAGGGGGTTCAGCTGCTGCAGAACATCTTGGAAGGACAAGGAAGGAGGGGGCTCAGCTGCCGCAGAACATCTTGGAAGGACAAGGAAGGAGGGGGCTCAGCTGCCGCAGAACGTCTTGGAAGGACAAGGAAGGAGGGGGCTCGGCTGCTGCAGAACGTCTTGGAAGGACAATGAAGGAGGGGGTTCAGCTGCTGCAGAACGTCTTGGAAGGACAAGGAAGGAGGGGGTTCAGCTGCTGCAGAACCTCTTGGAAGGGCAAGGAAGGAGGGGGCTCAGCTGCTGCAGAACATCTTGGAAGAACAAGGAAGGAGGGGGCTCAGCTGCTGCAGAACATCTTGGAAGAACAAGGAAGGAGGGGGATCAGCTGCTGCAGAACATCTTGGAAGAACAAGGAAGGAGGGGGCTCAGCTGCTGCAGAACATCTTGGAAGAACAAGGAAGGAGGGGGATCAGCTGCTGCAGAACATCTTGGAAGAACAAGGAAGGATGGGTTCAGCTGCTGCAGAACATCTTGGAAGAACAAGGAAGGAGGGGGATCAGCTGCTGCAGAACATCTTGGAAGAACAAGGAAGGATGGGTTCAGCTGCTGCAGAACATCTTGGAACAACAAGGAAGGAGGGGGATCAGCTGCTGCAGAACATCTTGGAAGAACAAGGAAGGATGGGTTCAGCTGCTGCAGAACATCTTGGAAGGACAATGAAGGAGGGGGCTCAGCTGCTGCAGAACATCTTGGAAGGAGGGGGTTCAGCTGCTACAGAACATCTTGGAAGGACATCTTGGAAGGAGAGGGCTCAGCTGCTGCAGAACATCTTGGAAGGACAAGGAAGGAGAGGGCTCAGCTGCTGCAGAACATCTTGGAAGGACAAGGAAGGAGGGGGCTCAGCTGCCGCAGAACATCTTGGAAGGACAAGGAAGGAGGGGGTTCAGCTGCTGCAGAACCTCATGGAAGGGCAAGGAAGGAGGGGGCTCAGCTGCTGCAGAACATCTTGGAAGAACAAGGAAGGAGGGGGTTCAGCTGCTGCAGAACATCTTGGAAGAACAAGGAAGGATGGGTTCAGCTGCTGCAGAACATCTTGGAAGGACAATGAAGGAGGGGGTTCAGCTGCTGCAGAACATCTTGCAAGGACAATGAAGGAGGGGGCTCAGCTGCTACAGAACATCTTGGAAGAACAAGGAAGGAGGGGGATCAGCTGCTGCAGAACATCTTGGAAGGGCAAGAAAGGATGGGGCTCAGCTGCTGCAGAACCTCTTGGAAGGACAAGGAAGGAGGGGGCTCAGCTGCTGCAGAACATCTTGGAAGGACAAGGAAGGAGGGGGGCTCAGCTGCTGCAGAACATCTTGGAAGGACAAGGAAGGAGGGGGCTCAGCTGCTGCAGAACCTCTTGGAAGGACAAGGAAGGAGGGGGCTCAGCTGCTGCAGAACATCTTGGAAGGACAAGGAAGGAAGGGGGCTCAGCTGCTGCAGAACATCTTGGAAGGACAAGGAAGGAGGGGGCTCAGCTGCTGCAGAACCTCTTGAAAGGACAAGGAAGGAGGGGGATCAGCTGCTGCAGAACATCTTGGAAGGACAAGGAAGGAGGGGGCTCAGCTGCTGCAGAACATCTTGGAAGGACAAGGAAGGAGGGGGCTCAGCTGCTGCAGAACATCTTGGAAGAACAAGGAAGGAGGGGGCTCAGCTGCTGCAGAACATCTTGGAAGGACAGGGCTCAGCTGCTGCTCAGAACATCGAGGGCTAGACATGAATTGGAAAGGACAAGGAGGGGGGGGGCTCAGCTGCTGCAGAACATCTTGGAAGGACAAGGAAGGAGGGGGCTCAGCTGCTGCAGAACATCTTGGAAGGACAAGGAAGGAGGGGGATCAGCTGCTGCAGAACATCTTGGAAGGACAAGGAAGGAGGGGGGCTCAGCTGCTGCAGAACATCTTGGAAGGATAGGAAGGAGGGGGATCAGCTGCTGCAGAACATCTTGGAAGGACAAGGAAGGAGGGGGCTCAGCTGCTGAAGAACCTCTTGGAAGAACAAGGAAGGAGGGGGATCAGCTGCTGCAGAACATCTTGGAAGGACAAGGAAGGAGGGGGATCAGCTGCTGCAGAACATCTTGGAAGGACGAGGAAGGAGGGGGATCAGCTGCTGCAGAACCTCTTGGAAGAACAAGGAAGGAGGGGATCAGCTGCTGCAGAACATCTTGAAGGACAAGGAAGGAGGGGGCTCAGCTGCTGCAGAACATCTTGGAAGGACAAGGAAGGAGGGGGATCAGCTGCTGCAGAACATCTTGGAAGGAGAGGGATAAGCTGCGCAGAACATCTTGGAAGGACAAGGAAGGAGGGGGCTCAGCTGCTGCAGAACATCTTGGAAGGACAAGGAAGGAGGGGGATCAGCTGCTGCAGAACATCTTGGAAGAACAAGGAAGGAGGGGGATCAGCTGCTGCAGAACATCTTGGAAGGACAAGGAAGGAGGGGGATCAGCTGCTGCAGAACATCTTGGAAGGACAAGGAAGGGGGGATCAGCTGCTGCAGAACATCTTGGAAGAAAAGGAAGGAAGGAGGGGGCTCAGCTGCTGCAGAACATCTTGGAAGGACAAGGAAGGAGGGGGGCTCAGCTGCTGCAGAACATCTTGGAAGGACAAGGAAGGAGGGGGCTCAGCTGCTGCAGAACCTCTTGGAAGGACAAGGAAGGAGGGGGATCAGCGCTGCTGAAGAACATCTTGGAAGGACAAGGAAGGAGGGGGCTCAGCTGCTGCAGAACCTCTTGGAAGGACAAGGAAGGAGGGGGCTCAGCTGCTGCAGAACCTCTTGGAAGGACAAGGAAGGAGGGGGGCTCAGCTGCTGCAGAACATCTTGGAAGGACAAGGAAGGAGGGGGCTCAGCTGCTGCAGAACCTCTTGAAAGGACAAGGAAGGAGGGGGATCAGCTGCTGCAGAACATCTTGGAAGGACAAGGAAGGAGGGGGCTCAGCTGCTGCAGAACATATTGGAAGGACAAGGAAGGAGGGGGGCTCAGCTGCTGCAGAACATCTTGGAAGAACAAGGAAGGAGGGGGCTCAGCTGCTGCAGAACATCTTGGAAGGACAGGGCTCAGCTGCTGCAGAACATCTTGGAAGAACAAGGAAGGAGGGGGGCTCAGCTGCTGCAGAACATCTTGGAAGGACAAGGAAGGAGGGGGCTCAGCTGCTGCAGAACATCTTGGAAGGACAAGGAAGGAGGGGGATCAGCTGCTGCAGAACATCTTGGAAGGACAAGGAAGGAGGGGGGCTCAGCTGCTGCAGAACATCTTGGAAGGATAAGGAAGGAGGGGGATCAGCTGCTGCAGAACATCTTGGAAGGACAAGGAAGGAGGGGGCTCAACTGCTGCAGAACGTCTTGGAAGGACAATGAAGGAGGGGGCTCAGCTGCTGCAGAACGTCTTGGAAGGACAATGAAGGAGGGGGCTCAGCTGCTGCAGAACGTCTTGGAAGGACAATGAAGGAGGGGGTTCAGCTGCTGCAGAACCTCTTGGAAGGGCAAGGAAGGAGGGGGCTCAGCTGCTGCAGAACATCTTGGAAGAACAAGGAAGGAGGGGGATCAGCTGCTGCAGAACATCTTGGAAGAACAAGGAAGGAGGGGATCAGCTGCTGCAGAACATCTTGGAAGAACAAGGAAGGAGGGGGCTCAGCTGCTGCAGAACATCTTGGAAGGATAAGGAAGGAGGGGGATCAGCTGCTGCAGAACATCTTGGAAGGATAAGGAAGGAGGGGGATCAGCTGCTGCAGAACATCTTGGAAGGACAAGGAAGGAGGGGGATCAGCTGCTGCAGAACGTCTTGGAAGGACAATGAAGGAGGGGGCTCAGCTGCTGCAGAACGTCTTGGAAGGACAATGAAGGAGGGGGTTCAGCTGCTGCAGAACCTCTTGGAAGGGCAAGGAAAGAGGGGGCTCAGCTGCTGCAGAACATCTTGGAAGAACAAGGAAGGAGGGGGATCAGCTGCTGCAGAACATCTTGGAAGAACAAGGAAGGAGGGGATCAGCTGCTGCAGAACATCTTGGAAGACAAGGAAGGATGGGTTCAGCTGCTGCAGAACATCTTGGAAGAACAAGGAAGGAGGGGGATCAGCTGCTGCAGAACATCTTGGAAGAACAAGGAAGGAGGGGGTTCAGCTGCTGCAGAACATCTTGGAAGAAACAAGGAAGGAGGGGGTTCAGCTGCTGCAGAACATCTTGGAAGAACAAGGAAGGAGGGGGGTTCAGCTGCTGCAGAACATCTTGGAAGGAGGGGGTTCAGCTGCTACAGAACATCTTGGAAGGACAAGGAAGGAGGGGGCTCAGCTGCTGCAGAACATCTTGGAAGGACAGGAAGGAGGGGGCTCAGCTGCTGCAGAACATCTTGGAAGGACAAGGAAGGAGAGGGCTCAGCTGCTGCAGAACATCTTGGAAGGACAAGGAAGGAGGGGGCTCAGCTGCCGCAGAACATCTTGGAAGGACAAGGAAGGAGGGGGTTCAGCTGCCGCAGAACCTCTTGGAAGGGCAAGGAAGGAGGGGCTCAGCTGCTGCAGAACGTCTTGGAAGGACAATGAAGGATGGGTTCAGCTGCTGCAGAACCTCTTGGAAGGGCAAGGAAGGAGGGGGCTCAGCTGCGCTGCAGAACATCTTGGAAGGACAATGAAGGAGGGGGCTCAGCTGCTGCAGAACGTCTTGGAAGGAATGAAGGAGTCAGAGGAGGGGGTTCAGCTGCTGCAGAACCTCTTGGAAGGCAAGGAAGGAGGGGGCTCAGCTGCTGCAGAACATCTTGGAAGAACAAGGAAGGAGGGGGATCAGCTGCTGCAGAACATCTTGGAAGAACAAGGAAGGAGGGGGATCAGCTGCTGCAGAACATCTTGGAAGAACAAGGAAGGATGGGTTCAGCTGCTGCAGAACATCTTGGAAGAACAAGGAAGGAGGGGGATCAGCTGCTGCAGAACATCTTGGAAGAACAAGGAAGAGGGGGTTCAGCTGCTGCAGAACATCTTGGAAGAACAAGGAAGGAGGGGGTTCAGCTGCTGCAGAACATCTTGGAAGAACAAGGAAGGAGGGGGTTCAGCTGCTGCAGAACATCTTGGAAGGAGGGGGTCAGCTGCTACAGAACATCTTGGAAGGACAAGGAAGGAGGGGGCTCAGCTGCTGCAGAACATCTTGGAAGGACAAGGAAGGAGGGGGCTCAGCTGCTGCAGAACATCTTGGAAGGACAAGGAAGGAGAGGGCTCAGCTGCTGCAGAACATCTTGGAAGGACAAGGAAGGAGGGGGCTCAGCTGCCGCAGAACATCTTGGAAGGACAAGGAAGGAGGGGGTTCAGCTGCCGCAGAACCTCTTGGAAGGGCAAGGAAGGAGGGGGCTCAGCTGCTGCAGAACGTCTTGGAAGGACAATGAAGGATGGGTTCAGCTGCTGCAGAACCTCTTGGAAGGGCAAGGAAGGAGGGGGCTCAGCTGCTGCAGAACATCTTGGAAGGACAAGGAAGGAGGGGGTTCAGCTGCTGCAGAACCTCTTGGAAGGGCAAGGAAGGAGGGGGCTCAGCTGCTGCAGAACGTCTTGGAAGGACAAGGAAGGAGGGGGCTCAGCTGCTGCAGAACCTCTTGGAAGGGCAAAGAAGGAGGGGGCTCAGCTGCTGCAGAACATCTTGGAAGGACAAGGAAGGAGGGGGCTCAGCTGCCGCAGAACATCTTGGAAGGACAAGGAAGGAGGGGGATCAGCTGCCGCAGAACATCTTGGAAGGACAAGGAAGGAGGGGGTTCAGCTGCTGCAGAACCTCTTGGAAGGGCAAGGAAGGAGGGGGCTCAGCTGCTGCAGAACGTCTTGGAAGGACAAGGAAGGAGGGGGTTCAGCTGCTGCAGAACATCTTGGAAGGACAAGGAAGGAGGGGGTTCAGCTGCTGCAGAACCTCTTGGAAGGGCAAGGAAGGAGGGGGCTCAGCTGCTGCAGAACGTCTTGGAAGGACAATGAAGGAGGGGGTTCAGCTGCTGCAGAACATCTTGGAAGGACAAGGAAGGAGGGGGCTCAGCTGCTGCAGAACCTCTTGGAAGGGCAAGGAAGGAGGGGGATCAGCTGCTGCAGAACATCTTGGAAGGACAAGGAAGGAGGGGGTTCAGCTGCTGCAGAACCTCTTGGAAGGGCAAGGAAGGAGGGGGCTCAGCTGCTGCAGAACGTCTTGGAAGGACAAGGAAGGAGGGGGTTCAGCTGCTGCAGAACATCTTGGAAGGACAAGGAAGGAGGGGCTCAGCTGCCGCAGAACATCTTGGAAGGACAAGGAAGGAGGGGCTCAGCTGCCGCAGAACGTCTTGGAAGGACAAGGAAGGAGGGGGCTCGGCTGCTGCAGAACGTCTTGGAAGGACAATGAAGGAGGGGGTTCAGCTGCTGCAGAACGTCTTGGAAGGACAAGGAAGGAGGGGGTTCAGCTGCTGCAGAACCTCTTGGAAGGGCAAGGAAGGAGGGGGCTCAGCTGCTGCAGAACATCTTGGAAGAACAAGGAAGGAGGGGGCTCAGCTGCTGCAGAACATCTTGGAAGAACAAGGAAGGAGGGGGATCAGCTGCTGCAGAACATCTTGGAAGAACAAGGAAGGATGGGTTCAGCTGCTGCAGAACATCTTGGAAGAACAAGGAAGGAGGGGGATCAGCTGCTGCAGAACATCTTGGAAGAACAAGGAAGGAGGGGGCTCAGCTGCTGCAGAACATCTTGGAAGAACAAGGAAGGAGGGGGATCAGCTGCTGCAGAACATCTTGGAAGAACAAGGAAGGATGGGTTCAGCTGCTGCAGAACATCTTGGAAGAACAAGGAAGGAGGGGGATCAGCTGCTGCAGAACATCTTGGAAGAACAAGGAAGGATGGGTTCAGCTGCTGCAGAACATCTTGGAACAACAAGGAAGGAGGGGGATCAGCTGCTGCAGAACATCTTGGAAGAACAAGGAAGGATGGGTTCAGCTGCTGCAGAACATCTTGGAAGGACAATGAAGGAGGGGGCTCAGCTGCTGCAGAACATCTTGGAAGGAGGGGGTTCAGCTGCTACAGAACATCTTGGAAGGACATCTTGGAAGGAGAGGGCTCAGCTGCTGCAGAACATCTTGGAAGGACAAGGAAGGAGAGGGCTCAGCTGCTGCAGAACATCTTGGAAGGACAAGGAAGGAGGGGGCTCAGCTGCCGCAGAACATCTTGGAAGGACAAGGAAGGAGGGGGTTCAGCTGCTGCAGAACCTCATGGAAGGGCAAGGAAGGAGGGGGCTCAGCTGCTGCAGAACATCTTGGAAGAACAAGGAAGGAGGGGGTTCAGCTGCTGCAGAACATCTTGGAAGAACAAGGAAGGATGGGTTCAGCTGCTGCAGAACATCTTGGAAGGACAATGAAGGAGGGGGTTCAGCTGCTGCAGAACATCTTGCAAGGACAATGAAGGAGGGGGCTCAGCTGCTACAGAACATCTTGGAAGAACAAGGAAGGAGGGGGATCAGCTGCTGCAGAACATCTTGGAAGGGCAAGAAAGGATGGGGCTCAGCTGCTGCAGAACATCTTGGAAGGGCAAGGAAGGAGGGGGCTCAGCTGCTGCAGAACATCTTGGAAGGGCAAGGAAGGAGGGGGCTCAGCTGCTGCAGAACATCTTGGAAGAACAAGGAAGGAGGGGGATCAGCTGCTGCAGAACATCTTGGAAGGGCAAGGAAGGATGGGGCTCAGCTGCTGCAGAACATCTTGGAAGGACAAGGAAGGAGGGGGCTCAGCTGCTGCAGAACATCTTGGAAGGACAAGGAAGGAGGGGGTTCAGCTGCTGCAGAACATCTTGGAAGGACAATGAAGGAGGGGGCTCAGCTGCTGCAGAACATCTTGGAAGGACAAGGAAGGAGGGGGCTCAGCTGCTGCAGAACATCTTGGAAGGAGGGGGCTCGGCTGCTGCAGAACATCTTGGAAGGACAATGAAGGAGGGGGCTCAGCTGCTACAGAACCTCTTGGAAGGACAAGGAAGGAGGGGGCTCAGCTGCTGCAGAACATCTTGGAAGGAGGGGGCTCGGCTGCTGCAGAACATCTTGGAAGGAGAGGGCTCAGGAAGGACAAGGAAGGCTCGGCTGCAGAACATCTTGGAAGGACAATGGAAGGAGAGGGCTCAGCTGCTGCAGAACATCTTGGAAGGACAAGGAAGGAGGGGGTTCAGCTGCTGCAGAACATCTTGGAAGGACAATGAAGGGGGGCTCAGCTGCTACAGAACAATCTTGGAAGGAAGGAGGGGGTTCAGCTGCTGCAGAACATCTTGGAAGGACAATGAAGGAGAGGGCTCAGCTGCTACAGAACATCTTGGAAGGACAAGGAAGGAGGGGGCTCAGCTGCTGCAGAACCTCTTGCAAAGGCGTGGCTTAGATCATGGGAAGTAAACTGCTGTAGGACTTGAAAAGCAAGAATTACCTGCGGAGATGCCTAAAGATGGGACCATAAACATGGACTATCAGATCGACCACCAGAAAACGTTTCTGTCCAAGCAGAAGAAGGGAGACGCCCCTCTTAGTATTAGTTAAATAGCAACTGGCCAGCAAAATCCATCCCAGCGAGTCGGGAGAGGCGGGGGAAGGTGCACAGATCTGGGGAAGGAAGGAGCCAGCACTAGGAAGGGCAGCTGCTGCAGAACATCTTGGAAGGACAAGGAAGGAGGGGGCTCAGCTGCTGCAGAACATCTTGGAAGAACAAGGAAGGATGGTGTAACGCAGGGATCCTCAAACTATGGCCCTCCAGGTGTTGTAGAACTACACATCCCATGAGGCATTGTAACACACTGACATTCACAGACATGACTAGGCATGATGGGAAATGTAGTTCCTGAACAACTGGAGGGCCGTAGTTTGAAGACCCGTGGTGTAACGGAATGGCCCGTGACAGACTGAGATATTCCTATGTCTAGGGTCACCTTATGTCCACTAGGGCCATAGGGTGACAAAGAATAATAATTCATATATTACAGATGGGACATTAATAAGGGACATTAATAATAATTCATGTTTGCAGGATGTCTTCAAATATCAAAAGCTGTTAGCTATGCAATCTGGGCACACATGATTTTGAAAGGTGTTAATTCAGGTCTACAAGACCAGAGTGAGTCATACCTTTGTATAATATGCTATTGAAATATCTTAAGGTGTTGGCTATTCACTGTAAAGACATTCCGTTGAAGGTGTGGATTGCACCCACTCTCACAAGACTCTGCCATTGTGTGATAAAGCTGTCCAGAGAACTTATTCAACTAGATGTCTGTGTTATGATTCAAGGTTAATTGAACACTATTGATGATGCGGTGCCGTCATGTCTAGCTACCAATTAAAGAATTATCCTCAGTGAGTGAATAGGGGGGTGGGGACTGCATTGTCCTGTGATAAACTGCATTATGCCTGATACTGTATAAGAAGCTGAGAAAATACCAATAAATTGTCATATCTTTGGAAGCAAGTGCAGAGCTTGAGTCTCGTCTTGTTTATGGGAATGGATATGGATCGTGTATGCAAGATTGTCGGAGTGTGTCAGATAAGCTTGTCGTGGTTGGATGGAAAGTCCTAAGTGGTGGTGACCGTTACAGATGGGTTCAGCTGCTGCAGAACATCTTGGAAGAACAAGGAAGGAGGGGGCTCAGCTGCTGCAGAACATCTTGGAAGGACAATGAAGGAGGGGGCTCAGCTGCTGCAGAACATCTTAGAAGGACAAGGAAGGAGGGGGCTCAGCTGCTGCAGAACATCTTGGAAGGAGGGGGATCAGCTGCTGCAGAACATCTTGGAAGGACAAGGAAGGAGGGGGCTCAGCTGCTGCAGAACGTCTTGGAAGAACAAGGAAGGAGGGGGCTCAGCTGCTGCAGAACATCTTGGAAGGACAAGGAAGGAGAGGGCTCAGCTGCTGCAGAACATCTTGGAAGAACAAGGAAGGAGGGGGATCAGCTGCTGCAGAACCTCTTAGAAGGACAAGGAAGGAGGGGGCTCAGCTGCTGCAGAACATCTTGGAAGGAGGGGGATCAGCTGCTGCAGAACATCTTGGAAGGACAAGGAAGGAGGGGGCTCAGCTGCTGCAGAACATCTTGGAAGGACAATGAAGGAGGGGGCTCAGCTGCTGCAGAACATCTTGGAAGGACAAGGAAGGAGGGGGCTCAGCTGCTGCAGAACATCTTGGAAGGAGGATGATCAGCTGCTGCAGAACATCTTGGAAGGACAAGGAAGGAGGGGGCTCAGCTGCTGCAGAACGTCTTGGAAGAACAAGGAAGGAGGGGGCTCAGCTGCTGCAGAACATCTTGGAAGGACAAGGAAGGAGAGGGCTCAGCTGCTGCAGAACATCTTGGAAGAACAAGGAAGGAGGGGGATCAGCTGCTGCAGAACCTCTTAGAAGGACAAGGAAGGAGGGGGCTCAGCTGCTGCAGAACATCTTGGAAGGAGGGGGATCGGCTGCTGCAGAACCTCTTGGAAGAACAAGGAAGGAGGGGGCTCAGCTGCTGCAGAACCTCTTGAAAGAACAAGGAAGGAGGGGGCTCAGCTGCTGCAGAACGTCTTGAAAGAACAAGGAAGGAGGGGGCTCAGCTGCTGCAGAACATCTTGGAAGAACAAGGAATGAGGGGGATCAGCTGCTGCAGAACCTCTTGGAAGGACAAGGAAGGAGGGGGCTCAGCTGCTGCAGAACATCTTGGAAGGACAAGGAAGGAGGGGGTTCAGCTGCTGCAGAACATCTTGGAAGGACAAGGAAGGAGGGGGCTCAGCTGCTGCAGAACATCTTGGAAGGACAAGGAAGGAGGGGGCTCAGCTGCTGCAGAACCTCTTGGAAGAACAAGGAAGGAGGGGGATCAGCTGCTGCAGAACCTCTTGGAAGGACAAGGAAGGAGGGGGATCAGCTGCTGCAGAACATCTTGGAAGGACAAGGAAGGAGGGGGATCAGCTGCTGCAGAACATCTTGGAAGGACAAGGAAGGAGGGGGATCAGCTGCTGCAGAACATCTTGGAAGGGCAAGGAAGGAGGGGGCTCAGCTGCTGCAGAACATCTTGGAAGGGCAAGGAAGGAGGGGGATCAGCTGCTGCAGAACCTCTTGCAAAGGCGTGGCTTAGATCATGGGAAGTAAACTGCTGTAGGACTTGAAAAGCAAGAATTACCTGTGGAGATGCCTAAAGATCGGACCATAAACATGGACTATCAGATCGACCACCAGAAAATGTTTCTGTCCAAGCAGAAGAAGGGAGACGCCCCTCTTAGTTAAATAGCAACTGGCCAGCAAAATCCATCCCAGCGAGTCGGGAGAGGCGGGGGAAGGTGCACAGATCTGGGGAAGGAAGGAGCCGGCACTAGGAAGGGCAGCTGCTGCAGAACATCTTGGAGGAGTTTTTGTTTCAACCACTTCAGCTCTGGAAGGTTTACCCCCCCCCCCCCCATGACCAGGCCATTTTTTTTACTATGTTCCTGTAACTGGCAATTGCGCGGTCGTGCAACGCTATACTCAAATTTAATCGATATCCTTTTTTTTGTTGTATTTGATCACCTCTGTGTTTTTTTTTTCTTTTCTTTAGCTATAATTAAAAAAAAAAAAACCCTTGTACAGGATTTTATATTTTTTATATTCTATAAAAATAAAATCCCAATAAGTGTAAATGGAATGTTTTGCGTGAGAGTTATACAAGCTGCGGTATACTATGTATCCTTTATTTTATTATATACTACAAATGGTGGTGATCAGCAACTAAGCCCCTTTTTCACATTGAATGCGGCATTGAAATAGCGCAACCTCATCTGAAATCGCACGCTTTCAAAGCCGCATGTCTATACAAGTCGCACCCGAAATCGCCACAAGTAGTGCAGGGACTTGTTTTTCAAATCTAAGGCGGCGCCGGCGTCGCACTGATTGCTGACAAGTCGCTCCAATGTTGTGAACGAGGGCGGGGCCGGTGCCAGCCAGCCGCTGGTGTTCCTACTCTCTTCTCTCTGCAGAAAGTCTCATCAGCAGGCAGTCGCTGCTCCGTTCGCACGGAGTGTCAGAGGCGCAGCGGCGGTGCAGGAGGAGGACTGTGTCTGTGTCCCGACTCCCAAATGAATGGAAGCAAACAAATATTCATTGATGGGCGCTGGTAGGCTGCATTTAATAGGCAATGGTGAGGCTGCATTGATGGGCGCTGGTAGGCTGCATTGATGGGCGCTGGTGAGGCTACATTGATGGGCATTGGTGAGGTTGCATTGATGGACGCTGGTGAGGCTGCATTGATGGACGCTGGTGAGGCTACATTGATGGGCGCTGGTGAGGCTACATTGATGGGCGCTGGTGAGGCTGCATTGATGGACACTGGTGAGGCTACATTGATGGGCGCTGGTGAGGCTACATTGATGGGCGCTGGTGAGGCTGCATTTGATGGGCAATGGTAGGCTGCATTGATGGGCGCTGGTAGGCTGCATTGATGGGCGCTGGTTGGCTGCATTGATGGGCGCTGGTGAGGCTACATTGATGGGCACTGGTGATGCTGCATTGATGGACGCTGGTGAGGCTGCATTGATGGGCATTGGTGAGGTTGCATTGATGGACGCTGGTGAGGCTGCATTGATGGACACTGGTGAGGCTACATTGATGGGCGCTGGTAGGCTGCATTGATGGGCGCTGGTGAGGCTACATTGATGGGCGCTGGTGAGGCTGCATTGATGGGCGCTGGTGAGGCTGCATTGATGGACACTGGTGAGGCTACATTGATGGGTGCTGGTAGGCTACATTGATGGGCGCTGGTGAGGCTGCATTTGATGGGCAATGGTAGGCTGCATTGATGGGCGCTGGTAGGCTGCATTGATGGGCGCTGGTAGGCTGCATTGATGGGCGCTGGTCGGCTGCATTGATGGGCGCTGGTCGGCTGCATTGATGAGTTAGTAGTGGTAGTGAAGGTAGTAGTGTAGTAATGGTAGTGGAGGTAGTAGTGGTAGTGGTAGTGGAGGTAGTAGTTTAGTAGTAGTGGTGGTAGTGGAGGTAGTAGTGGTAGTGAAAGTAGTAGTTTAGTAATAGTAGTGGAGGTAGTAGAGGTAGTTGTGGTGGTAGTGTAGGTAGTAGTGTAGTAATAGTAGTGGTAGTGGATGTAGTAGTGGTAGTGAAAGTAGTAGTGTAGTAATAGTAGTGGACGTAGTAGTGGTAGGTAATAGTAGTGTAGTAGTGGTAGTGGAGGTAGTAGTAGTGATAGTGGAGGTGGTAGTGGAGGTAGTAGTGGTAGTGGAGGTAGTAGTGGTAGTGGAGGTAGTAGTAGTGGTAGTGGAGGTGGTAGTGGAGGTAGTAGTGGTAGTGGAGGTAGTAGTGTAGTAATAGTAGTGGAGGTAGTAGTGGTAGTGGAGTTAGTAGTGGTAGTGGAGTTAGTAGTGGTAGTGGAGGTAGTAGTAGTTTTTTACTACTTTTGTTTAGCTTTCCTCGCTTGTTTTTGTCTATTTTTGTATTTTAAATAAACCACATGATGGCATCTCCGCCATAGACCGGTCTGTGTGTATTTCATCTTTCTATTTAGCGATAGGGATTTGGCTTGAAGGGACTCATTAGAATTCCCCCGGAAAGCAATAACCTGCTTTATGTGCCGCTACTTCGCCCGGCAGTGATGTGGAGGTTGGCGGTAGGAACCAATAAGAACAAATTAAAGTGGAACTAAACCTTTCCCTCTTTTACAGGAAGCTGCCATCTTATCCTCTGTTTGATCGGCAGTTACCATAGTGCTGCACATCTGATCAGTTATGACCAGGGGCAGCCTGATCTATTGTGGGCAGACGGGCACCGCCTCTCCAATCCCTTTCAGGGGGCCGGGCGTATGATTTCCTATGTCTGGGGTGGGCAGGGGGGGTTTGTTTTTTGAAGCACCTGATTAGAGCCAGAGGCTCCAATAGGATTGGATAGCATCTAATAGCATTGCATCTGGAGCCAACCCAGGTGTGTCGCAACAGCGAATGAATATTCGCAGTTGCAATACTGATCCTCCTCCCGGCCAATTAGGAAGCACGTCTGATACCCGTCACCCAAATGGCTGAAAAGACAGGCGATCCTATTGGACGCTTAGGAGGAGGGGAGGAGACGCACAGCGCAAGCAAGGAGGAGACACAGGAGTCAATGCCCGCTACAGCCTGATGCCCGCTGATGTCCCGATCCCTGCTGCTGCCCGCTGATGTCCCGATCCCCGCTGCAGTCTGAAGCTGCTGATGCCTTAATTCCCACCGCTGCCTGACCCCCCCCCCCCCCCCGCACAGCCTGATGTCCGCTGATGCCTCAATCCCCACCGCTGCCCAATATGCCTGCTGGTGCCCGATCCCCCGCACAGCCTGATGTCCGCTGACGCCATAATCGCCGCCGCTGACCAATGTGCCTGCCTCTGTCCGACCCCCCCCCCCCCCCCTGCACAGCCTGATGTCCGCTGATGCCTCAATCCCCACCGCTGCCCAATGTGCCTGCTGGTGCCCGATCCCCCGCACAGCCTGATGCCTGCTAATGTCTCAATCCCCGCAGTTGTAGTAGGTTGTTTGCTGCCCCCCCAAGAAAAAAAAACACCCGCCACCACTGGTTATGACACCATCCTTTTCAGGGCCGAATCACACCATATGCAGTCCAGTGCATTTTTTTCTGCATCAAATACGCATGGACAGTAGATTTTTATGGGCTCCAATGAAATAGTTCACACCAGATGCAGTCTAGTGCATTTTTTTCTGCATTAAAAACGCATGGACAGTAGTTTATCTGGGTTCTAATGGCCTGGTTCACACTAGTGCAGTCAGTTCCAGTGCAGAAAAAAAGAACTGCACAGAACAGTACTGGAAAACAAAAACGCACCGAAATCGCATTCCAAAAAAGACAGGAAACTTTGGGGGAAAAATGTATTAAAAACGCACCAAAATCACATTAAAAAAACACACCAAAAAACATGCAACCGAACTGCGTTTCTGTGGTGTGATCCGGCCCTAACTCAATGCACTCGGAGTGTAAAGGGGCCCTTTTTAGCTTTGTTGGGAAGTAAAACACCTGTGTGAAAAGGCTCTGACAGAAGCAGCTATTTCACAGACCCCCCCCCCCCCCGTGTAGTTCTGTGGTTGTAAACCTGGAGTTGCTGCCCCCCCCCCCCCAGGAATAGTATAAAGCTTGCTTTAGTTGTATGGCCGGGACTTGTTTCTCCCCCGCACTAAAATCGCATGGGTGTTCTCATCATGCGATCCGATTCCTGTGCGAGTTCACAGTTCGCACTGCGATCTGTGAAATAAACTAGGGGTGTCATTAACTTTGTTGACTTTGTTAAGGACACCCGCAGCGGCGTTCGCACAAGGCAGTGAGAGGAGCGACGCGGAAACCGGCGCTGGAATCGCACTGGTTCCCGCATCGCACAGGTGTGAACCCGGGGTAAGTGGTTAAATCCACCCGAACTTTGGCCAAAAAAATAAGTAAAAAAGCCGAAAAAAATGCAAAACGCATAAAAGAAAAAAAAAAGCAATTGCAAATGCCCACGAAGCCTTAGGCTCCATTCACTAATGCGTTTTTTGATGCATTTTGCAGAAATGCAGGGGAATTTTTTTAACTATGGGAACATGTTCACATCAATGCTTTTTAGTGCCTCTGCGTTTTTGGAAAGGGTCCGGGACTTTTTTTTTTTCCCGCAAAAAGCAGCGTTTTGCATGTAATAGAATTCAATGGACCCGCATCCAAAACGCAAGTACCGCGTTTTTTGCCACGAATTGCAGTTTTTTTTGTTTACAGCTGGTTGTTAAAAGAAATGTAAAAAAAAAAATTGCCGGCTGAAAAAAATTATAAAATGAACAAAAAAACGCAAATCGCCGTAAAACCACCCGTCGAAAAACGCAGCAAGCAACGCAAAAAGCACTGCGAAAACGCTCAAAAGCAACATGCATAGGTGTGAATCGAGCCTGAGGCCCGATTCACACCTACGCATGTTGCTTTTGATGCGTTTCTGCAGTGCTTTTTGCTGTGCTTGCCGCGTTTTTCGACACACGTTTTTACCGCGATTTGCGTTTTGCTTTTTGTTTTTAATACTTTTTTTTTTTTTTTAGCTGGCAATTTAATTTTTTTTACATTTCCTTTAACAATTAGCTATAAACAGGTAAAAAAAAAAAAAAAAGAAGAAACACAAACCGCAAATTGCGGCAAAACCGTGGTACTTGCGTTTTGGATGCGGGTCCATTGAATTCTATTACATGCAAAACGCTGCTTTTTGTGGGGAAAAAAAGTCCCCGGCCCTTTCCAGGGGCAAAAAACAATGAAAAATAGCATGTTAAAAAAAATGCATGCAAATGAACATGTTCCCTATGTATTTTTAGGACACACGTTTTTAACCATAGCCGTTTATTTTCACCCCCTTCCTGCCAGACCAATTTTTAGTTTTCAGCGCTGTTGCACTTTGAATGACAATTGCGCGGCAGGCAATATGTACCCAAATTAAATCATATGTTTTTTTCCCCACACAAATAAGCTTTAGTTTGGTGGTATTTGATCATCTCGCGGTTTTTATTTTTTGCGCTTAAACAAAAGAAGAGCGCAATTTTCATATTTTTTTTTTTTTATTTAATACATCTCACAATATTTTTTAAAAAAAAAACTTTTTTTCCCCCAGTTTAGACCGATACGTATTTTACGTATTTTTTGTAAAAAAAAAAACGCAATAATCGTATATTGATTGGTTTGCGCAAAAGTTATAGCGTCTACAAAAATAGGTGATAGATTTATGCATTTTTTATTTAATTTTTTTTACTAGTAATGGCGGGGATCTGCGTTTTTTTTTTGTGACCGTGACGTTGCGGCGGACATATCGGACACTTTTGACACGTTTTTGGGACCGTTCACATTTACACAGCGATTATTGCTATAAAACTGCACTAATTACTGTGTAAATGTGTGGCAGGGAAGGGGTTTAACACTAGGGGGCGAGGAAGGGGTCCTAAATAACTTGCCTATCTTTTGTCAGTCTTATGACATTCCACACTTGCCGTATTCCGGAAATTGCCCGGCGGCAATACGGCCGTCGGGCAATTCGCGGTTTGCCGGGGGGCGCGTGCGCGCGCCTAGAACGCCGTGAAGACAGGACGTTGTGCAACGTCCTGTTCATCGGCAAGGGGATCACCATGACGTGATTCCCCTATAGGCCGGTAGGGAAGTGGTTAACAACCAGCTTTAACCACTTGACCACTGGGCACTTAAACCCCCTTAATAACCAGACCAATTTTCAGCTTTCGGTGCTCTCACAGTTTGAATGACAATAACTCAGTCATACAACACTGTAGCCAAATGAAATTTTTGTCCTTTTTTTCCCACAAATAGAGCTTTCTTTTGGTGGTATTTTATCACCTCTGCGGTTTTTATTTTTTTGGCTATAAATGAAAAAATAACGAAAATTTTGTAAAAAAATGAATTTTTCTTCATTTCTATTATAACATTTTGCAAAAAAGTAATTTTTCTTCATAAACTTGGCCTAAAATGTATACTGCTACATATCTTTGGTAACAAAACAAAACATTTTTTAGATATTATTTAGTCTGGGTGAAAGTTATGGGGTCTAAAAGCTATGGTACCAATTACTGAAAATTGATCAATTTGATCACATCTGATGTACTGACATCCTCTCTCATTTCTTGAGACCCTAACATGCCAGAAAAGTACAAATACCCCCCAAATGACCCCTTTTTGGAAAGAAGACATTCCAAGGTATTTAGAAAGAGGCATTGTGAGTTTTTTGAAGTTGTCATTTTTTTCCACAATTCTTTGCAAAATCAAGATTTTTTTATTTTAATTTTTTTTCCACAAAATGTTCATATTATTAGGTTATTTCTCACACACAGCATATGCATACCACAAATTACACCCCAAAACACATTCTGCTATTCCTCCCGAGTATGGCGATACCCCATAAGTGGGACTTTTACACAGAGTGGCCACATACAGAGGCCCAACATGCAGGGAGCACCATCAGGCGTTCTGGAACACCCAGACCAATTCTGACATTTCTCTCCTACATGGAAAAATCATCATTTATTTGCTAGAAAATGACATAGAACCCCAAAACATTATATATGCTTTTTTAGCAAAGACCCTAGAGAATACAATGGCGGTTGTTGCAACTTTTTTATCGCGCATGGTATTTGCACAGCAATTTTTCGAACACATTTTTTTTGGAAATAAAACAGTTTTGTGCTTTTAAAAAAAAAACATTAAATTTAGCCCAATGTTTTTGCATAATATGAAAGATGAAGTTACGCTGAGTAAATAGATACCCAACATGTCACCCTTCAATATTGCACACGCTCGTGGAATGGCGCCAAACTTTGCGACTTAAAAATCCCCATAGGTGACGCTTTTAAATATTTTTACTTGTTACATCATTTTAGTTGGAGAGGAGGTCTAGGGCCAAAATGATTGCTCTCGCTCTAATGTTCGCAGCGATACCTCACATGTGTGGTTTGAACACCGTTTTCATATGTGGGCGGGACTTACGTGTGCGTTCGCTTCTGTATACGAGCACACGGGTACAGGGGCGCTTTAAGTTTTTTTTTTTTTTTTTATTGTTCATTTTACTTTATTCATTTTAGTTTGACACCTTTTTCCCCAAAAATAAATGTTTTGATTACTTTTATTCCTATTACAAGGAATGTAAACATCCCTTGTAATAGGAATATAGCGTGACAGGTTCTCTTCAGTGAGATATGGGGTCAATAAGACCCCACATCTCACCTCTAGGCTGGGAAGCCTGAAAAAAAAAAACGACCGCAGGGAGTATTGCGCAGGGAATATTGCGCAGGGAGTATTGCGCAGGGGTACTGCAGAGTATTTTTCAGAGTATTGCGCAGGGGGTACTGCAGAGTATTGTTCAGAGTATTGCGCAGGGGGTACTGCAGAGTATTGCGCAGGGGGTACTACAGAGTATTGTTTGTATTGCAGAGTATTGCGCCAGGGGGTACTGCAGAGTATTGCGAGTATTGCGGGGGTACTGCAGAGTATTGTTCAGAGTATTGCGCAGGGGGTACTGCAGAGTATTGCGCAGGGGGTACTACAGAGTATTGCAGAGTATTGAGCCGGGGTACTGCAGAGTATTGTTCAGAGTATTGCGCCGGGGTACTGCAGAGTATTGTTCAGAGTATTGCAGAGTATTGCGCCGGGGTACTGCAGAGTATTGTTCAGAGTATTGCAGAGTATTGCGCCGGGGTACTGCAGAGTATTGTTCAGAGTATTGCAGAGTATTGCGCCGGGGTACTGCAGAGTATTGTTCAGAGTATTGCAGAGTATTGCTGGGGGGTACTGCAGAGTATTGCTGGGGGGTACTGCAGAGTATTGCTGGGGTACTGCAGAGTATTGCGCCGGGGTACTGCAGAGTATTGTTCAGGGGGGTATGCTGAGTATTGCTGGGGGGTATGCTGAGTATTGCGCCGGGGTACTGCAGAGTATTGCGCCGGGGTACTGCTGAGTATTGCGGGGGTATGCTGAGTATTGCTGGGGGGTATGCTGAGTATTAGCTGGGGGGGTATGCACAGTATTGCTGGGGGGTATGCACAGTATTGCTGGGGGGGTATGCACAGTATTGCTGGGGGGGGTTGTAGGGATGGATGAGCAGGGATGGATGGATCTGTGACTGCAATAGTCACAGATCCATCCACAGCGCTGCCGCCATCCGCGCTCCCCCTCTCACACTGTACCGATCGGTACAGAGAGAGGAGGGAGGAACCGGCGTCATCAAATGACGCCGGTCTGTTTACATCTGATCGCGGCGTCATTGGACGGCGCCATCACGTGGTAAACCGCCGCTATCAGCGGCGATTTACCGTGATCCGTGACCCGTCGGGACATTCCCGTGTGCGCCCCCCGGGGGGCGCGGGAGCGCGACTCTGGAATCACGTTATATAATTATTTTTATTATTATTTTTCGGCAGGTGGTTGCTAAGTGGTTAAACATGTTAAAAAAAAACTGCAAAGGGCTGCAAAATTGCAGCAAAATCGTGACAAAATTTGCGGTAAAAACGCGGTTATTGCGTTTGGGATACAGGTCCATTGAATTCTATTACATGACAAACGCTGCTTTTTTGCGGAAAAAAAAAAAAGCCCCCGACCCCTTTTCTAAAAACGCAGAGGCACAAAAAAGCATTGATGTGAACATGTTCCATAGGAAACCATGTCAAAAAAATTTCCTGCATTTCTGCAAAATGCACCAAAAACGCATTAGGCTCGATTCACATCTATGTATGTTGCTTTTGAGCGTTTTTTCCAGTGCTTTTTGCGGTGCTTGCTGCGTTTTTCGACACGTTTTTACCCCGATTTTACTGCGATTTGCAGTTTTTTTTGGTATTTTTTTTTTTTTCGTTTAGCCGGCAATTTTTATTTTCTTACATTTCCTTTAACAGCCAGCTATAAACAGGTTAAAAAAAAAACGCAAACCGCTGCAAAATCGCGGTAAAAACACGGTACAGTACTTGTGTTTTGGATGCGGGTCCATTGAATTCTATTGTATGCAAAACGCTACCTTTTTGCGTGAAAAAGGCTCCATTTACACTGCGTTTTTTTTCAGCACAAAAAACGTGACGGTGTTTGCAGAAGAAACGCTCCAAAGCAACCGCATAGGGTGTTGGAGCCTAAAAGTCCCCGAGCCTTTCGCAAAAACAACGCAGAGCAGGCACAAAAAAAAGCGATTTGCGGTTTTGTTATTAAAAAATTTTTTTTCCATGTTATTTTTTTTTTTTTTCCAAGACACCCGCATTTTTAACCGTATTTGCGGCTGTTTATAGCGGCTAAAAATTTGCCGGCTAAAAATTTTTTTTATAAAAAAAAAAACGCAAATCGCAGTCAAATGGCGCGTCGAAAAAAACGCAGCAAGCGCCGCAAAAAGCACCGCAAAAACGCTCAAAAGCAATACGCATACGTGTGAATGGAGCCTAAGTGGTTAAATCCAACCAACAACAAATTGGCCAAGAAATTTTAAAAAAGCATAAAAAATGCAAAACGCATAAAAAATGCAAAACGCAATTTCAAATGCCCACGGAGCCTTAAAAAATTCACTGATCTTTTCCAAAATCGCAAAAAAAATAAATAAAAAAAATAAGCGCAGTCGTGTCCCATAAAAATGGACTGTAGTGCGTTTCTGCAATTAAAAAAAAAAATCGCATAGGTGTGAACTGAGACTAATGAAAATGCAGCTTCCATCGCAGCCTTCTCACACAGGTTTGTGGACATGCGCGGCGTAAATAAATGGTATTGCGCCAGGCGGCGGCGGCGGCGTCCTAGGTGTGCGTCGCCCTTTTAAGAGCGCTGACATTCTTCACAAAAAACAAGTTGTAAGTGAAGGAGCTGCTGGAATCCTCTGGGCCTCCTTGCACAGGGGTCCCCTGTCTTCCTCTGGCCTCCCCTGTCATGGATAAGTCTGGGGGAAGCAGGAGGGGCCCCAGGGGCCCCTTGCATCCTCCAGAGGGGAAAGGGAAAAAAAAGAAAGCCTTTTCCTTTGGAGGTTTGCAGTGGGGAGCCTGGAAACCGCCCAGGGAGCGTCTGCAAAGAGCCATGCGGAGTCCCGGGCGGAGGGCGGGAGAAGTGACAATATGTGAGCTCTGGGGCCCCTCCTGTGGCCTCTGCTCTGACAGCACCACCCCTGGCGCCAGCAAGCCTGGCAGAGAGCAGAGCTCACAAGTTAGGGAGCGTCTGCCAAGCTCTGCGCAGCTCTGTCAGGCCTATCCGCCAGGCTATATATATATATATGTAGGGCCACGCTGGCCGAGCGTTGGGAGCAGTGCTGTCGCTCGCTGCTGCGATTCCACCGACACGGCCTATTTACAAAGAGGATATCGCCGTTCCGGTCGTGGGGGGATTTTTTTTTTTAACAAGTCTGAGGTTGTCCCACCTCCAAACCGTCCCTCGCTGGATTCACAGTCCCTCTTTTCCATCCAAACCCCCCCCGGCCGGCCGCCATTGATTTGCAGCACTAATCGTTGTGTAAATGTCCCAAAAATGGCACTGATAGGATGCACTAGTAAAAAAAAAAAAAAAAAAAATGCACCTATTTTGTAGACGCTATAACTTTTGGCAAACCAATCAATATACGATTATTGCACAAAAATGTAGGTATCGGTCTAAACTGTTTTTTTTTTAAAACTTTTGTTTATAGCGCAAAAAATAAAAACCGCCAGAGATGATCAAATACCACCAAACGAAAGCTCTATTTGTGTGGAAAAAAAACGTAATGATTTAATTTGGGTTGTTGCCTGACCGCGCAATTGTCATTCAAAGTGCAACAGCGCTGAAAACTAAAAATTGGTGGCACTGTATGGAAGGGGTTAATGAAACAGATCACAACATCAACGTGTCACAGCAAAAAAAAAAACAGAAAAGAGCTGACGCGTTTCGCACCAAAATACTGCGCTTATTCATAGCTGAACGTCGCACTTTGAATGACAATTGCGCGGTCATGCGACACTGCACACCTATGAGATTTGTATATATATAAAACATCACACAGATAGAGCTTTCTCTTGGCGGGATTTAGTCATCATTGAAACAAAAATGTTTTCCAAAGTTTGTTATAACATTTTGCAAACAGGTCATTTTTTTATTTCCTTCACTGATAGGCACTGATCTCTCTGATTTAATCCCCATGAACGGAACAGACTACATTGATGGGCACTGGTGAGGCTGAGCTGATGGCACTGATTAGGCTGCATTGATGGACACTGACCAGGCTGCATTGGATGGGCACTAATGAGGCTGTACTGAATGGCACTGGTGAGGTTGCATTGATGGGCACTGATGAGGCTGAGCTGATGGGCACTGAGTAGGTTGCATTGATAGACACTGGTGAGGCTGCATTGGATGGGCACTGATGAGGCTGTACTGAATGGCACTGGTGAGGTTGCATTGATGGACACTGATGAGTCTGCATTGGATGAGCACTGCTGAGGCTACACTGATGGGCACTGGTAAGGCTTCATTGATGGGCACTGGTGAGGCTACACTGATGGGCACTGGTAAGGCTTCATTGATGGGCACTGGTGACGCTGCATTGGATGGGCACTGATGGGGCTGTACTGAATGGCACTGGTGAGGTTGCATTGATGGGCACTGGTGAGGCTTCATTGATGGGCACTGGTGAGGCTGCATTGGATGGGCACTGGTGAGGCTGCATTGGATGGGCACTGGTGAGGCTGCATTGGATGGGCACTGGTGAGGCTAAGCTGATGGACACTGATCAGGCTACATTGGATGGGCACTGATGAGGCTGTACTGAATGGCACTGGTGAGGTTGCATTGATGGGCACTGGTAAGGCTTCATTGATGGGCACTGGTGAGGCTTCATTGATGGGCACTGGTGAGGCTGCATTGGATGGGCACTGGTGAGGCTACACTGATGGGCACTGGTGAGGCTTCATTCATGGGCACTGGTGAGGCTGCACTGACGAGGCTGCACTGATGGGCACTGGTGTAAGGCTGCACTGACGAGGCTGCACTGATTGAGCTGATTCAGTGGTTCAATAGGCCACTTGACTGGACTGGCCCCCCAGGTTTAAGGCTGCCTGCCCTCCCTTGCCTGTTGCTTCCTAAACAAAAAAGATTGTTTGCTCTTATCGGGTGCCATCAGAGAACACTTTGTATTCTCAGTAAATGCCAAGTGTTCTCTGAATGGAGGAGGTGAAGATCGTGACATCACTGCCCCACTTCTCCACCGTGTCCAATCAGAGAACGTTTTGCATTTGTTGAGAACATGCAAAACTGTGCCGAGTGACCGACCCTCTGTGTTCAGAATGTAGCAGGAGACCAGCTGCCCGGAACAGGACCCGCAACCTATTGGAGATCTCTGTAGTAGTGGTGCTTTCTACAGGAACTTCCAGCTTCCATTGAGATCACAGAGGTATGGAGATCACAGAGGTAGGGAGATCACAGAGGTAGGGAGATCACAGAGGTAGGGAGATCACAGAGGTAGGGAGATCACAGAGGTAGGGAGATGGAGATCACAGAGGTATGGCGATCACAGAGGTATGGAGATCACAGAGGTATGGAGATCACAGAGGTATGGAGATCACAGAGGTAGGGAGATCACAGAGGTAGGGAGATCACAGAGGTATGGAGATCACAGAGGTATGGAGATCACAGAGGTAGGGAGATTACAGAGGTAGGGCGATCACAGAGGTGGAGAGATCACAGAGGTAGGGAGATCACAGAGGTAGGGAGATCACAGAGGTATGGAGATCACAGAGGTATGGAGATCACAGAGGTATGGAGATCACAGAGGTATGGAGATCACAGAGGTATGGAGATCACAGAGGTAGGGAGATCACAGAGGTAGGGAGATCACAGAGGTAGGGAGATCACAGAGGTAGGGAGATCACAGAGGTAGGGAGATCACAGAGGTAGGGAGATCACAGAGGTAGGGAGATCACAGAGGTAGGGAGATCACAGAGGTAGGGAGATCACAGAGGTATGGAGATCACAGAGGTATGGAGATCACAGAGGTAGGGAGATTACAGAGGTAGGGCGATCACAGAGGTGGAGAGATCACAGAGGTAGGGAGATCACAGAGGTAGGGAGATCACAGAGGTATGGAGATCACAGAGGTATGGAGATCACAGAGGTATGGAGATCACATAGGTATGGAGATCACAGAGGTATGGCGATGGAGATCACCGAGGTATGGAGATCACTGAGGTATGGAGATCACCGAGGTATGGAGATCACAGAGGTAGGGAGATCACAGAGGTAGGGAGATCACAGAGGTAGGGAGATCACAGAGGTAGGGAGATCACAGAGGTAGGGAGATCACAGAGGTAGGGAGATGGAGATCACAGATGTATGGCGATCACAGAGGTATGGAGATCACAGAGGTATGGAGATCACAGAGGTATGGCGATGGAGATCACAGAGGTATGGAAATCACAGAGGTATGGGGATCACAGAGGTATGGGGATCACAGAGGTATGGGGATCACAGAGGTAGGGAGATCACAGAGGTAGGGAGATCACAGAGGTATGGAGATCACAGAGGTATGGAGATCACAGAGGTATGGCGATCACAGAGGTATGGCGATGGAGATCAGAGAGGTATGGAGATCACAGAGGTATGGCGATCACAGAGGTATGGCGATGGAGATCACCGAGGTATGGAGGTCACAGAGGTATGGAGATCACCGAGGTATGGAGATCACAGAGGTATGGAGATCACCGAGGTATGGAGATCACCGAGGTATGGAGATCACCGAGGTATGGAGATCACCGAGGTATGGAGATCACAGAGGTAGGGAGATCACAGAGGTAGGGAGATCACAGAGGTTTGGCGATGGAGATCACAGAGGTATGGAGATCACAGAGGTAGGGAGATCACAGAGGTATGGAGATCACAGAGGTTTGGCGATGGAGATCACAGAGGTATGGAGATCACAGAGGTATGGAGATCACAGAGGTATGGAGATCACAGAGGTATGGAGATCACAGAGGTAGGGAGATCACAGAGGTATGGAGATCACAGAGGTAGGGAGATCACAGAAGTATGGAGATCACAGAGGTAGGGAGATCACAGAGGTAGGGAGATCACAGAGGTAGGGAGATCACAGAGGTAGTATGGAGATCACAGAGGTCACAGAGTATGGAGATCACAGAGGTAGGGAGATCACAGAGGTATGGAGATCACAGAGGTATGGAGATCACAGAGGTATGGAGATCACAGAGGTATGGAGATCACAGAGGTATGGAGATCACAGAGGTATGGAGATCACAGAGGTATGGAGATCACAGAGATACTTACATGAGACCAAACCGGACCAATGGAACTATGAAATGTATTGTCATTCTCTGCATTAAGATTAAAAGTCTTCTGTGTGCAGCCCCCCCCCCCCCCAATACTTACCTGAGCCCCATCTCTATCCAACAATGTTGCGGGCGTGTCTCGGCTGCCTGGGACTCTCTCTCCTCATTGGCAGAGACAGCGGCGTGGCACCGTTGCCTCCTGCTGCTGTAAAAGTTGGTGAGCCAATGAGGAGAGAGAGGGCCGGGGCCGAGGCTCTGTGTCTGAATAGACACACAGAGCAGTGACTCGGCTCGGGTGCCCCCATTGCAAGCTGCTTGCTGTGGGGGGCACTCAACAGGAGGGAGGGGCTAGGAGCACAGAAGAGGGACCCGAGAAGAGGAGGATCGGGGCTGCCCTGTGCAAAACAAAAACAAGACTCGCCAACAGTGATGGGCTGAAGATGTCTGCTAACCCCCCCCAGATCACCCAACCACTGCAGTGATGTCCTTATTGCGTAATAATGTTATCAGTAATAAAAAAAACAAAGAAATCTTGGGGTCCAGTATTTTTATTACATTTTTGTTTTTTATTAAGTCATTTCAGAGTTATAGTGAATATGACATTCTTGGACATCCTGTTTTGGGCTCATACTGGGTTGGTTTTATATATATATATATTACAGTGGAACCTTGGATTACAAGCAATCCAAAGCACTTATATATCAAAGCGAGTTTCCCCATGGAAGTCAATGGAAACTAAAATAATTTGTTCCGCATAGACTACAATGGCATGCAATACCGCATGTGGCCAGAGGTGGGGGGGGGGCGCCGGAGAGACAGCTTGGGCATGAAATCGGAAAACCGTGGACAGGCTCGGAAACGGAGTATTTCTAGAGTTTTTTCCGTGCATTTCCGAACAGCTCTGATGGGCGCCCCCTCACCCTTCAGGCCAAACGCGGTACTGCACACCGCTTTGGCTTGAATCCTGCTCGTGTTGCGAGACAACACTCGCAAACCGAGTCAGAATTTTTTTTTTTTAAACAGTGCTTGTATTGCCGAAACGCTCGTGAACCGCTTTCCTCGCAATCTGAGGTTTCATTGTATATTTACCTTGGATTGCGAGAATAATTAGTTCCGGAAACATGCTTGTAATCCAAAGCACTTGTATATCAAAGCAGATTTTCCCATAAGAAATAATGGAAACTCAGATGATTCGTTCCACAACCATTTATTCATAAATCCTTCAGTTTATAGTCCATATAAAAAGATTACAGCGATGTGATTGGTTGTCTAACCATATGTCTGTCCACCAATGGAAGCCTCCACAAGGCAGAGTGGAAGGGATGACATTGATGGCGGTGAGGAGGATGATCTATTCTATGTGGACAGCTTTCCCCCGTGTCCCTCCATACTTAGAGATGTGCCTCTTTTATTCATCAACCATGTGAGTTGCTAAATGTTGTAGCTTGCCGCGAGCTCTGTCACCGCGCCCTGCGGGACCCACGGACTTGATGTCTGCCGGTGTCCTGCGATCGCGTCACGAAGCTGCAGAACGGGGGGATGCCGTTGTAAACAAGGCATCTCCCCTTATCTGCCTAGTGACAGGACACTGAACGTGCTCCCTGTCATCGGGTGCAGTGATCAGTGTCGTGCCACATGTAGCCCAGCCCCCTCACAGTTAGAATCGCTCCCTAGGACACACTTAACTCCTTCCTCGCCCCCTAGTGGTTAACCCCTTTCCTGCCAGTGGCATTTACACAGTAATCAGTGCATTTTTATAGCACTGATCGCTGTATAAATGACAATGGTCCCAAAATAGCGTCAAAAGTGTCCGATGTGTCCGCCATAATGTCGCAGTCACGACAAAAATCGCTGATCGCCGCCATTACTATTAAAAAAAAGTATTTGGTTTAATTGGTTTCTTTCTTCCTTTACGGTATAGAATGAGAATATGTTTACTGGTAATTGAATTTTTGAGTTAAAAATATTTATTCGTTGTAAATATTATATCAATAAAAATTAGGGTTGTCCAGATACCGATACTAGTATCGGTATCGGGACCGATACCGAGTATTGGCAATAGTACTTGTACTCTCGCAAATGCTCCCGATACCTAAATAGAATACTTTTTTTGTATTTATCAACATGTTCTGTGAAAATTCTTTGAGTTTTTTACTACTGCGTGACAAGAAAATAAAACATTTTTAAACATTTTTACTCATTTTTATTCTTTTATAATGTCTTGAGTTAGAGTTCTTCATAATTCTAAAGAAAATATCCTTAGTCTGTATTGTGGTTTGAAAACTGTCACATGACATTTAAAAAAAGTATCGGTATTCGGTATCGGCGACTACATGAAAAAAGTATCGGTACTTGTACTCGGTCCTAAAAAAGTGGCATCGGGACAACCCCAATAAAAATAATTGATAAGAAAAAAAAAAAATATTAACCAGTTAAGGACCCCCGCACGCCTATGTACGTCCACAACATGGCTCGTACAGGCACAAGGGCGTAAATTTACGTCCTCGCCTTAGTGCGGTTCGGGGGTCCCATCGGGACCCCCTCCGCGGCGTGCGGCGGTCCCCCTGGCTCTGGGAGCGATCGCCGACGAACGGGCGGATGTCCGTGTTTTCCGCCCCCCCCGCGATCGCTCCCAGCCAATGGGAGCGCGCTCCCAGCCTGTCACTTCCTCCTCCTGTGTTTACACAGGAAGGAGGAAATGATGTATTCTCTCATCGCAGCGCTGTTTCCCAGCGCTGCTGATGAGAGAAGACATGACAAGTAAGTGTGCACCAACACAACACTGACACACACTCACATAGGCATATTAACCCCTTGTGATCGCCCCCCCCCACCCCCCTGTCACAGTGTTACTGAATGCAGTGATTTAATCACTGCATTTAGTGTCAGTGTGACAGGCACTGTAAAAAACAGTTAGTGTTAGGTTCAGGATAGCCCCCCCCCCCCCCTAATAAAGTTTTACCTGATCACCGCCCTAGTTAACCCTTTCACTCCCTATTGCCAGCGTCACTAAGCGATCATTTTTCTGATCGCTGTATTAGTGTAGCTGTTCCCGCTAGGTAGCTATTTTTTTTATTACGATTTTTTTTTTTTACTAAAGACATGTGGCTAAATAAATTTTGGCCTAAATGTTTTACTAAAATTTAGTTTATTTGATTTTTTTTATAACAAATAGTAAAAAAATAGTGATTTTTTTCAAAATTGTCGCTCTATTTTAGTTTATAGCGCAAAAAATAAAAATCGCAGAGGCGATCAAATACCACCGAAAGAAAGCTCTATTTGTGGGAAGAAAAGGACGCAAATTTTGTTTGGGAGCCACGTCGCACGACCGCGCAATTGTCTGTTAAAGCGACGCAGCGCCGAATTGTAAAAACACCTTGGGTCATTTAGCAGCGTAAGTGTCCGGGTCTTAAGTGGTTAATAAAAATCCCATAATTCTATCCCCTATTTTGTAAACGCTATAACTTTTGCGCAAACCAATTAATAAAAAGCTTATTGCGATTTTTTTTTTTTTTTTTTACCAAAAATATGTAGAAGAATACGTATCGGCCTAAACTGAGGACAAATATCGTTTTTTTATATATTTTTGGGGGATATTTATTACAGCAAAAAGTAAAAAATATTGCTTTTTTTTCAAAAATTGTCGCTCTATTTTTGTTTATAGCGCAAAAAAAAAAAAAAACGCAGAGGTGATCAAATACCAACAAAAAGAAAGCTCTATTTGTGGGGGAAAAAGGACGCCAATTTTGTTTGGGAGCCACGTCGCACGACCGCGCAATTGTCAGTTAAAGCGACGCAGTGCCGAATCTCAAAAGGTGCTCTGGTCTTTAGCCAGCCAAATGGTCCGGGGCTGAAGTGGTTAATAAGACCTCAATACTGCCCCATATGCTGCCCATAAATTGTCAGGATTGCCTGTTTGTTGCCCACATATTCTAACACCTGACCATAGATGGCTGGGGCACACCATGCGAGTCACTATTAGACCCCTTTCACACTGAGCCGTCCATAGCGTCAGTGGTAAAACGCCGCTATTTTTAGCGCCGGCGCAATGGGCGGATTTGCTGCGCATTTAACCCCTGCTAGCGGCCGAGAAAGGATTGAAAATGCCCTGAAGCAGCGCATTGCGGGCGGTGTAGCTGTGCTGTCCCATTGATTTCAATAGGCGGCAGCGGTGGAGGAGCGGTAAACACGCCGCTCCTTCACCGCTCCAAAGATGCGGCTAACAGGACTTTTTTTTTTTACCATCCTACTATTGGTTTAAGACCATTTTCACACTGAGGGCGTATTGCAGGCGCCGTAGCGTTAAAAATAGCGCCTGCAATCCGCCCTTAAAAAGATGGAGACAATGGAGCAGCTTTTAAAGGGCGGATTGCAGGCGCTATTTTTAACGCTACGGCGCCTGCAATACGCCCTCAGTGTGAAAATGGTCTTAAACCAATAGTTCAACTTTTGCGAACTGCCTTTAGCCCCTCCCCTTTCCCCACCCCAATGCCGGCCCACTCTGGAAAGTTCCCAGGTATGCACATTAGACATTGCAGCCCTCATATATGTATCATGGGCTCCCTCTGACCTGCAGAACAGACACTTGACACAAGAGGGCGCACCAGGTTTAGTCATTGGCGCGGCCATATATAGCGTAGCGAAAACGCAACGCCACATTCAGTAATAGTGCAACATCTAATGTAACGGCGCTATCGGAACGTCAATTCACTGAGCTTCTCGGAAGTAAAGCTTTGCGTGTATCCGTCACATCCACATTTCAATATGCAAAAATCCCAGTGATATATATATATATAATGTCCAATGAAGAAGGTCCACCATAGACGCGCCTTATTGCCGTGACCCCGGGGGGGTGTTGTAGTATTCCGGCTGTCCATAGGAGAACTGCATGTGTCGTCCACGGGACAGGAAGTGAGCTCCGTGGGCAAGGCAGCATGTCCATAACTGCAATAAAAAAAAGGAGAATTATACAGAGAAGACTAATGGTAAAGAAGAACTCCGCTAAACAGTACCGGTCCCTGATAGGATTACCAAATCCAAAGCAACCTCAGAAAGAATAAAAGATACATCTGGTTGGAAACAATCTTTTTTTTTATTTATTTTTTGGAATTCTTCTCACTGACCACCAATGTAAGGGACATTCTTCCCACTGATCACCAATGTAAGGGACATTCTTCTCACTGATCACCAATGTAAGGGACATTCTTCCCACTGATCACCAATGTAAGCATTCTTCCCACTGACCACAATGTAAGGGACATTCTTCCCATGTCACCAAGGGACATTCTTCCCACTGATCACCAATGTAAGGACATTCTTCCCACTGATCACCAATGTAAGGAACATTCTTCCCACTGATCACCAATGTAAGGAGCATTCTTCCCACTGATCACCAATGTAAGGGACATTCTTCCCACTGATCACCAATGTAAGGAACATTCTTCCCACTGATCACCAATGTAAGGAGATCATCCATGATCACCAATTAAGGAACATTCTCCCACTGATCACCAATGTAAGGAGCATTCTTCCCATTCAATTAAGGACCTCCCACTGATCACCAATGTAAGGGACATTCTTCCCACTGATCACCAATGTAAGGGACATTCTTCTCACTGATCACCAATGTAAGGAACATTCTTCCCACTGATCACCAATGTAAGGAGCATTCTTCTCACTGATCACCAATGTAAGGAACATTCTTCCCACTGATCACATTAAGGAGCTTCTTCCACTGATCACCAATGTAAGGAACATTCTTCCCACTGATCACCAATGTAAGGGACATTCTTCTCACTGATCACCAATGTAAGGAACATTCTTCCCACTGATCACCAATGTAAGGAGCATTCTTCTCACTGATCACCAATGTAAGGGACATTCTTCTCACTGATCACCAATGTAAGGGACATTCTTCCTCACTGATCACCAATGTAAGGAACATTCTTCTCACTGATCACCAATGTAAGGAACATTCTTCTCACTGATCACCAATGTAAGGACATTCTTCCCACTGATCACCAATGTAAGGGACATTCTTCTCACTGATCACCAATGTAAGGAACATTCTTCCCACTGATCACCAATGTAAGGGACATTCTTCCTCACTGATCACCAATGTAAGGAACATTCTTCTCCCACTGATCACCAATGTAAGGGACATTCTTCTCACTGATCACCAATGTAAGGGACATTCTTCTCACTGATCACCAATGTAAGGGACATTCTTCCCACTGATCACCAATGTAAGGGACATTCTTCTCACTGATCACCAATGTAAGGGACATTCTTCCACTGATCACCAATGTAAGGGACATTCTTCTCACTGATCACCAATGTAAGGGACATTCTTCCACTGATCACCAATGTAAGGGACATTCTTCTCACTGATCACCAATGTAAGGGACATTCTTCCACTGATCACCAATGTAAGGGACATTCTTCCCACTGATCACCAATGTAAGGAACATTCTTCCCACTGATCACCAATGTAAGGAACATTCTTCCCACTGATCACCAATGTAAGGGACATTCTTCTCACTGATCACCAATGTAAGGGACATTCTTCTCACTGATCACCAATGTAAGGGACATTCTTCTCACTGATCACCAATGTAAGGAACATTCTGTCCACTGACCACCAATGTAAGGGACATTCTTCCCACTGATCACCAATGTAAGGGACATTCTTCCCACTGACCACCAATGTAAGGAACATTCTTCCCACTGATCACCAATGTAAGGAACATTCTTCCCACTGATCACCAATGTAAGGAACATTCTTCTCACTGATCACCAATGTAAGGAACATTCTTCTCACTGATCACCAATGTAAGGGACATTCTTCTCACTGATCACCAATGTAAGGGACATTCTTCCCACTGACCACCAATGTAAGGGACATTCTTCCCACTGATCACCAATGTAAGGGACATTCTTCCCACTGACCACCAATGTAAGGAACATTCTTCCCACTGATCACCAATGTAAGGAACATTCTTCCCACTGATCACCAATGTAAGGAACATTCTTCTCACTGATCACCAATGTAAGGAACATTCTTCTCACTGATCACCAATGTAAGGGACATTCTTCCCACTGACCACCAATGTAAGGAACATTCTTCCCACTGATCACCAATGTAAGGGACATTCTTCCCACTGATCACCAATGTAAGGGACATTCTTCCCACTGACCACCAATGTAAGGAACATTCTTCTCACTGATCACCAATGTAAGGAACATTCTTCTCACTGATCACCAATGTAAGGAACATTCTGTCCACTGACCACCAATGTAAGGAACATTCTTCCCACTGATCACCAATGTAAGGGACATTCTTCCCACTGACCACCAATGTAAGGAACATTCTTCTCACTGATCACCAATGTAAGGGACATTCTTCCCACTGACCACCAATGTAAGGAACATTCTTCCCACTGATCACCAATGTAAGGAGCATTCTTCCCACTGATTACCAATGTAAGGAACATTCTTTTCACTGATCACCAATGTAAGGGACATTCTTCCCACTGATCACCAATGTAAGGGACATTCTTCCCACTGACCACCAATGTAAGGAACATTCTTCCCACTGATCACCAATGTAAGGGACATTCTTCCCACTGATCACCAATGTAAGGGACATTCTTCTCACTGATCACCAATGTAGGGGGCATTCTTCCCACTGATCACCAATGTAGGGAGCATTCTTCCCACTGATCACCAATGTAAGGAACATTCTTCCCACTGATCACCAATGTAAGGGACATTCTTCTCACTGATCACCAATGTAAGGAACATTCTTCCCACTGATCACCAATGTAAGGGACATTCTTCCCACTGATCACCAATGTAAGGGACATTCTTCCCAATTTTTCTTTATTAAAAGTCTTGCAATCAAAAAGCATAAAATCACTATATAAAACATACATAAATATATACATATTTACATAAATGAAAATAAATATAGCAAATCTGCTCTCAAACAAAAGACTTTACAGCAAAGCAAAAATCATGTAATCACTGATGAAAAAAAAATCCTACTACAACTCACACCACTACACCAGACAAACAAGGTCAAGAAACAAACCCGCACCCATTATGCATGCAGCCCTTCTTCAAAAGGATACTAACCAACAAAAGCTAAGGGAGTGAAAAAGACAGAAAAGGAAAAGAACTCCTCAATCAGAGATGGGCAGCTCACCAAAGGCAAGTCTGATATTCCTCCACGCCCTTTTCCAGACCGCCCGAGGTTCCCTGCCCCTCTCAAGACCCCGAATTTTCCCAACCTCACCCAGAATATCGTGCACCACCACCTCGACAGAGAGGACTTTCTTCCGCAGGGTAATCTGGCACCGTGCATTCCATGTGAAGTAACGGACAACTATACTAACTAGAAAAAGTGTATTGAAATCAAAATCCCAGCAAGTCGGGAATGCCCCGTACACCCACTCTGCATAACCCATGCGATAGAAAAAGGGAATGCCTAGAGCCCTCCCCACCCTTTTATACACCTCTATGTTAAAGGGACACTGCAGCAAAAAGTGGTCCATAGACTCCACTTTACCAACACACTCCACTCTAGGACAATCCCGATCATCCACAGAGCGATTCTTCAGGTTCCCTCTCACATAGAGCCTTCCATGGAAAGCGAGCCAGGCTTGATCCCTAAACTTCAGAGGGATTCTTTCTAAATTAATTAAACGCAACCCCTCCCTCATTACAGAGCCTGGGCAATCCCTTAAGGCCAGTGACACACTGAAAGCCGAGCTCAAAATTCTCTTCTCCAGAAGCTTCCTGGGGAGGGACTTGATATCCTCTGCTGTCACCTGCCACTGCCGAAGTATTTTCAGGCACGGGGCAACATAAGCCGGGAGCTTGCCATGTTGGACTCTTAGACTTTTCACTGGCCCGCCATCTTCCCAGCATCGCAGAAAAGGCCTAAAACAAGACTGAAAAATACCCACCCATCCCGGCGGGTTCTCTGCTAGCATGTTACCAAGATTGTACTTTAAAAAGAGCAGAGAAAAGAAAACTATTGGGTTGACCATTCCTAGGCCACCCTCCCGCCTAGACAGGTAAGTTACATTGCGTTTTATCAGGTTCAGCCTATTTCCCCATAACAGTTGAAAAAAACAGCTGTACACCCTTGCATAGAGAGATGGTGGCAAGATACAGACGAAGCTGACATATAAAAAGATCGGGACCAGGTACGTTTTGATCAAGTCAACCCTCTCCCTCAAGGAAAGCCTCCATTTCTTCCAACTTGCTACTTTGGCATTGGCACACACCAACCTGCTTTCCCAATTTCGATGACCATAGTCACCAGGACCAAATTTGATGCCCAACACTTTAATTTCCTGCTGGGGCTCTGGGAAGGCATCCGGAAGTTCGAAGCTTTCACCCTCCTCACCCATCCAGAAAACGTCACTCTTTTCATGGTTGACTTTAGAACCAGAGGCCTCTGTGTACTGCTCTATCATAGAGACCACCTCCTGCGCCTCCTCCATCCCAGAGACAATAACAGACACATCATCGGCGTAGGCCACGACCTTCAAGGGCGGCACACCAGCAATGCCCAAAGGCACCCCGCACAACGATCCACTCTCTAGCCTTTTTATGAAGGGGTCGATTGCGAATACATATAGCAGAGGGCTCAGAGGACATCCCTGGCGCACACCAGAGCCAACCTCAAAAGGCCGTCCAACCCAACCATTAACCAGTGGGAAGCTCTCAGCCCCTCTATATAATGTCTTCAGCCAATCTATAAACCTCCCCTGCAGGCCATATCTACCAAGTAGCAAATACAGGTACTCGTGATTGACTCTATCAAAAGCCTTCGCCTGATCCAGTGCCAGCAAGTACTTTCTCCATCCAGCAGCCCTGCATCGTTCCAAAGCCTCCCAGACAGCTAAAATCGCTGAAAAGGTGCTTCTACCTTGGACCGAGCAGTGCTGATGACTGGACAACAAATCGCCTGCCACTGACGACAAGCGCCAAAAAAGAATCTTCGCCAAGATCTTTCTATCAACATTGAGAAGACTGATGGGGCGCCAGTTCTCAATCATTGAGGGGTCTTTACCTTTTGACAGAAGAATCACAGCGGATTGCCTCATGGAGGGAGGGAGCGAACCCTCTTCTAGACAGCTGTTATAAACCTCCGCTAAAAAGGGAGCCAGAATGGACTTAAAACACTTGTAGAATTCAGCTGTCAACCCATCTGGTCCAGGCGATTTTTTGGTAGCCAGCTTCTCTATAGCATGAACTACCTCATCCGCTGAAATTGGTTCTGTCAAATCCATCAAAGGCAATGTACCATTTCCCAATCCTGGAGTAGAATCCAGAAAGCTTTCCATCTTGTCCCGACAAAGGTCCTTTCTTCCCAAAAGGTCAGCGTAATATGATCTGAAGATTTCCAGGATCCCTGATCTGGACTTCACCAGGGAACCCGTACCATCCCTCAGGCCTATGACCGTCTTAACTGCTATGCCTTGCTTACAGTTCTGGTAAGGATCAGGTGAGTGATATTTTCCATAATCTCTCTCCAGAACCAAGGAGGCATGCCGGTCGTATTGACACTTCCTAAGAAGAAACTTCACCTCAGAGATCTCCCCTGGATCTCCTCCATACGAGACAAGACGATCAAGCTTCCTCCGCAAATGCTGGTAGGCAATGTACATACCAAGCTGCTTCTTCTTACCTATGGCCTTGAAAAGTCCAATTGCCCTTTGTTTCACAAGCTCCCACCACTCTGACTTACTGCTGCAAAAGTCCAGAATAGAAACCTGTGCCTGAAAAAAATCCTCAAAGGATTGTCTTACCTCTACATCTTCCAGGAGAGCCGAATTCAGTTTCCAGGTACCCGCTTCCCCTGGGTGGAGTGTCCGAGGCATTCAGAGTCACAGACAGCATACAGTGGTCAGAGAACTCCACCGCCCTCAACTCAGGAGCCGAGAAAGTAGAGTTCTCCTTTAAAAAAAACCTATCTATCCTACTCTGACTATTCCCTCTCTGAAATGTGAATCCCGTGCTGCCAGGGCAGTGCTTAATATGCACATCTACCAGGCCTGCTTGTCTCACCATATCTCTAAGAAAAACGCTATCGTATCCCAGCCTGTCTATGGAGCCTCTCCTGTCTTCAGGCCTAATGATGGTGTTAAAGTCACCTCCAAAGACAACCTGCTGGGACGTAAAAAGGAAGGGCTTGATCTCTGTGAGGAGGCATTTCCTGCCCCACCTTGTCTGCGGCCCATAGATATTGATCAGGCGCAGGTCATGCCCCCTAACAGAAACGTCCAACACCATGCATCTACCTATTTCTACCTCAATTACCCGCCGGCACGTTACCATATCGGTTTTAAAAAGTACCGCAACTCCGCTGCAGGGCTCAGCCGCAAGAGACCAAAAGGAGGGACCGCATCTCCACTCCCTTTTTGCCAGATGGACATCGGCCAAAGTATGGAGCCAGGTCTCTTGCAAAAATAAAATCTCGGCATCAAACTCGCTGAGCAAAAATAAGGCCATATCACGAGCTCTTGCAGATTTAATGCTGGCGACATTAATGGTCGCCACCTTTATCGGAGTGGGAACTGCCATCAGGATGATTGGGGTAGTCGTTTCTTGACCTTCACCACACTCTCATCACCAGAAACAGCTCTCTTCAAACTACGCGACTCCCCCTCATCCATAGATGATAAGGGAGAAGACAAAGACATCTCATCGCCCGACAACACATTAAAGGTGTTACCAAGGGGAACCCCTCTTGGATCCGACTCTGAGGAAGAGACGACCGTTTTTTTAGTCTCTCTCTTTTTTTTCCCCTTCCTGACTTTCTCCCACCCCTCCTCATCCGAATCCCCATCAACCGAATGTGAGACATGGGGTACGGACACCCTTCCATCAGCCCCACCCCCATCCAGCACCCCCACATTCCCCTGACCACGCTTGCGCAGCCGAGGGACTGGAGGCTGAGTGGAAAGATCCGCTAAACCTGCCCCCCTAGCAGCCTCCGCCAGTCTGGAGGATCTACGAAATGATGCATTAGGGACAGAAGGGACAGATTTAGGGACCACATCTCTAGGGGGAACAGAAACAGATGTCACAGACACAGGAGGGACATACTCAGGGACCACATCACTAGGGGGAACAGAAACAGATGTCACAGACACAGAAGGGACAGACTCAGGGACCACACCACTGGGGGGAATAGAAACAGATGTCACAGACACAGAAGGGACAGACTCAGGGACCACATCACTAGGGGGAACAGAAACAGATGTCACAGACACAGAAGGGACAGACTCAGGGACCACACCACTGGGGGGAATAGAAACAGATGTCACAGACACAGAAGGGACAGACTCAGTGACCACATCACTAGTGGGAACAGAAACGGGTGCCACAGACACAGGAGGGACAACAACAGTTTTGGTGGCCTCATCCTCCTTATCCAGCCTCTGCAGCTCAGCCTCCAACCCTGGCAGGTTATGTAATGCCTCTGGGCAAAGACTGTAGGGGTGACCAAGTTTTTGGCACAAGTTGCACCGAATATCTGTACAGTCTTTAGCCAAATGGTCCAGCGCCTGGCACAAAGAACATTTCTTTCGGGTGCAGGTGGAGGCAAAGTGGCCCTTGTCCCCACATTTATTGCACACCTTAGGCTGACCCTGGTAAAAAATGGTCAGCCTGTCCCTCCCCAGAAAGGCTGAACAGGGCAGATGTTGAACAACATTTCCCTGCACCCCCAATTTTAACGACACTGTCCAGGCCCCTGTCCATATCCCATGCTGATCAAGGACCTTCCGCAGTGGAGCGAGGACCTCACCATATCGGCGCAACCACACCATCAAATCAGCCTCTGGGATAGATTCATTACGCACGAGGATAGTCACTGATTTTATGAGAGACTGCCTGGAAACCACCTTTGGCATCCAACCATTCCACTGTGGAAGGTCCCTGCGCCCCCTAAAACGTTCCCAAAACAAATCCAAACCCTCAGGTTTTACAAAGGACAAATCAAATTCTGAACTTCCAACAGGACAAATCAATGCAAAAATGTCTGCGACTTTAAATCCCATCTCCAGAATCAACTCTGCCACCCTCCCCCTTACTGGTGGGGTCCCCTCCCCCTCCCACTTCAACTGGACCACGTTTCTTCTTTTGTACCCACCAACCATCCCCCCACTAAACCCCCCCAAATTGTGACCACCAACATTTGCACCATTCCCCCCACCCTCTTTGGTGCGACTCCCCAAAACTGCTGCATAGCTGCCGGTGTTCACAGACCTCCCCGCAGAGGGTCCAGCTGTGCGTTTTGCAGATGAGTCTTTCCTCTGCTGAGCAGGAGGAGAAATGTCATTGTTAACCCCTTCACCACCACCCACCACATCCATTGCTTCATCAATACTATTACTGTTATTATTTCCTGGCACATTCTCAGTTCCTGCTGTGTCCATATTCACAGAGGTGCCCTCACATACTTCACCTCCAGGCAGACTCTTCTCCATCGGGACAGGGTTGTCAGCAACAGGTGAATCAGTGCAGGAAACTTCCATTGCTGCTTCCACTCCACATGCTGCACTGTGCTGCTCCCCTCCCCCACCTGCATCAATCAGCCCAGGTGAGGCTGAAACAGGCTCTTTGGAGCTGGCAGCCATCTTGGTTGTAGAACCACAGGTCCCAGCAGTCATAGCAGAATCCATTTGCGGGGGGCATGATGTAGATCCATCCATACTGCTCTGGTGGGCTGGTGACACCTCTACTAGGGGATTTTTCTTCATATCTGCAGAGGATTTCTCCACAGCAGAAACACCACTTACTACAGCCGGGACACCGTCCACTTTAGCCGGGACACCACTCACTGCAGCCGGGACACCCATGTTGGAAGGCGGCTGCACCGTACAGTGGGATTTCTCCACCAGTGCCGGTCTGCGACCCTTCTGTGACTCCACAGCGACTTCTGACGCTTCACCAGCAGACTTGTCTGCCCTTAGGGGTGACTCCATCTGTTGGATAAACTGTAGGGTGCCATGCTCACCCTCAACCCCCTGGCTCGTTGCCGCTGGCGATTCCCCAGCCTGACATGGGGGGAGAGGTGCAGAGGCAGATGGACCCGGGTTGTCTGTAACATGCGACTGCCGCTGATCCACAGAGGTCTGGCTGGCAAATCTCCTCTCGTTTTTAAATTTTTCCGCAAACGCTCCACTCTTATCTTTTAACTTCTCCAACAGTAAAGATTGTTTTTTTACTTTCTCCTCCATCTCTTGTAGCTCAGGCTTCATGGCCGAACGGTTCCTACTCCAGGCCTGGAAGTACTTGGTCTTGAAGTTTTTATGTTCATCTTTCAAACACTTAAGTTTTTCCTCCGCTCTTCCGATCGCCCGAAAATGATCGATGACCTTTTGTCTGAATACATCTGTACTCTCACCAGGGCCTGGACCCACAGTCAGATCCTGCACCACCTCCTCCTCCTCACTAGGCCCCGTATCATCAGGGGGATCCGTCCCAGGGCCTCCCCCAGGATCAGGCATTGTTCCTGGGCCAAGCTAGCAGGCAAGGCCCAGGCTTGAAAAAAGGCTGGTTCTCTCAGAGAGCTCCTTGGGTGTGTCCTCCTCCTTCTTCCCACTGATCACCAGTGTAAGGGACATTCTTCCCACTGATCACCAATGTAAGGGACATTCTTCTCACTGATCACCAATGTAAGGAACATTCTTCCCACTGATCACCAATGTAAGGGACATTCTTCCACTGATCACCAATGTAAGGACATTCTTCTCACTGATCACCAATGTAAGGAACATTCTTCCCACTGATCACCAATGTAAGGAACATTCTTCTCACTGATCACCAATGTAAGGAACATTCTTCTCACTGATCACCAATGTAAGGGACATTCTTCCCACTGATCACCAATGTAAGGGACATTCTTCCCACTGACCACCAATGTAAGGAACATTCTTCCCACTGACCACCAATGTAAGGGGCATTCTTTTCACTGATCACCAATGTAAGGAACATTCTTTTCACTGATCACCAATGTAAGGAACCTTCTTCTCACTGATCACCAATGTAAGGAACATTCTTTTCACTGATCACCAATGTAAGGGACATTCTTCCCACTGATCACCAATGTAAGGGACATTCTTCCCACTGACCACCAATGTAAGGAACATTCTTCTCACTGATCACCAATGTAAGGAACATTCTTCCCACTGATCACCAATGTAAGGGACATTCTTCTCACTGATCACCAATGTAAGGGACATTCTTCCCACTGATCACCAATGTAAGGGACATTCTTCTCACTGATCACCAATGTAAGGGACATTCTTCCCACTGATCACCAATGTAAGGGACATTCTTCCCACTGATCACCAATGTAAGGAACATTCTTCCCACTGATCACCAATGTAAGGGACATTCTTCTCACTGATCACCAATGTAAGGGACATTCTTCTCACTGATCACCAATGTAAGGGACATTCTTCCCACTGATCACCAATGTAAGGGACATTCTTCTCACTGATCACCAATGTAAGGGACATTCTTCTCACTGATCACCAATGTAAGGGACATTCTTCTCACTGACCACCAATGTAAGGGACATTCTTCCCACTGATCACCAATGTAAGGGACATTCTTCCCACTGATCACCAATGTAAGGGACATTCTTCCCACTGATCACCAATGTAAGGGACATTCTTCTCACTGATCACCAATGTAAGGAACATTCTTCTCACTGATCACCAATATAAGGGACATTCTTCTCACTGATCACCAATGTAAGGGACATTCTTCTCACTGATCACCAATGTAAGGGACATTCTTCTCACTGACCACCAATGTAAGGGACATTCTTCCCACTGATCACCAATGTAAGGAACATTCTTCCAATCTAGAAGATCTAAGAAGACAACTCCTTCTGAGTATGGTGGACGGTGGTGGGTATGAACTCTATGGGTTTGGGCCAGGCTATGCATACAGATGGGTTCATAAGCAAGTTACAGGTGCAGGTCAGATGCAATCATTAGGTAACACCCCCAGGTAGGTCTCCCCTGCTGGTACTTACCAGGTATAATGTGAAGAGGCCATAAAATAGCAGAATAAATCCAACCAGCACATACAGGCCAATGTATTTCACTGATGGGATGTAAATCACCACAAAATACAAGTTTATGGCGATGATTAATACAGTGAGCAAGATGGCGACCAGTTTACCGATTCTGCAGGGAGAAAAAATGCCAATTAGTGGGGAGGAAACTAAGTCATGGTCAGGATAGGACCCTGTCAAGCCCCACCCAGATCAAACAAGCCCTGCCCACATTTAGAGCTGTCTTAATGAGAGGGCACACCTGGGCACTGCCCAGGGACCCCAGCTGCATGGGGGCCCTTGCACTTTCCCCAAAGCAGCTGGTCCTTGAGCCCACGCTGCCCCGAAATTGTGGGCCCCATGATGGCACTGAGAGTGATAGATACACAGGGAAGGCAGTCTGCCTCCTACCTTCTTGATGTCTGTTTACCTGCACTGTCATCATTGTAGGGGCCCCAGAGCATTACTTTGCCCAGGGGCCCATGATGCTATTAAGACGGCCCTGTCCACATTAGCAACTTTCCGTCCAGACCAATTCTGAGATTTCTCTCCTACTTGTAAAAATAATAATTTTCTTGCTAGAAAATTAGAAACCCCCCCCCCCCCCCCCAAACATTGTATATATTTTTAAGCAAAGGACCTAGAGCAGTGGTCTCCAAACTGCAGCCCTGGGGCCAGATGTGGCCCTTTGCCTGCCTGTATCTGGCCCTTGGGGCACTATTCCTATTACTGTTATGAGACACTTTTTGTCCAACTGACACCCTACAGCGGGGGTGTCATCATTTCTCCCCCTGACACTAATAATAGGGCATTATTCCTCCCAATGATACCAACAATGGGGCACTGTTCCCTCCCCTAATACCAAATATGGTGATGTTTATGCCCACTGATGCCTGGAAAATTTCCACTACCACTGGCCACAGTCCGGCCCCCCTAAAGTCTGAAGAATAATAAACTGGCCCTTTGTTTATAAAGTTTGGAGACCCCTGCCCTAGAGAATAAAATGGTGGGTGTTGCAATTTTATATGTCACATGATATTTGCGAAGCAGTTTTTTAAATGCAAATGTTTCGGGAAAAATACACTTTATCCAAATGCAAAACATATAGGGCCAGGTCCACAAAGAAGTGCCGCTGGCGTAGCTTATCTAAGTTACACTAAGCCGCTGTAAGTTACATTGGCGTATCCATAAAGAATTTGCGCTGTAACTTACGGTGGCATAGTGTAATTGTTGCAGGGTAAGGCCGCGCAATTCAAATCAGTAAGATGTGGGCGTGATTTAATGTAAATCATCATGACCCCACGTAAAGGACTTTTTTTTTTTTAACGGCCCATGCGCCGTCCGTGGAGATATCCCAGTGCGCATGCGCGAAATCACGTCGCAAATAGTCAACGAAAACGACGTGAACGTAACTTACGCAAATCCCTATTCGCGAATGGTTTACGCAAACGATGCGAACGACGGAAAATTCAACGCTGGGCTGACGTCCATACTTAACATTGAGTACGCCTCTATACAGCAGGGGTAACTTTACGCCGGAAAACGACTTACGCAAACGACGTAAAAAAATGCGCCGGGCGTACGTACGTTCGTGGATCGGCGTATCTATCTCATTTGCATATTTTACGCGGAAATTCAATGGAAGTGCCCCTAGCGTCCAGCGTAAATATGCAACTAAGATACGACGGCGTAATAAACTTACGTCAGTCGTATCTTAGCGTAATTCTGGCGTATCTTGTTTTGTGGATACAAAACAAAGATATGCCGGCGCTAATTCGAAAATATAAAGCTGATGTCATGATCCTGGTTAGACATGTGCACTGCCGAAAAATTAGTTTGTTTTCGTTTCAATCGTTTTTTAGATTTTTTCTGAAATTTGAAAATTCGTCAAATTCACACTTTCCGATTTTTGAATTTCCGATTATTCAAATTTTCGATTTTCCGAATTTTGGAATTTCGAATTTACGATCTTCAAATTTCCAATTTTCGAATTTTCAATTTTTTAATTTACGATTTCCAAATTTCAGAAATTGGAATTTCCAAAAATTTCACATTTCCGAATTTCCGAAATTGAAAAATTTGGAAATTTCGGAATTAACTAATTTGTCAAAATTTATTAACCGCTTAAGGACCGCCGCACGTCCTTAAGCAGAATGGCAAGGCTGGGCACATGGACGTACAAGTACGTCCCCTTTAAGAAGCCCAGCTGTGGGTCGCGAGCGCGCTGCTGGCGGCGCACTCGCGACCCGGTCCTGTGCTCTGTGACCCCAGGACATGCGGACCCGATCGCCGCCGGTGTCCCGTGATCGGGTCACAGAGCTGAAGAACAGGGAGAGGTAAGTGTAAACAAACCTCTCCCCGTGCTTCCTAGTGAGCCTGTCACGCCAAGCCACGCCCCCTACAGTAAGAATCACACACTAGGGCATACTTAACCCCTACAGCGCTCCCTACAGGTTAACCCCTTCACTGCCAGTGTCATTTTCACCGTAATCAGTGCATTTTTATAGCACTATTCGCTGTAAAAATGTCAATGGTCCCAAAACAGTGTCAAAAGTGTCCGATGTGTCCGCCATAATGTCGCAGTCCCGAAAAATATCGCTGATCGCCGCCATTACTAGTAAAAAAAATATATATATAAAAAAAAAATGCCATAAAACTATCCCCTATTTTGTAAACGCTATAACTTTTGCACAAACCAATCAATAAACGCTTATTGCGATTTTTTTTAACCAAAAATATGAAGAATACGTATCGGCCTAAACTAAGGAAAAAAAATGTTTTTTTTATATATTTTTGGGGATATTTATTGTATTTTTTTCAAAATTGTCGCTCTATTTTTGTTTATAGCGCAAAAAAATTAAATCGCAGAGGTGATCAAATACCACCAAAAGAAAGCTCTATTTGTGGGAAAAAAGTCTATGGGCCAGATTCAGGTAGATGGGAGCATCTTTGCTCTGGAGTAACGCTTCTCATTTACGTTACTATGGCAAAATTTTAGGAGCAAGTGCTGTTATTCATGAAGCACTTGCTCCTAAAGTTGCGGCAGCGCATCGCAAATGAGCCAGCGGAATTCAAATTGGGCGGGTACGGGGCGTGTATTATTTAAACTAAGCGCGATCCCGCGGTGAACGTACTGCGCATGCGTCGAGTGTCAATGCATCCCAGTGCGCATGCTCCAAATTCTGTCAGTGAACGTCAATGACGTCACATCCCCATTCATGAAAGTTTTACGCAAGCGACGCGATTTTTTTTTTTTCCGACGCGATGACGACGCCTATACCTAACATAGGATATTCCACTAGGGGGCTGCTTTATCTTTACGCCGCGTATCGCTTCCGGAAACGTCGGAAAGTCACTGCGTCGCGCCCGAATATGATCGTGAATTGCCGATTCCCGCTGATTAACATATTTTTTCGGCGTAAATCAGCGGGAACGCCCCCGGCGCCATTTTTTAATTAAAGTTGCGATGCGATGGCGAAATTCAATTGCGCCGATCGCATCGGAACTCCAACCCGGCGTTTCTTGTTTTCTGGTTACAGAAAACAGAAACGCCGGCTTAAAGTGACAGTTAGGCTGGAGTATCACTGATACTCCAGCCTAACTCTACCTGAATCTGGCCCTATGGGTTTTGCTGAACTGTGTCACTTCCTTTCTAAAACGCAAGAGAACAAGGCCTGTTACACGACCAAGTTCCCTTTATATACGGATATACACACATACATGCCGTTGGTGAAATCGTGCATCAAAGGTCGCATGCTGGTGAAGGTGAGAACCGGGAGCAGGGCGAAGGGAAGCTGCAAAAATGGTTAATTAAAGGGATGTTATTATTTTATGGAAAATATACAAATATAAAAACACACATACAAACAAGAATCACTGAGGCTCCTTTCACACTGGGGTGGTGGGGGCGTTGGCAGTAAAGTGCCGCTATTTTTTTCAGCGCTTTACCGTCAATTTCGCAGCGCTATTCGGCCGCTAGCGGGGCGCTTTTACCTTTCGCGAGCGGCCGAGAAAGGGTTAAAACCACCGCAAAGCACCTCTGCAGAGGCACTTTGCCGGCGTTATAGCCACGTGCCCATTGTTTATGGGCAGGAGTGGTGGACAGGCATGTACACAGGGAGTTTCCCGGTGGGCCGATGGCTCAGTGGGCCGGGTTCAGTGACAGCCTGTCAAAGTAATGGCTGCGCGGCTCGCCCTCCACTTCATGCAGTGATGTGAGAAGGATGAGAAAAATACAGAGGAGAATAAGTGACCTAATAAAAGAGGTGAGTGAGGACTCCTTGTGTTGTGCTACTTATGATTTTTTGCACAATTGCGTATAGTTTATATTCTGTTTTTGTGCGTGTTTGCAAACTTAAAGGGGGCCGGTCTGGATGAAGTCCGGGGCCAAATTTTGGTCTCAGTCCAGCCCTGGCGGTGGAGAAGCGGTTTATGGAGTTCCACCCACAAATTTAACCTTGGGGGGTGAACGGGTACCTGTTTTTGACAGGTCCCCTCCCCCACTCCTGGAAGACAGGGCCACAACTCCTCCTCCTTCCTCCGCCGCCAGGCCAGTAAGAAAGCGCAGCACGCTTCACGCATGCGCAGTAGGGGACTGTCTGTGAAGCCGAAAAAGGCGCGCTGATGGTCCGCTTTCCCCGCTGTTTGTATAAGTTTAAATTGTGGCTGTGAAATGGTATCTCCCATCGAGAGATACCTCCTACGATGTGCGCATGCGCCATGGTTACGTCAGCCCAGCTGATCGGCAGACTCTAACGACGTGAAATGACCACAATGCTCCTGCAGCCTGTAGATTTCACTAAGAGGCTTGCGTCCCCACCGGTACTTACCAGAATACTTTGAAGAACGTTGAGTAGATCGTTCATCACCGACAGGCTCTGGATGTTTTGAAACACGGCCACAAACACGGTAGGTATGATAGCGCAGGATCTGGTTAAGAGGACCCGGTAGAACCGAGACCATTTCAGGTTCAGGAAACCCTACAGGAGATAAAAGAGAAGGGCGTCATTAGGTGATTGAGGAAGGTCGGGGGGAGGGGCATAGGGGACAATGGGGGGATACAGTTAGAACTTCATTATGTTGGGCTTTTATCTCCACATCACTTCTTAACCCCTTTCACGACCAGACCGCTTTTTTGCTATTCAGCACTGCACTACTTTAACCACTTAAGACCCGGACCGACTATTATGCAGGTTAAGGACCTTGCCCCTTTTTGCAATTCGGCACTGCGTCGCTTTAAACTGACAATTGCGCGGTCGTGCGACTTGGCCCCCAAACAAAATCGGCGTCCTTTTTTCCCCACAAATAGAGCTTTCTTTTGGTAGTATTTGATCACCTCTGCGCTTTTTATTTTTTGCGCTATAAACAAAAATAGAGCGACAATTTTGAAAAAAATTCTAAATTTTTTACTTTGTCCTATAATAAATATCCCCCAAAAATATATAAAAAAATGTTTTTTTCCTCAATTTAGTCCGATACGTATTCTTCTACATATCTTTGGTTAAAAAAATCACAACAAGCCTTTATTGATTGGTTTGCGCAAAATTTATAGCGTTGACAAAATAGGGGATAGTTTTATGGCATTTTTATTAATATTTTTTTTACTACTAATGGCGGCGATCAGCGATTTTTTTTCGTGACTGCGACATTATGGCGGACACAACGGAAAATTTTGACACATTTTTGGATCATTGTCATTTCACAGCAAAAAGTGCTATAAAAATGCACCGATTACTGTGAAAATGGACAATTGCAGTTTAGGAGTTAACCACTAGGGGGCGCTGTAGGGGTTACGTGTGACCTCATATGTGTTTCTAACTGTAGGGGGGACGGGGCTAGACGTGTGACGTCAGTGATCATCTTTCCCTATATCAGGGGACCGACGATCACTGACATTGCCACAATGAAGAACGGGGAAGGTGTGGTTTACACTCACCTCTCCCCGTTCTTCAGCTCCTGTGACTGATCGCGGGACACCGGCGGCGATCGGGTCTGCGGCTGGGCTTAAAGAGACACGTACTGGTATGTGAGTGTGCCCAGCCGTGCCATTCTGCCGACGTATATTGGCGTGAAGCGGTCCTTAAGTGGTTAACTGATAATTACTCGGTGGTGCAACACTGTACCCAAATTCAAATGATATAATTTTGTTCACACGCACAAAACATTTTTTTTGGTGGTACAGTAATACATTGGATTGCAAGTAATGAGCGTTTCGCAATACGAGCGGTTTAAAGGCCCGCCAAAAGATCGTCTTACTCGCAATCACGCCGTTTTAATGACGTTTTGCTCCCCATAGAAGCTGTGTGTCCGGCACCCCACACACACTTCATTTTTTTTTATGAAGTGTAGCTTTGGGGGTGGGGGGAGGGGGGGGGGCGCCGCCCTTGCGCCCCCTACTGATGGGCCGTCACTGGCCCCTCCACCAAGCCACCATGTTGCCCATGTACAGTATGTGACATTAAAGAGGTTGTAAAGGAAAAAAAAAATTCCCCTAAATAGCTTCCTTTACCTTAGTGCAGTCCTCCTTCACTTACCTCATCCTTCCATTTTGCTTTTAAATGTCCTTATTTCTTCTGAGAAATCCTCACTTCCTGTTCTTCTGTCTGTAACTCCACACAGTAATGCGAGGCTTTCTCCCTGGTGTGGAGTGTCATGCTCGCCCCCTCCCTTGGACTACGGGAGAGTCAGGACGCCCACTAACACACAGCTCCTTTCTCTATCTGCAACGTAGAGAGAGTCCTGACTTTCCTGTAGTCCAAGGGGGGGGGGGGAGAGCACACCACTCCACACCAGTGAGAAAGCCTCGCATTACTGTGTGGAGTTACAGACAGAAGAACAGGAAGTGAGGATTTCTCAGAAGAAATAAGGACATGTAACAGCAAAATGGAAGGACGAGGTAAGTGAAGGAGGACTGCACTAAGGTAAGGGGACCTTTTTAGGGGAAAAAAATTGTACCTTTACAACCCCTTTAACCACTTAAGGACCCCTTCACGCCGATACGTCGGCAGAATGGCACGGCTGGGCACAAGCACGTACCTGTAAGTGCTCTTTAAGAGCCCAGCTGTGGGGACCCGGCTAAAGCTCCGCGACCACGCCCACGGGACCCGCGGACCCGATTGCCGCTGGTCCCGCGAATGGTCACAGGAGCTGAAGAACGGGGAGAGATGAGTGTAAACACACCTTCCCCGTTCTTCACAGTGGCAGTGTCATTGATCGTCTGTTCCCTGATATAGGGAAACACAATCAATGACGTCACACATCCAGCCCCGCCCCCCTACAGTTAGAAACACATATGAGGTAACACTTAATTGCGATTGTAATTTTCACAGTAATCAGTGCATTTTTATAGCACTTTTCGCTGTAAAAATGACAATGGTCCCAAAAATGTGTCAAAATTGTCCGATGTGTCCGCCATAATGTCGCCGCCATTAATAGTAAGAAAAAAAATTATTAATAAAAATGCCATAAAGTTACCCCCTATTTTGTAAACGCTATAAATTTTGCGCAAACGAAGCTGCAGATTAACCCTTATTGTGATTTTTTTTTACAAAAAATAGGTAGAAGAATACGTATCGGCCTAAACTAAGGAAAACAAACGTTTTTTTATATCTTATATTTTTTTTGGGGATATTTATTACAGCAAAAAGTAAAAAATATTGATTTTTTTTCAAAATTGACGCTCTATTTTTGTTTATAGCGCAAAAAATAAAAACCGCAGAGGTGATCAAATACCACCAAAAGAAAGCTCTATTTGTGGGAAAAAAAGGACGCCAATTTTGTTTGGGAGCCGCGTCGCACGACCGCGCAATTGTCAGTTAAAATGACCCAGTGCCGAATCGCAAAAAGTGGCAAGGTCCTTAACCTGCATTATGGTCCGGGTCTTAAGTGGTTAACATAGCTCCCAACTGTCCCTGGTTTGGAGGGACTGTCCCTGATTTGAAGCAATGTCCCTCTGTCCCTCATTCCTCCCCATTTGTCCCTCATGTTGGTCTGATCTATATAGATGTATATAAAATACACTTTTTATCTTTCAAAAAAGTGTTCCCCAGTGCTAAACCTTTTATCCAAATTCTAAATTGTTGCATTTGTCATTTTAAAAGCCAATATAAAGCAATAGTAGTGTTAAAAAAAAGCCCTTGTAGATTTAAATAAAATTATTTTTTCGTTAATTCTGCTTTAAGAGGGTGTGGCAGGGGGCGTGTCCTATGCCTACATACATTTGCTAGTAGGTGTCCCTCATTCCCATCTCAAAATGTTGGGAGGTGTGCATTAAGATCTGTATATATTATGAAGGGTTAAACCCAAATACTCACCTCCATCACAAACTGTCCAGCATATGTTCCTGTCATGGTGGAGCTCTGCCCAGCAGCCAGGATGCCAATGGCCCAAATGTAGAGGGCAGCGGGTCCAAAAAAGCAGCCCAGGATAACACCCTAATGGAAGGCAGAAGCATGAACATTTTGGTACATGAACTATATATATTTAGTGATTTTTAGATAACAAATATGGTATACTTACCTTCTCTATGCCATGGTTCAGCTCTGATCCTCTCTGGTTCCCCCCTTCGGCATTCCTGGCCCCTCCCCCCCATGCTGAGTGTCCCCATAATGAACCATGCCTGACGAAGGGGCCCTGCGTGGCTCCGAAACCTTGCACTCTCTTTGTGTTGTGATCATGCAATAAATCATCCACTTGGACGCTATTTTCGTCGTTCCATGGTGTGCTAGCAAATATCTTAACTCTAACCCATAGTGAACCTCTTGCAATGGGAGCACTCGTGTGTGCTCGCTTCTGAGCCCTGCTCTGTGTGTCTCGGGGCTCAGCCCCACCCCGTGTTCTCTCCTCACTGGCTGTGAGGGAGAGCAGAGGCCAATGGGCGTGTAGGGCGTCTGTTGTAGTATATGTAGTAATGTGTTGGGTGTTATATATTTAGATATATATATGTAGATATTAGGGTTGTCCCGATACCGATACCAGTATCGGTATTGGGACCGATACCGAGTATTTGCGGGAGTACTTGTACTCCCGCAAATACCCCCGATACCAGAATAGAATACTCGCCCCCCCGCCGCCATCACCGCCGCCGCCGCTCCTGCTAACCGCCGCGCAACATCGCCGCATCACCGCCGCTTAGTTAATACAGGCGGGGAAGCATGGGCATCCGCTCATAGGAGTGAGGGGGGGCCAGTGACCCCCCTGGAATCGGCAAGGGTCTGCCATGCTTGCATCTCTAGCTGTGCTGACTCTCTGTGTTTGTGGAGTCGGCTCCACAGCTGTTGCAAGATCAGTGTCACCGAGTTACAGAGCTCTTTACTGCCACCTCTGGCTGCTTCCTGTATGTGCACCCTTGTGTTTGCTTTGCTGCCTGTAATGTATTTTCAAAGGGACATGTGGAAACAGGACTTGGGAGAAGGAAGACCACCGTGACCTTACAAGTGGGGACTGAGTACAAGTTAAGGGAGAAGGCTTTATGGGATAATGACTAAGCCCCTGCCCTTCATGACATTGTCAAAGAAGCGGAGCATAGGTGACCGTAAAATTATGCCCCCCCCTGGAAAAAGTTCAGAGGACGCCCATGCGGGGAAGATAACAGCTTTCATTTGAATAGCTGTATCGTTTCCCGCGGCGCCGCACATAGACACTCCCCCTTGCTCGTGATTGGACAGATCACGAGCAAGGGGGAGTGTCTATACGCGGCGCGGCAGGAAACGATACAGCTATTCAAATGAAAGCTGTTATCTTCACCGCCTGTATTAACTAAGCGGCGGCAGCGGCGGTGCAGGATGCAGGTATGTGGGAACTGGCTGCATATATGGGGCTGACATAGCTGGATATATGGGGCTGACATGGCTGGATATATGGGGCTGACATGGCTGGATATATGGGGCTGACATGGCTGGATATATGGGGCTGACATGGCTGGATATATGGGGCTGACATGGCTGGATATATGGGGCTGACATGGCTGGATATATGGGGCTGACATGGCTGGATATATGGGGCTGACATAGCTGGATATATGGGGCTGACATGGCTGGATATATGGGGCTGACATGGCTGGATATATGGGGCTGACATGGCTGGATATATGGGGCTGACATAGCTGGATATATGGGGGTGACATGGCTGGATATATGGGGCTGACATGGCTGGATATATGGGGCTGACATGGCTGGATATATGGGGCTGACATGGCTGCATATATGGGGGTGACATGGCTGGATATATGGGGCTGACATATATGGGCTGGCTGGATGGCTGGATATATGGGGCTGACATGGCTGGATATATGGGGCTGACATGGCTGGATATATGGGGCTGACATGGCTGGATATATGGGGCTGACATGGCTGCATATATGGGGGTGACATGGCTGGATATATGGGGCTGACATGGCTGCATATATGGGGCTGACATGGCTGGATATATGGGGCTGACATGGCTGGATATATGGGGCTGACATGGCTGGATATATGGGGCTGACATAGCTGGATATATGGGGCTGACATGGCTGCATATATGGGGGTGACATGGCTGGATATATGGGGCATATGGGGGTGGATATATGGGGCTGACATGGCTGGATATATGGGGGCTGACATGGGGCTGACATGGCTGGATGGGGCTATATGGGGGTGGCTGGATATATGGCATATATGGGGGTTATGGCTGGCTGGGGCTGACATGGCTGGATATATGGGGCTGACATGGCTGGATATATGGGGCTGACATGGCTGGATATGGGGCTATGGGGCTGACATGGCTGGATATATGGGGCTGACATGGCTGGATATGGGGCTTATATATGGGGCTGACATGGCTGGATATATGGGGCTGACATGGCTGGATATATGGGGCTGACATGGCTGGATATATGGGGCTGACATGGCTGGATATATGGGGCTGACATGGCTGGATATATGGGGCTGACATGGCTGGATATATGGGGCTGACATGGCTGGATATATGGGGCTGACATATGGCTGGATATATGGGGCTGACATGGCTGGATATATGGGGCTGACATGGCTGGATATATGGGGCTGACATAGCTGGATATATGGGGCTGACATGGCTGGATATATGGGGCTGACATGGCTGGATATATGGGGCTGACATGGCTGGATATATGGGGCTGACATGGCTGGATATATGGGGCTGACATGGCTGGATATATGGGGCTGACATGGCTGGGGGCATATATGGGGCTGACATGGCTGCATATATGGGGGTGACATGGCTGGATATGACATGGGGCTGATATATGGGGCATATATGGGGGTGACATGGCTGGATATATGGGGCTGACATGGCTGGATATATGGGGCTGACATGGCTGGATATATGGGGCTGGGGCTGACATGGCTGGATATGGGGCTGACATGGGGCTGACATGGGGCTGGCTGCATATATGGGGCTGACATGGCTGCATATATGGGGGTGACATGGCTGGATATATGGGGCTGACATGGCTGGATATATGGGGCTGACATGGCTGGATATATGGGGCTGACATGGCTGGATATATGGGGCTGACATGGCTGGATATATGGGGCTGACATGGCTGGATATATGGGGCTGACATGGCTGCATATATGGGGCTGACATGGCTGCATATATGGGGCTGACATGGCTGCATATATGGGGCTGACATGGCTGGATATATGGGGCTGACATGGCTGCATATATGGGGGTGACATGGCTGCATATATGGGGGTGACATGGCTGGATATATGGGGCTGACATGGCTGGATATATGGGGCTGACATGGCTGGATATATGGGGCTGACATGGCTGCATATATGGGGCTGACATGGCTGCATATATGGGGCTGACATGGCTGCATATATGGGGCTGACATGGCTGCATATATGGGGCTGACATGGCTGGATATATGGGGCTGACATGGCTGGATATATGGGGCTGACATAGCTGGATATATGGGGCTGACATGGCTGCATATATGGGGCTGACATGGCTGGATATATGGGGCTGACATGGCTGGATATATGGGGCTGACATGGCTGGATATATGGGGCTGACATGGCTGGATATATGGGGCTGACATAGCTGGATATATGGGGCTGACATGGCTGGATATATGGGGCTGACATGGCTGGATATATGGGGCTGACATGGCTGGATATATGGGGCTGACATGGCTGCATATATGGGGGTGACATGGCTGCATATATGGGGCTGATGGGGCTGATGGCTGGATATGGCTGCATGGGGCTGACATGGCTGGATATATGGGGCTGACATGGCTGCATATATGGGGCTGACATGGCTGCATATATGGGGGGTGACATGGCTGCATATATGGGGCTGACATGGCTGCATATATGGGGCTGACATGGCTGCATATATGGGGGTGACATGGCTGCATATATGGGGGTGACATGGCTGCATATATGGGGGTGACATGGCTGCATATATGGGGGTGACATGGGGGTGGCTGCATATATGGGGGTGACATGGCTGCATATATGGGGGTGACATGGCTGCATATATGGGGGTGACATAGCTGCATATATGGGGGTGACATGGCTGCATATATGGGGGTGACATGGCTGCATATATGGGGGTGACATGGCTGCATATATGGGGGTGACATGGCTGCATATGTGTGGGGACATGGCTGCATATGTGTGGAGACATGGCTGCATATGTGGGGAGACATGGCTGCATTTGTGGGGGGACATGGCTGCATTTGTGGACACATTTAAAAAAAAAAAAGTATCGGTATTCGGTATCGGCGACTACTTGAAAAAAAGTATCGGTACTTGTACTCGGTCCTAAAAAAGTGGTATCGGGACAACCCTAGTAGATATAGACTACAGCGTCCAGATGTCTTTTGGGGACCCTACGCGTTTCGTCACATGTTTCATTCACTGAAGATAGATACATCCGTGGCTCTGTGACTCACATCTTCCCAACAACTCAGATATTAATCATACTCAGTTTAACGGGAGGGCCCGTGGAATCCAGAAGCTCTAAGAAAGCATGAGCCAGAAAATAATGGACATTCAGAATATATATATTGGACTACCTGCGCTGGGACTGTTGTGTGGTTATTGTCCACAATATATTCCAGGATAACTGTAAAGAACTATTTACTGTTTGTTAATTCTGAACTCAACAGGTTAATTGAAAGAGTGACTCTTTCATAATGTGGGGACACATACTGTTAGGTGTTAATGTCATCAACTCCAGCCACCTGTCTGTCTGTTGGGATGTAAAAGAACCTAGGATGGCTTCTGAGGATCTTTCATTGTGGCTTGTGCTAATTGACCCTGTATTGTGTGAAGGTCTATTGATAATAATGTGTGTAGTGTAAGTTTACAGACAGCCTAAAGGTCAGGTGTATAAGTCATCAGCTGTAGTTAATTAGCTCATGTAAATTAGGTCAGGAGCCAGAGTCAGGATGTCTGTTAAGAGATGTATTGAGGGGGCTCATTGGGTAACCATTGTATGATGTTGTGGGTGGAGTTAGGTCATTGTTCATTTGGTTACTGCAGTATTCTTTTGTGTACCGTATATAAGAGCCTGCTTTCTCAATAAAGATTGTCAGACCTGCTTGAACTTCATACAGAGCGGTGTCTTGTATTATTCCTATGGGTCGCGTTCACCTGACTGGGGCGTGTCGGTAGCTGCCTTGTGTTCGGGAATGGAATATCCTAAACGGCTTTAACCCCTGTCCCATTTGGGGTGCTGTTTCACTCAGGTACTCACCATGCACATCTATTTCCTTCACAATACTTTGACACACTTTGTTTTACTTGGTCACGCCATGCCCGCCTTCCGTTTGGCACCTGGCGGAGGTCTCTGGTTGATTCCGCCCCCTCAGCCCCCTGGGGAGACTTTCTTGCCGCTGCCACACATTTTCTGCCATGGTTAAGATCAGTGGTAAGTATGGGGTCCTTCACCTAAGACCCCTCTAACCCTGCACTTATATATAACCATCACCATGTTTTATTTGCCAATTTATATATACATATTTTTTACTTTAGGGACATTGTCACATGCATCCGCCCCTGAGGAGCGAGCTGTCCTCGCGAAACGCGTCGGGTACTACAGATGCTGTTGTACAATGACCACCATCTTGTCACTACTACCTCATGTATTTTACTTATATGGCAATTGGGCACCACAGATGCCCGTGCACCATGACTGCTATTATACTTATATACTTAAGGCACAACTTATGTACTTAAGGCACACCTTTTGGACCGTGTTTTACCTGTAGTCCCCCACCCTCAGGGCCACACTCAGGAATTATGGGGCCCCTTATACAGCTTTAGGCATGGGCCCCCTGGAGCAAAGAACCGGGGAGGGGGGTGCTGCTACCTCAAATTGAGAAGTGGTGCTGATTGAGAAAATTGAAAAGCGTGGGAGCATGATTTGAGAAGCATGGGGTGACACAAATTGGGGGGTTGCCCTGGGGATCTCTGTGCCTCTTACAGAAAAAAAAAATATATATATATATATATATATAAATTATAAAAAAAGGGGGGTATCCATCCGGGGCCCTGGGGACCTCCAGGCCCCTGGGGACCTTTAATAAAAAAAATATATAAATAAAATTAAAAAAAATGTATAAAAAAAAGGGGGGTTTCCATCCGGGGGCCTGGGGACCTTCTGGGCTCTTTAATAAAACCAAAAAATGTATTTAAAAAAAATATTAAAAAAATGTAATAATCCGGGCCCCTGGGGACCTTTGGGCCCTCTAATAATAATTTTTTTTTTAAATAAATATGTATAAAAAAATATATATAAAAAAAGGGGGGTTGCCATCCGGGGCCCTACAAAAAAATAAAAAATAAATAAAAAACTATTTTTTTAATAAAAACATTTTTTTTTTTAAAAGGGGGGTTGCCATCCAGGACCCTGGGGACCTCTGGGCCCTTTATTAAAAAAAATATATATATAAATACATTTTTTTAAATGTTTTTTTTAAAAAAGGGGGGGTTGCCAGCCGGGGGCCTGGGGCCGGCCCACCCTAATTATTTTTTTAATTGGAGCGTGACCATGCCTGCCAACCGCGTCACCCAATCACAGGGATCTGTAAATGAACGTACTACAAGTCCCACACGTCACCATACAAGTAATACAATCCGGACGCGGCTCTCTTACCCCGCTGTAGATGTCCACCGTCAAGGGCTCAGTGTCGTTTTTGAAGACGTCTTTGTGGGGACTGCTGCTATTCTGACATTCATTGAACTGAGACACAGACAGGAGCAGAATAAGTCATTCAGTACATACAGAGAAATCTACAACATATCCGAGATGAAGAACAAAACATCTCCGTACAGAGTCTTCACATCACATTCCCACACATCGTCTGCCAGAGTCTTCATATCATCTTCATAGAAAATGACAGCGGAAGCTGCGATTTCATGACAGATTTTTGATTTTCTGAGTGAATAATTTCTAATATATTGAATTTTCCAATAATTCTCAGAGGAAAAACATGAGAGATATTGTCACAGAAGAATTGTCAGTAATTGCAGCCAGACTGTGAAGATAAGCAGATGTCTGAGACACGTGGGAAGCAAAGAACCCAAATGTGAAGACTGGCGATGTTATATGTCAGGGGACTCTGATGTAAGGGGGGGACTCTGATGGGTACTCTAGTGTAAGCGAGAACTCTGAATGGGGTTCTTATTTAAGGGGGGGAGCTCTGATGAGAATTTTAATGTAAGGGAGGACTCTGATGTGAATTTCATGCAAGGGGGTGTTCAGATGGGGACTATCATATAAGGGAGTGCTCTAAATGGAAATTTCATGTAAGGGGGACTCTGATAGGGACACTTATGTAAGGGGGAACTTTAATGGGGCGTCCTATGTAAGAGGGGCTTTGATTGGGACTCTCATTTAAGGGGGGGGGGGGGGGTTGATGGGGATTCTCATGTAAGAGTGGGGTTTTGATGTGGACTCTCATGTAAGAGGTTTGATGTAAAAGGGGACTCAGATGGGCACTCTCATGTAAGGGAGAATCTGATGGAGACTCTCATGTACGGGGGGATCTTATTTAAGGGGGAACTCTGATGGGGATTCTCATGTTCGGGGGGGGGGGGGGTGCTCTGATGAGGATTCTCATGTAAGAGGGAACCTGATGGAGACTCTTATGTAAGGGGGAACCTGATGGACACACTCATGTACGGGGGACTCTTATCTAAGGGAGAACTCTGATGGGGATTCTAATGTCAGGGGGGGGGGCTCTGATGAGGATTATCATGTAAGGGGGGACTCTGATGGGGATCCTCATGTAAGGGGGGACTCTGATGGGGATTCTCATGTAAGGAGGGACTCTGATGGGGATTCTCATGTAAGGGGGATGCTCATGTAAAGGGAGACTCTGATTGGGACTCTCATATAAGATGTTTGATGTAAGGGGGGAATCTGGAGACTCTGATATAGGGGGGAATCTGATGGAGACTCTCATATAGGGGGAAATCTGATGGAGACTCTCATATAGGGGGGAATCTGATGGAGACTCTCATATAAGGGGGAATCTGATGGAGACTCTCACGTACGGAGGGACTCTTATTCAGGCCCGTCGCTACAGGAAAGGCAAAACAAACAATTGCTTGGGGCCCCGAGCTGGCCTGGGGCCTCCAACTTCCCCTTCCCAGGATGTAGCATGGCCGAGCTCCCCTTCCTTCCACCTGGAGTCCTGTCAGTCTGGCCAGGTACCGCGCATGGTACAGGAGATTCAGTTTCCTGTTCCCGGCTGGACTAACAGGAAGTGCACACTGAGTGCTCACTTCCTTTCAGTCCGGCCGTGAAGACAGGAAACTGAATCTCCTGTACCGCACAGTGCCCGGCCCGCAGGGCCGATCCTAGGGTCACAGACGCCTGGGTGCAAAAAGATTTCTGGCGCCCCCACATGGGCGTGGTCATCTTACCAACTCCTCCCCTTTACAAATGTTTCTATGGCAACAACTCATAAACACAGAGATGCTTCTCTAATACGGACAAGGAGAACACCTCAGGCACGGACCGCCCCCCAGTGACGTGACTGCACGGCTGGCCTCTTTCCACACAGAGACAGCTGCTGCTTCACTCTCCTCCTCTGACAGGAGGAGGGAGGGGGATGGGCTTGGGCAGAAAACACAGCGGCGGCGGCGGTGACAGCCGGAGAGAGCCGCCTCTGGACACAGACAGGGAGAGGTGGAGGAGGAGGGAGGGGAGCACTCTGGCACCTCAGTGCCCCCACCTCTGTGGCGCCTGGGTGCACTGCACCCCATGCACCTGCCTAGGATCAGCCCTGCCGGCCCGGCCCAGGCACTATCTGATAGGGGACAGCAGCAGCCTACAGGGAAGAAGGGGAGGTGAGAATAGAAAAAAATTTAGTGTAGCGCTAACGTAGGCTTTGCATGCGGGGGGGGGTGCTTGGGGCCCCTAAATCCCTTCAAACGCCCCTGCTCTTATTTAAGGGAGAACTCTGATGGGGATTCTCATGTAAGGGGGGACTCTGGTGAGGATTCTCATGTAAGGGGGGACTCTGGTGAGGATTCTCATGTAAGGGGGGACTCTGGTGAGGATTCTCATGTAAGGGGGGACTCTGGTGAGGATTCTCATGTAAGGGGGGACTCTGGTGAGGATTCTCATGTAAGGGGGGACTCTGGTGAGGATTCTCATGTAAGGGGGGACTCTGGTGAGGATTCTCATGTAAGGGGGGACTCTGGTGAGGATTCTCATGTAAGGGGGGACTCTGGTGAGGATTCTCATGTAAGGGGGGACTCTGGTGAGGATTCTCATGTAAGGGGGGACTCTGGTGAGGATTCTCATGTAAGGGGGGACTCTGGTGAGGATTCTCATGTAAGGGGGGACTCTGGTGAGGATTCTCATGTAAGGGGGGACTCTGGTGAGGATTCTCATGTAAGGGGGGACTCTGGTGAGGATTCTCATGTAAGGGGGGACTCTGGTGAGGATTCTCATGTAAGGGGGGACTCTGGTGAGGATTCTCATGTAAGGGGGGACTCTGGTGAGGATTCTCATGTAAGGGGGGACTCTGGTGAGGATTCTCATGTAAGGGGGGACTCTGGTGAGGATTCTCATGTAAGGGGGGACTCTGGTGAGGATTCTCATGTAAGGGGGGACTCTGGTGAGGATTCTCATGTAAGGGGGGACTCTGGTGAGGATTCTCATGTAAGGGGGGACTCTGGTGAGGATTCTCATGTAAGGGGGGACTCTGGTGAGGATTCTCATGTAAGGGGGGACTCTGGTGAGGATTCTCATGTAAGGGGGGACTCTGGTGAGGATTCTCATGTAAGGGGGGACTCTGGTGAGGATTCTCATGTAAGGGGGGACTCTGGTGAGGATTCTCATGTAAGGGGGGACTCTGGTGAGGATTCTCATGTAAGGGGGGACTCTGGTGAGGATTCTCATGTAAGGGGGGACTCTGGTGAGGATTCTCATGTAAGGGGGGACTCTGGTGAGGATTCTCATGTAAGGGGGGACTCTGGTGAGGATTCTCATGTAAGGGGGGACTCTGGTGAGGATTCTCATGTAAGGGGGGACTCTGGTGAGGATTCTCATGTAAGGGGGGACTCTGGTGAGGATTCTCATGTAAGGGGGGACTCTGGTGAGGATTCTCATGTAAGGGGGGACTCTGGTGAGGATTCTCATGTAAGGGGGGACTCTGGTGAGGATTCTCATGTAAGGGGGGACTCTGGTGAGGATTCTCATGTAAGGGGGGACTCTGGTGAGGATTCTCATGTAAGGGGGGACTCTGGTGAGGATTCTCATGTAAGGGGGGACTCTGGTGAGGATTCTCATGTAAGGGGGGACTCTGATGAGGATTCTCATGTAAGGGGGGACTCTGGTGAGGATTCTCATGTAAGGGGGGACTCTGATGAGGATTCTCATGTAAGGGGGGACTCTGATGAGGATTCTCATGTAAGGGGGGACTCTGATGAGGATTCTCATGTAAGGGGGGACTCTGATGAGGATTCTCATGTAAGGGGGGACTCTGATGGGGATTTTCATGTAATGGCGGAATCTAATGAGGATTCTCATGTAAGAGGTTTGATGTAAGGGGGGACTCAGATGGGGACTCTCATATAAGGGGAAATCTGATGGAGACTCTCATATAAGGGGGGGACTCTGATGAGGATTCTTATGTAAGGGGGGACTCTGATGGGAATCAGGTACAGGGAAGGGGGACTCACGGCATCCATGTTGGTCTTGTTATAAAACGCCTCGGCAAACACGGCCATGACGAAGAGGTTGATGAGGAAGGAGACGAGCAGAGCGATGGTGGACTCGATGAGGAAATACTTGTTGGCTTCGCTCACCTCCTCCTTCTTCTTCCGATCCACTTCTCTAGACTGAACACATCACTGAATGTTAGAGCCGGACTTCACACACATATAAATACACAAAAATGTAAGCATAGGAAATTATAAAATGTTTATATTATATGTTTATATCTTTGTATTATAGTTTTATATAAAAATAAAAAAAATAATTGCATAGGAAATGGTCAATTTTTTATATTATATTTTAAAATTATTAAACAAAAAACTTTTAGCATAAGGAAAGTATTAAATGTTTATATTATATTTTCATATCTTTGTATTATAGTTTTATATTTAAAAAATAAAATCAAAATTAGCATACGAAATGGTCAAAGTATAAAATGCTTATATTATATTTTTATATATTTGCATTATAGTTTTATATATATATATATATATATATATATATATATATATATATATATATATATATATATATATATATATATATATATATATATATATATATATATAAAAATTAGCATACGAAATGGTCAAATTTTTATATTATATTTTAAAATTAATAAACAAAAATCTTTTAGCATAGGAAATGGTCAATTTTTTATATAATATTTTTATATTAAAAAATAAAAAACTTTTAGCAAAGTAAAGTATAAAATGTTTATATTATATTTTTATATCTTTGCATTATAGTTTTATATTAAAAAAATAAATAAAAAATAGCATAGGAAATGGTCAAATTTTTATAATATATTTTAAAATTAATAAACAAATCTTTTAGCATAGGAAATGGTCAATTTTTTTATATAATATTTTTGTATTTTATTTTTATATTAAAAAACAAAAAACTTTTAGCATAGGAAATTGTGAAACTTTTATATTATATTTTATCGAACTGTCAACAAAAAGCCTTTGACACGTATGAAATGCTTGTAATTATACTTCAGTATCCGATAGTAACATCTGACAAGAAGATCTAAAAACACTGAAGCAGCAGACTTTGTGAAAATAAATATTTGTGTCATTCTCAAAACTTTTGGCCACGGCTGTACCTATTAAACAGATACAACAAAACACATTTAGTGATTTATTTAGGGAATAAACAAGAGATGTTTACTGTTAAGGCTCTATTTATAAAAACAATATCTGGGAAAATGATTTAAGTATGAGGCACAAATAATCTCTGTATTGTGTATAATATTTTTATTGTGTTTTTTTTTATTTTTTATTATGAAATAACTCAAATTAGGGAAATTCTGTATTATAGCCACTAGATGGCGCTGACAATCCCAGACGATACATATATTAGATACAATACAGTACAGAGATTATTCATGGTGACTGTGCTTGAGGCATTCACATTGCATTTTTTTTAAATTATTTTTTTCAACTAGACCCTTAGGGGTTTACCTATACTTTGACTTCAGTGTGTTTCTGTTCCATTGTCCAATCAGCTGGCTGCAGGAAGGGCCGGATTAACGTATATGGCTATTGGAGCTGCAGCGCCAGGCCCCTAACTTAATATAGGCCCAGCAGGGTTGGACCGACCATTTGGGCACTGCCATTGCCCTACTGATGCCGTCCACTGCCAAACCCAGCCCCAAAAAATAAATGAAATAAAGCAATTGTAAAAAAATAATTTAAAAAAATGAAATATAAATATAAAAAAAAATTGCTGACACCTTCTATTGCCCTACTGACACCTTCCACTGCCCCTATAGCAACCCCCCCTCCAAAGCCTGGTGGATGAAAATAATAAAAAGTAAACTTGTAAAAAAAATTATATATATATATATATATATATATATATATATATATATATATATTTATTAAAATGCTTATAAAACAACAGCGCAGTCTTACACACGTGCCTCAATGCGCTATATATATAAATGTAAACAATAAAAGATTGCAACAAATCATTTAATAATAATAATTAAAAATAATAAAACATATATATATATATATATATATATATATATATATATATATATATATAAAAAAATTGGGCTCATTCACACGGATTCTCTTGCACATACAGTGCGAATGAACAGTTTGTTTAACATACTTTATTTGTGTTGATAAAAAAATATTGGCGTTTAGTTTTATTTATTAACCACCGTGCATTTTCACCCCCTTCCTGCCCAGGCCAATTCAGCTTTCAGCGCTGTAACACTTTGAAAGACAGTCAAGCATACCCTGTACACATATTTTTCCCCACAAATAGAGCTTTCTTTTGGTGGTATTTGATCACCTCTGCGGTTTTTATTTTTTGCGCTATAAACACAAAAAGAGGGACAATTTAAGAAAAAAACACAATAGAGTTTATTTACTAAAGGCAAATCCACTTTGCACTACAAGTGCACTTGGAAGTGCAGTCGCTGTAGACATGGGACATGCAAGGAAAATAAAAAGACACCATTTTTGCTTGTATATGATTGGATGATAAAATCAGCAGAGCTTCCCCTCATTTCAGATCTTCCCCTTAGAACTACAGCGACTGCACTTCCAAGTGCACTTGCAGCGCAAAGTGGATTTGCCTTTAGTAAATCAACCCCTATGTTTTTTACTTTTTGCTATATAAATATCTTAATTTAAAAAAAAATATCTTCCTCAGTTTAGGCCGATACGTATTCTCCTACATACTTTTGGTGAAAAAAAAAAAAAAAAATCTCAAAAAGCGTATAATGATTGATCCGCGCAAAAGTTATAGGGCCAGATTCAGATACAATTACATTGGCGCAGAGTATCAGAGATACACTACGCTGCCGTATTTTACCAGGCTGTACGACAAATCCTGGTAGATTTTGTCCCTTACGGTACGGCGGCGTAGATTATTTATCTCCGCGTAATCAAAATACGCGATTAGGGGGCGTTTAAATTAGGCGCGTCCCCGCGGCGATCGAACTGCGCATGCTCCGTTCAGAAATTTCCCGCCGTGCATTGAGCGAAATCACGTCGTTACGTCATTCGTTGTTTGAGTAGCGTCGTTTACGGACATTCCTATTCCCGGAAGTTTTACGTCAAAAATAAAAAAAGACGTCGGAAAACGTTGATATTCGACGCGGGAATGACGGCCATACTTAACATGGGCTGTCTAATATTAGAGCAGCAAAAAGCTGGTATAGTTTTACGCAGCAAAAAGATGACTAAAGATGCCGTAAGAGATTGCGATAGACGTTCGTAATTTCGTGGATAGTCGGCAAAAGCTCATTTGCATACCCCGACGCGGAAAACGACGGGAACTCCACCCAGCGGCCGCAATTTTATTGCAGCGTAGATCCGAAGGCGTACGAACACGTAAACCAGTCGGATTGAAGCCCGCAGCCGTAATTTCATGGTTTGAGGTTTCAGAGTAAAAAAACGCGCGTAATTCGAAAGTACCCAAGTCTAACGCGAGATAGACAGGAGTAATCGCTCTGTGAATCTGGCCCATTGCGTCTACAAAGTAGGGGACAGATTTTTGACATTTTTATTATTATTTAATTTTTTTTACTAGTAATAAGCGTCTATTGATTTTTTTGCTATTTATAGCTCTGATCGCTGTATAAATGACAATGGTCCCAAAAAAGTGTCAAAAGTGTCAAAAGTGTTCGAAGTGTCCATAATGTCGCAGTCACCATAAAAAAAAAAAATCGCAGATCGCCGCTATTACTAGTAAAAAAAAAAAAATTACTTAAATCTATCCCCTATTTTGTAGACGCTATAACTTTTGCGCAAGCCAATCAATATATACGTTTATTGCAAATACATATCAGCCTAAACTGAGGAAGAAATTTGTTCTTTAACCACTTGCTTACTGGGCACTTTCACCCCCTTCCTGCCCAGGCCAATTTTCATCTTTCAGCACTATCACAATTTAAATGAAAATTGCGCGGTCGTGCGACGTGGCTCCCGAGCAAAAATTGGCGTCCTTTTTTTCCCCACAAATAGAGCTTTCTTTTGGTGGTATTTGATCACCTCTGTGGTTTTTATTTTTTGCGCTATAAACAAAATAGAGCGACAATTTTGAAAAAAATTCAATATTTTTTACTTTTTGTTATAATAAATATCCCCCACAAAATATATAAAAATTAATTTTTTTCCTCATTTTAGGCCGATAAGTATTCTTCTACATATTTTTGGTAAAAAAAATTTGCCACAAGCGTATATTGATTGGTTTGCGCAAAAGTTATAGCGTCAAAATAGGGGACAGATTTCTGAATTTTTTTTTACTAGTAATGGCGGCGATCTGCGATTTTTGTCAGGACTGCGACATTACGGCGGACACATTGGACACTTTTGACACATTTTTGGGACCATTCACATTTATACAGTGAACAGTGCTATAAATATACACTGATTACTGTATAAATGTGACTGGCAGGGAAGGTGTTAACACTAGGGGGCACTGAAGGGGTTAATGTGTTCCATGGGAGTGATTCTTACTGTGGGGGGAGGGGACTGACTGGGGGAGGCGACCGATCGGTGTCCCTATGTACAGGGGACACAGCATCGGTCTCCTCTCTCCCTGACAGGATGTGAAGCTCTGTGTTTATACACACAGATCCACGGGCTTCTCTGTGTAATGGCCGATTGCGGGTACCTGGCGGAAATCGCGGCTGCGAGGGATGCGCATCGGCACCCGCGTGATACGACGGGCACAGCTCTTCTACAATGCTGGCCCGCATGGCCGTGCATTGCAGAAGTAAACAAGAGGACATTGTGACGGGAGTCACTTTTGGGCACAGATTGAGCCAGGAAATAATGGACATATCTCAGATTACATGAGTTGGGACAGTAACGATAATTTATGTATTGCAGGATATCTTGAAATATTACAGGTGGTTAATTCTGAACTCAACAGGTTAATTGAAAGACGTCAATTGATGTTAATCACCTCCAGCTACCTGGCTGTAGTGATAAAAGCTTGCTGTGATTGTATTCTATTGTCTATTGTGCTAATTAAGTCTGGCTTCTAAAGGACCTTTCATTGTGTATGCTAATGACACTGTATTGTGTGAAAGTCTATTGATGATAGGATGTGGAATGTGACTGAGCACCCTCTAAAGGTCAGACGTCTGTGTATTGTGAATCAGGTGAGAACAGCTTGTCGGGGAGTTAGGACGTCTGGGGAACGAGTAGCCATTAGCTCATCTGAATGTGATTATGTAACAGAATGTGTATTGAAGTTTGTGTCATGTTGTGGGTGGAGTTGAGTCATTGTCCAGATTTGGTTTCTAACTGTATATAACAAGCTGAGTTTACCATTAAAGGATTAATTTGTTTGGAACCAGAGAACAGAGCTTGTGTCTCGTTATTCTGGGGAATTGAATGGGTCGTCTCTCCTGCATTGCTGAGTGTCGGATAAGCTGTTGTGGGTTGGTGGAATGGAACATCACAAAGGGCGTTAACCCCTGATCGTTACAGACGTCCATGGACGTCCACGCGCTGTAGACGTCTTTTGTCTATAGCGCGCGCGCAAAAAGGTTAAAACATTTTTTGGGGGATATTTATTATAGCAAAAAGTAAAAAATATTGTTTTTTTTTTTTAATTGTCGCTCTATTTTAGTTTATAGCACAAAAAATAAAAACCACAGAGGTGATCAAATACCACCAAAAGAAAGCTCTATTTGTGCGATTAAAAGGACGTCATTTTTGTTTGGGTCCATCGGCGAACGACCGCGCAATTGTCAGTAAAGGCGACGCAGTGCCGTATTGCAAAAAATCCTCCGAGGCTGAAGAGGTTAATATCATTTAATCATGCGTACATTACCTTGACCAGGGAGGAATGCAGGTAGATGTTGTGCGGCATGATAATGGCTCCGATGATTCCCACGGCTTGGAGTAATTCGGCAGATCCACATCCGGAGCAGTACGGGTAGAACATTCCTTTTATCACCTCTTTCTGGTCGGGATGAACCACCACATACTGCGGGGGACACAACAATGTAAAAGTCAATGGGGGACACAATGATGATGATGGAACAATACACCTAAGCTTAGCTCAGTACCGACACCCGGGTGTATTTACTAAACTGAATCCATAAAGGTTTTTTAAAGGAGTCTGTAGATATTTGATGACAGTAGGGTACGGTACACCAGATTGGACGAGGCTACAATGTATCGCAATGATGCCAACCACATTACAGTGGAACCTCGGATTACGAGCATAACCCATTGCAGGACAACACTCGTAATCAAAAGCACTCGCATATCAAAGCGAGTTTCCACATTGAAGTCAATGGAAACTAAAAGAATTTGTTCCGCATTGACTTCAATGGCATGTAATACCGCATGCGGCCAGAGGTGGGGGGGGGCATCGGAGAGCCTCGGAAAGGCGCGGGACACCTCGGCTGACCTCAACAAATCTCAGAAAGGCTCAGAAACTGAGTATTTCCGTGTCTTTCCATGCCTGTACGAGCAGCTGCGGTCTGCACCATTCGGCTCCGGCGCCCCCCCCCACCTCAGGCCAAACGCGGTACTGCACACCACTTTGGCCTGAATCCTACTCGTTTTGTGAGACAACACTCGCAAACCGAGTTAGGATTTTTTCAAATACAGCACTCGTATTGTGAAAACGCTCGTTAACCACGTTACTCAAAATCTGAGGTTCCACTGTACATTTCCTTTGAAGTGGTGGTTAAAGTGTTACTAAACCCTCAACAGTATAAGCAGTCTGTATATGCAGTAACACATGCTTGTTATACTCACTGTGGAACCTAAGGGGTTAATCCTACACATTGTGTAAAAGGGCTGTTTGATCCTGTCTTTTCTGATCCTCCCCTTCTTCTACTATCCCCAACTGATCTCCTGATCAAACAGTGACTAAGGGACAAGCTGCACATTTTGTTGGTTTGGTGTGTATTGCTAGAGAGTTTTTTTTTTTCTATTTTTCTTTGGAGGGTGCATGTGATCAGCACTAGTGTTGCTCACGAATATTCGCATTGCGAATATTCGCTACGAATATTGCATATTCGAGTATTCGCGAATAACACGAATATCGCGGCGAATATTCGCTATTTCGAATATTCGTATTTTTTAATTTTTTTTTTAGAACAGATCACATCCTAGAGATCCCCATCGACGTCTAAAAGCATTGCTGGTATGATTAGAGACCTTGGGCCGAGTAGCTGCAGCGATCGTTTTATATTGCCGAAAAATCGCAATGCGATTATTCGGCAATAGCGATATCGCGCGATTATTTTGTATTGTAATATATCACGAATATTCTGAGCCAATCAGAGTGCTCCATTCCGCATTTCTCGAATATTCGCAATTATTTTATATTGTAATATATCACGAATATTCTGAGCCAATCAGAGTGCTCCATTCCGCATTTCTCGAATATTCGCAATTATTTTATATTGTAATATATCACGAATATTCTGAGCCAATCAGAGTGCTCCATTCCGCATTTCTCGAATATTCGCAATTATTTTATATTGTAATATATCACGAATATTCTGAGCCAATCAGAGTGCTCCATTCCGCATTTCTCGAATATTCGCAATTATTTTATATTGTAATATATCACGAATATTCTGAGCCAATCAGAGTGCTCCATTCCGCATTTCTCGAATATTCGCAATTATTTTATATTGTAATATACCACGAATATTCTGAGCCAATCAGAGTGCTCCTTCCGCATTTGCCGAATATTCGCAATTATTTTGTATTGTAATATATCACGAATGTTCTGAGCCAATCAGAGTGCTCCTTCCGCATTTCTCGAATATTCGCAATTATTGTGTATTGTAATATATCACGAATATTCTGAGCCAATCAGAGTGCTCCATTCCGCATTTCTCGAATATTCGCAATTATTTTATATTGTAATATATCACAAATATTCTGAACCAATCAGAGTGCTCCATTCCGCATTTCTCGAAATTTCGCGTTCGCAATTCGCATTCGCATTCGCAATAGCGAAATTTCGCAATCATTTCATGTTCAAAAAATATCACGAATATTCGTATTTAGCGAATATATCTCGAATATTCGACTATATATTCGAGATATATCGCGAAATCGAATATGGCATATTCTGCTCAACACTAATCAGCACAGGAGCCAATCAGCACTGTCCAGACAGAGGGTCAGGGGTCCTGCAGACTCATAGGACAGTCAGAAGAGAAAGAAAACTCCTCCCACAAGCTTTAACCAGACACCGATAGAAGTCACAAGACTGCTATATACTACTGATGAGATAATGTATTTAGCAGTTTATATTTAGAAAAACTATTGGATTTCCATGTACTGTGTACTGTGGGAGACCAGATGTAGTGACTGCAGAGTCCTGGGTTTAGCAACACTTTAAAGCGGACTTCCACCCAAAAGTGGAACTTGCGCTTCAAACAGAAAAAAGGGCAAAAAAACAGCCCTGGGTGGCTGTTCCTCCAACAACCCCTGAATGTGTCCTGATGAAGAAAAACAGTGAAACCCGTTGACGCACAGGCTGTTTCTGCACCATGTATTCATGTTTTATATGTTTTCAACTCTTTATTCTTCTGCTCTGTTTGTACAATGAATTGTTATCAATAAAATATAATTTTTGTTTATTATTGTCCAATGTGCCTCTAAAGTCCCACCCAGGGCTGGTTTTTGTCCCTTTTTCTGTTTCGTGAGTTATTATCCCCTAATACAGATGTGACCACAGGAGTGATTTTTTTTTCGGAATCATAGAACTTACGCTTTTCTGATCCTTGTGCCACATTTGCCACCTTTCAGGGGGGGGCGGGTACCTGTTTTTTGACCGGTACCCTTACCCACTTCTGGTGAACGCCGCTGCAGCAGAGTCCATCAGAAGGTCGGCTACCCTCCCCCCCCGCCCCTGGGCCATTCAGAGAGTGCAGTATGCTTTTCGCATGAGCAGCAGGGACCCGGCTGTGAAGCCGTAAGGCTTCACTGACAGGTTCCCTCACCAGCAATGGCGGCGGCAGTGCCCGATAGCTGATGCAAACATCAGCTGCGGTGCCAACTAGACATGTGCACTGGCAAAAAAAAAAAAATAGTTTTCGTTACTTTAATTTTTTTACTTTTTTCGTAAATTCGAAAATTCGGGATTCTGACATTTGAAAATTTGAAATTCATAATTTCGTTAATTCGAAAATTTGCAATTTCGGAAATTCGAAAATACGGAAATGAAAAAACCCTAATTTTCACATTTTCTAGTGTCCGATTTTGGAATTTTGGAATTTCGAATTTCCAAATTTCAGAAATTTAAATATCACAAAATTTCGAAAATTAAAATTTTCCAAATTTCGAATTTTAAAATTTGAAATTTTGAATTTCTGAATTTCCATTAATTCGAAAATGCAGAATTTCGGAAATTTTAAAATTCGAAATTTCGGAAATTTAAAATTCGAAATCTCGGAAATTTAAAAATTCGAAATCTCGGAAATTTTAAAATTCGAAATTTCGGAAATTTTAAAATTCGAAATTTCGGAAATTTTTAAATTTAAAATTTAGAAAATGTTAATATGCGAAAATACGGAAATTCAAAAATCCGAATTGTCTGAATTTTCAATTTCAGAATTTTCGAATTTCCGATTTAAAACTTGACTTTTCAAATTTTCACATTTCTGATTTTCTAATCCTCGATTTTCTAATCTCTGATTTTGGAATTTAAAATTTAAAAATTTAAAAATTTCCGAAATTCCGAATTTCTCAATTTCCACAAATTCGAAAATTTGTAAATTTGAAAAATGTGAAAAATGTGAAAATCGGAAAATCGAAAATTTCGGACTAAACAAATTTGTCAAAAAGCGAATTTGGAACTAAACAAATTTTACATGTCTAGTGCCGACATTGCTGGATCCCAGGACAGGTAAGTGTCCTAACATTAAAAGTCAACAGCTTCAGTATGTGTAGCCGCTGACTTTCATTTTTTGGAGGCGGTGTGCGGAACTCCTCCTTAAGTCCTGAAATAAAAAAACAAATTCAAGTCCCCCTGCAAGACAATGATATAATCTGCTAGTAAGCACTGCATACTATCACATTATGAAAGACTCACCTGTAAAAAGGATCCCTCCAGTGGCACGCTGTCATGGCTTCCATCTTCACCCAGTGCTCCTTTCGCAAGCTCTGGCCGTTTAAATGGCTGGGCTACATTGAAGTCACTCCCATGCATGCACACAGGAGCCGTGTTTGTGGCACTCTGGGATGACGGCACATTCAGTGTGTCCCCAAATCAGTGCGTAATGCGCATGCGCAGGTGCACTTTTAAGAGATATACATTTTACCTACAGATAAGCTTTATTATATAAGATTTATCTGTAGGTAAAAGTGACAAAGCCGAGTTTTATAGCACTTTAAATTATCTGGATTCTCCCCGACATTAATACCTCACCTCGTAGCCGAAAGTGATCGCCATTATAGTGATCAGGAGGCCAAAGAAAGCTTCAAGTTTCCGCAGACCTGTCAATCAGAAAAACATCCATCTTTTATGAAAGCAGAGGCCCAGGAGAATAAAATGGTGGCTGTTGCAATTAACCAGTGCATTTTTATAGCACTGATCGCTGTGAAAATGACAATGGTCCCGAAAATGTGTCAAAAGTGTCGGATGTGTCCGCCATAATGTCGCAGTCCCAATAAAAATCACAGATCGCCGCCCTACATATTATCTAAAACCATCTCCTAATATGTAGACGCTAAGGGCCAAATTCAGATACACTTAAATTTGCGCTGCGTAATCGAAATACTCTACGCTGCCGTATTTTACCAGGCTCTACATCGAATTCTGGTAGATTTTCGCCCGTACGCTACGGCGGCGTAGTCTATTTCTCGCCGCGTAATCGAAATATGCGTTTAGGGGGCGTGAAGCATTTAAATTAAGCGCGTCCCCGCGGCGATCGAACTGCGCATGCTCCGTTCAGAAATTTCCCGCCGTGCATTGCGCGAAAACACGTCGTTACGTAATTTTTTTGTTTGAGTAGCGTCGTTTACGAACATTCCTATTCCCTTACGTAAAAAATAATAAAAGACGTCGGAAAACGTAGAAATTCGACGCGGGAACGACGCCCATACTTAACATGGGCTGTCTAATATTAGAGCAGCAAAAAGCTGGTATAGTGTTACGCAAAAAAAAGATGACTAAAGGTGCCGTAAGAGATTGCGAATGAAGATCGTAATTTCGGGGATCGCCGGCAAAAGCTCATTTGCATACCCCGACGCGGAAAACGACGGGAAGTCCACCCAGTGGCCGCAAGTCAATTGCAGCGTAGATCCGAAGGCGTACGAACACGTAATCCAGTCGAATTGAAGCCCGCAGCCGTCTATTCATGGTTTGAGGTTTCAGACTAGCTAAAAAACGCGCGTAATTTGAAATTACTCCAGTCTAACACCAGTTAGACAGGCGTAATGGCTCTGTGAATCTGGCCCATAGCGTCTACAAAATAGGTGATAGATTTATGGCATTTTTATTTAATTTTTTTTACTAGTAATGGCGGCGATCTGCGTTTTTTTTTTTTTACCGCCACATTGCGGCGGACATATCGGACACTTTTGACACGTTTTTGGGACCATTCACATTTACACAGCGTAAATTAGATTAGTGCTATAAAACTGCACTGATTACTGTGTAAATGTGACTGGCAGGGAAGGGGTTAACACTAGGGAGTGCTGAAGGGTTTAAAATGTTTCCTAAAGTGTGTTCTAACTGTAGGGGGAGGGGGACTCGCAGGGGAAGGAGACCGATGTGTGTTCCTCTGTACTGGGAACACACATTAGTCTCCTCACCGCTTTCTTCACGCCCTAGAACGCCGTGAAGAAAGGACGTTGTGCAACGTCCAGTCTCATCGGCGAGGGGTTGCAGAAGACGTAAATCCCCTATGGCCCGGTATTGATGTGGTTAAAGGGAGGGAACCAGGAAGTAAAGCGCTCCGGCTTCACCGCCCGGTTCCCTACGGTGCATGCGCGAGTCGCGCTGCCCCCGCCGACTGGCTCCCGCTATGTGCTGGGAGCCGATTGTTCCCAGCACACAATGGGGGGGGGCGACGGGATGTGACGAAATTGCCCGTATTCTGCCCGAGAATGCTGGACCGGAAGTGGGTGCAAATACCTGTCTTTAGACAGGTATCTGCACCCACCTCCCCCCTGAAAGGTGTCAAATGTGACACCGGATGGGGGGAGGGTTCCGATCAGCGGGAGTTCACTTTAGGGTGGAGCTCCGCTTTAATAAACAGACAGACACTTACCTATTGCACGGTCCAGCGATTCGGCCGCCCTGATACCTTGTTTCTCTTGCCCTCCTCTCCGCGGCGGCGTCATAGTTTATAGCAACTGTGGGCACCCGGCCGTAACAGCTTGTGGCTTTACAGCTACGTGCGATTCGCACTGCTCCTTGTTATTGGCCAGGCAATCTTCTGTTACCTGTAACGTGTGCCAGAAGATCGGTGGCAGGGAAGTGCCGTCTAGGGGGTGAGAAGAGGAGTTGCCTAGGGGGACAGGAGGAGTTGCCTAGGGGAGAGGAGGAGTCGCCTAGGGGGAGAGGAGGAGTCGCCTAGGGGGAGAGGAGGAGTCGCCTAGGGGGAGAGAAGGAGTCGCCTAGGGGGAGAGGAGGAGTCGCCTAGGGGGAGAGGAGGGTCGTCTAGGGGGAGAGGAGGAGTCACCTAGGGGAGAGGAGGAGTCATGAGAAAAAAAAAGTGGTAATACTGCGCTGTCTATGTGAATGGTCTAGAAAAATGCTAGCAACTTAAAATGTGAGATACACACAAAAATAATACTACTAAACAAGGACGAAGTCTTTAGGAGACGAAACGGCGTAGGGTAGCGGCGTGCTGACGTCCTTTAAACCGCAAACTGTGTCCCGGAGTGAACGGGTGTGCTAGCCGGCCGGCTATATTTTTCACATGCGAATTTTATCTACTTTCCTGTAAGTGTGATTTTAATTTTTTTATTAAACAAGTTATATGGGTTCACACTATGTAGCTTTTTTTCTTCTCCATACTGGTTTCATTACAACTCCGATCATCGGTCCACTGCTGGAGAAATCTCGACTTTTGGATATCCTGTCACGTTAACCCCTGGCTGGGGATTAAGCCATCTGCTGTCAGAAGATCTCTAGTTGGGATCTTCCCCTCTGGTAAGGGGCGGTGTGATTGAAAGGTGGAGGTGTTTATCTATCCATGCACTGTTTCTGAGGGTTTTTTTTTGCATTTGATGTCACCATCTATCTGGAGGAAAGAATAATTGTTTCTGCTATCAGTTTCCATCAGAAGCATAACATGTTCCGCACTTGATTAATGGATTTTTTATTTTATTCATCACCTGTATGACGGGACTTTCAGTTACTCTACACAGGACTATTATTTGAGTTCTACACTGTAGTGTTTATATTTGCGCAGCTTTTTCTTGTTTAGGAGAGGAGGAGTCGCCTAGGGGAGAGGAGGAGTCACCTAGGGGGAGAGGAGGAGTAGCCTAGGGGAGAGGAGGGGTTGCCTAGGGGGAGAGGAGGAGTCGCCTAGGGGGAGAGGAGGAGTTGCCTAGGGGGGAAAAGAGGAGTTGTCACCTAGGGGGAGAGGAGGAGTCGCCTAGGGGGAGAGAAGGAGTTGCCTAGGGGAGAGGAGGAGTTGCCTAGGGGGAGAGGAGGAGTCGCCTAGGGGGAGAGGGGAAGTCGCTAGGGGAAATGAGGAGTCACCTAGGGGAGAGGAGGAGTCGCCTAGGGGAAGAGGAGGATTCGCCTAGGTGGCCGAGAAACAGAAGCAGGAAGTGGGACAGGAAGTCCCTCTGAAAAGAAGGTTCCCACTCCCCCCCAAAAAAATTACATGCCAACTATGGCATGTAAGGGGGCGAGAAGTGGTTAAAGCGAAAGTTACACTTTTAGGGGGAAATCCGTTTTAGTGCTAAATTAGAGGGTTAGGACCACTGTCAAGTTTTTAGTGTTCGCGGGCAGGGCCAGACTTACCACTGGGCTTGACTGGGCTCTAACCCATGGGGGCCCCCTGTTCGCAGAAACCCCTTCCCACAATTTTGCGGCAATCCCCCGTTTTTGCGGCAGTCTTGGCAATCCCCCCTCGCTCAACAACTATAATCGGTCCGCGGTAACAACCCACCCCCCCGCTTCTCTGCTCCAGGGGGGCCCCTTCAATTAACACTCAAGCCCAGGGGCCCCCACTACCCTAAGTCCTGCCCTGTTCGCGGAGTTACTGCGTCTTTGCTACTGAGGCGAGGAAAGGTATCCATGTTCTCTGTAGCATCCAGACTCATTCCTTCCCCTGTTTGATTCGTTTTTCATTGTGAGAAACTTTATCTTGCCTATTTCCTCATGCTAAGACTGGACTTATCTGATCATATTGCAGAGAATATTAAAAAAATCTGCATATTTTTACTGTTTGGAAGCAGTGCAGTCATTACAAGTGAATTTATGCATCTCATAAATCAGGAAATATCACTGACTCACGATGTAGTAAATGCAGAAAGAGGACAAGGTGCCCAGGCAGAGTCACAAGACTGGAGTTCAAGGACGGCTTTAATGATAAACATTTTGGGGCAGATTCACAGAGAATTAGATTCTCGTAGAGTATCAGAAATACACTACGCTGCCGTTTTTTACCTGGCTCTACGTGGAATCCAGGTAGATTTTGTCCAGTAAACGACGGCGGCGTAGTGTATTTCTCCCGTCGCAATCCATCTGCGCGAGTAGGGGGAGTGAAGCATTTAAAATAGGCGCGTTCCCGCGGCGATCGAACTGCGCATGCTCCGTTCGCAAATTTCCCGCCGTGCATTGCGCGAAAACACGTCGTCACGTCGTAGTAGCGTAGTTTACGTACATTCCTATTCCCGAACGAGTTACGTTAAAAAAAAAAATAATAATTCAAATCGACGCGGGAACGACGGCCATACTTTACATGGGTTACGCACCGTTAGACCAGCAAAAAGCTCCTCTAACATTACGTAACCAAAAAATGACGTAGGCGATTGCGAGGGACACTCGTACCTTCGTGGATCGCCGTAAAAAGTCATTTGCATATCCCGATGCATGAAAACGACGCAAACTCCTCCCAGCGGCCGCAAAAATATCGCAGTGTAGATCCGAAGGCTTACGAGGACGTAAGCCTCTCGGATCGAAGCCCGAAGCCGCCGTATCATGGTTTGAGGATTCAAACTAGTGATACGGCGCGCAAAATTTGAAATTACTCCTGTCTAACACCAGTTAGACAGGCGTAATCGCTCTGTGAATCTGGGCCTTTATTTTTAAAAACGACAATGTTGCCGTATATTGAGATCTGTCGGAAATGTGTTCATGTAGATGTGGTCTGAGGAAACTTACCGTATTTATCAAGAAACAAAAAGAATATTGTATCAACGATGGTAATTAGGACTCCGCCCCATAATGGAATCCTGCATAGAAGAACACATATTGGCAATAAAAATATGACTGGAGGTCAAACTAGGTCAATAGAAACCCTCTCTGAAGGAAGATTTCAACTAAAAACTTTATCCAAAATCCCTTTCCTGTAGCATGTACTCCGGGATTTCTCAGCCAGGGTTCTGTGGAACAATAGGGGTCCTCCAGAGGTTACTAGAGGTTCCTTGAGTAGTGAGTAATGGTTGATTGATCTGCTGATCTCCCGCCTATACTGTCCACCAATGTAAGGAGACACGTCCCTACTGACCACTGTCTGCTCTCTTCTGGCCATCATAGTAAGTCAAAACCACCAATGTAAGGTAACATTTCTCTACTTAAAGGGGAGTTCCACCCACAATTTCACTTTTTAAATATAAATACCCCTGTAATACACAAGCTTAATGTATTCTAGTAAAGTTAGTCTGTAAACTAAGGTCCGTTTTGTTAGGTTGTTACAGCATTTAGTTTATAATCTAGAAATAGACCGTGGCCATCTTAAGTGTGGGCATCATGAAGCCAGACTGTATGACTTCCTGGATTTCAGCTTTGCATATCTCGCACATGCTCAGTGCTGCACAAGCAATGTAATAGGTTTCAGTCAGGTTTGCAAGGACTACTGGGAAACATGATGCCTATCCCAGAAACCCTTGCAAATAGCCTTGTGACGTAATAGCCTAGGCTAATAAGGAGGAGGAAGTAATGAAGGACTACAAAATAAAGATATTTACAAGCAACAAAATAAATAAAAATTGTCCATTCTGAACACCATGAGATTAGGGCATGCAGCACAGACAAACAAATGGGTGGAACTCCACTTTAAAACTGTCTTTCCTCTTCTGGCTATTATTGTAAAGGGACACTACCAATGGAAGTAGACACTTCCCTACTGACCACTGTCTGACCACCAACATAAGGATACATTTACTTACCAACCACTGTCTGTTGTCCTCTGAACATCAATGTAAGAGTACACCACCAACGTAAGGGTACATTTCACTATTGACAACTGTCTAACTACCAAAGTAAGGGGACATTTCACTACTGACCACTAATATACAGTAGGTGGGGAATTTCCCTATTGACAAATGTAATTGGAGATTTCCCTTCTGACCACTGTCTAATACCAATGCAAGGGAACATTTCCCTACTGACCACTGTGTGACCACCAATGAAAGGCTACATTTCTTTTACTAACCACTGTCTGTTCTCTTTTAGCCATAAATGTAAGGAGACACCAGCAATATAAGGAGGCATTACTTTAATGACCACTATCTGACCACCAATGTAAGGAGACATTTATGTTCTAACCACTGTCTCTTTTCTTCTGGCCATCAAGGTAACGGAATACCATCAATGTAAGAGACCATTTTTCTACTGACCACTGTCTGTTATCTTCTGGTCATGATTATAAAGGAGACACCACCAAAGTAAGGGGGCCTTTTCCTATTAAAGCGGATGGCCCCTTAAAAAAAAATATTAAAAGCCAGCAGCTACAAATACTGCAGCTGCTGACTTTTAATATTAGGACACTTACCTGTCCTGGAGTCCAGCGGCGTCCGCAGCAGAGGATGAGCGATCGCTCGTCTCTCTGCTGCTCCCCCCTCCATCCACGGTGAGGGAACCAGAAAGTGAAGCGCTCCAACTTCACTGCCCGGTTCCCTACGGCGCATGCGCGAGTCGCGCTGCGCCCGCCGATTGGCTCCCGCTGTGTACTGGGAGCCGAGATTTCCCAGCACACAACGGGAAAAACCCGTCTTTTGCCCGAGACTGTGGGCCGGAAGTGGGTGCAATTACCTGTCTTTAGACAGGTATCTGCACCCCCCTCCCCCTGAAAGGTGTCAAATGTGACACCGGAGGGGGGAGGGTTCCGATCAGCGGAACTTCACTTTAGGGTGGAGATCCGCTTTAACCCCTGTCTGACCGACAATGTAAGGTGATATATCCCTACTGACTTTCTGACCACCAATTTGAGGATACATTTCAGCGATAATATGATCGTTTTTGGAGTCAGGGGAGGGCATACACGCATTCCCTGCCCAGACACGCCCATAAGACTTTAGCCAGCACTGTATGTATTCCATTCATGTATTCTATTCATTGTATTGTATTCTATTCATTGTATTGTATTCATTGTATAATCCTGTTAGAGGGATGCCTATAAATGGTGCTTGCTATGTGGAGAGGACATCCCATGATGACCACTCCCATGAGGGAGGTGATTAACTGGTGCAGTGATCAATTCTTGTTTGTGAGAATAAAGGAGCCGTGAAGCAGGCTTTTCAGGGCAATGATGACGGCGATGGCCTACTGAGAACAAGCTGGTGTCAATGGTCTGTTACTGAATGAATGGAAGGGAATGAATGGTGAGTGAACCTATTAGCTTAAAGATGGATTATTTCACTAAGACGAAGTGGGTTACTTTTAAAGACACAATATCTGTCTGTGTGCTCTGCTAACAGGGAGCATTTCTCATTTAACCACTTAAGGACTGCCGCACGCACATTTACGGCCACAGAATGGCACGGCTGGGCACAAGGGCGTAAATTTACGTCCTCGCCCAGTAGCGGGTCGGGGGTCCGATCGGGACCCCCTCCGCGGCGTGCGGCGGTCCCCGTGTCTCCGGGAGCGATCCGGGACGAGCGGGCGGATGTCCGTGTTTGCCCGCCCCCCCGCGATCGCTCCCAGCCAATCGCTGCGCTCCCCCTTCGTGTCACTTCCTCCTCCTGTGTAAAGACAGGAAGGGGGAAGTGATGTAATCTCTCATCGCAGCGGTATTTCCAACCGCTGCGATGAGAGGAACACCTCACAGTAAGTGTGCACTAACACTACACTGACATACACACACATAGGCACACTTAACCCCTTGCGATCTGCCCCCCCCCACCCCCCCTGTCACAGTGTCACTGAATGCTAATCACTGCATTTAGTGTCAGTGTGACAGGCAGTGTAAAAGTCAGTTAGTGTTAGGTTCAGGATAGCCCCCCCACCCCCCCTAATAAAGTTTTAACCCCTGATCACCGCCCTAGTTAACCCTTTCACTCCCTATTGCCAGCGTCACTAAGCGATCATTTTTCTGATCGCTGTATTAGTGTCGCTGTTCCCGCTAGGTAGCTATTTTTTTTATTGCGATTTTTTTTTTTTACTAAAGACATGTGGCTAAATACATTTTGGCCTAAATGTTTGACTAAAATTTAGTTTATTTGATTTTTTTTTTAACAAAATTAAAAAATAGTGTTTTTTTTTTAAAAATGTCGCTCTATTTTTGTATATAGCGCAAAAAATAAAAATCGCAGAGGTGATCAAATACCACCAAAAGAAAGCTCTATTTGTGGGAAGAAAAGGACGCAAATTTTGTTTGGGAGCCACGTCGCACGACCGCGCAATTGTCTGTTAAAACGACGCAGTGCCGAATCGCAAAAACACCTTGGGTCATTTACCAGCGTATTGGTCCGGGTCTTAAGTGGTTAACCACTGTCTGTTATCTTCTGGCCATTTAAGTAAGGGGACATCATCAATGTAAGGGGACATTTTCCAACTGACCACTTTATGACCACCAGTGTAAGGGGACATCCCTGCAGACCATTGCGTCTTCTTTTTTGGCTATGAATATAAGGAGGCACCACAAATATAAGGGGACATTTCCCTACTGACCACCAGTGTAGGGGGATATTTCAATACTGTCTAATGTCTATTTTCTTTTGCCCATTTATTATTTTTGCTGATAATAACATTGCCGTAAAAGATCAGGAGGTGTTCATAAAATGGTCCGCTCTGGGGGTCAAATATTCTAGGCACACCACATTCTATATTTTTATTGAAACATTTCTACCACAAAAGCCCTATACACACGATCGGTTTGTCTGATGAAAACGGACCGATGGACCATTTTTATCGGAGGAACCGGTCGTGTGTGGGCCCCATCGTTTTTTTTCCCAAAAAAAAATAGAACCGGTTTTTAAATTTTTCCTATGGATAAAAAAAACCTATATAAAAAAAACGATCGTCTGTGTGGAAGTCTATCGGTCAAAAATCCACGCATGCTCAAAATCAAGTCAACGCACGCTCGGAGGCATTGAACGTAATTTTTCTCTGCACGTCGTAGTGTTTTACGTCACCGCGTTGGATTTTTAACCGATGGTGTGTAGGCAAGACTGTTGAAAGTCAGCTCCATCAGATATACAACGAAAAAATCCTTCGGATTAGATTCCATCAGATATCCGATCATGTGTACAGGGCTTTACTGATCATGCTAATATACCATGAGCTACAGGCATAACAATTTTAGTAGGGGAACCTAAAAATTAGGGTTGTCCCAATACTGATACCAGTATCGGTATCGGGACCGATACCGAGTATTTGCGGGAGTACTTGTACTCTCGCAAATGCCCCCGATGCCTGGTAGAATACTTGCCCCTCCCGCCGCCGCCGCAGTAAAGCCGCCGCTGCTGCATACCGCAAAGCCGCCGCTGCCGCGTTAATCAGCGCGCGGGGAACATTACAGGCAGCTTTCGTTTGAATAGCTGTGTTCCCCGCTGCGTATAGACACTCCCCCTTGCTCGGGATTGGACGGATCTGTCCAATCCCGAGCAAGGGGGAGTGTCTATACACGTTGCGGCGGGGAACACAGCTATTCAAACGAAAGCTGCCTGTAATGTTCCCTGCACGCTGATTAACGCGGCAGCGGCATCATCATCATCTAGGTATGAGGGACATGGCTGGATATGTGGGGGGACATGGCTGCAATATGTGGGGGGACATGGCTGCAATATGTGGGGGGACATGGCTGCATATCTGGGGGGACATGGCTGTAATATGTGGGGGGACATGGCTGCAATATGTGGGGGGACATGACTGCAATATGTGGGGGGACATGGCTGCATATCTGGGGGGACATGGCTGCAATATGTGGGGGGACATGGTTGGATATATGTGGGGGGACATGGCTGCAATATGTGGGGGGACATGGCTGCAATATGTGGGGGGACATGGCTGCAATATGTGGGGGGACATGGCTGCAATATGTGGGGGGACATGGCTGCAATATGTGGGGGGACATTGCTGCAGTATGTGGGGGGACATGGCTGCATATGTGGGGGGACATGGCTGCAATATGTGGGGAAACATGGCTGCAATATGTGGGGGGACATGGCTGCATATGTGGGGGGACATGGCTGCATATCTGGGGGGACATGGCTGCAATATGTGGGGGGACATGGTTGGATATATGTGGGGGGACATGGCTGCAATATGTGGGGGGACATGGCTGCAATATTTGGGGGGACATGGCTGCAATATGTGGGGGGACATGGCTGCAATATGTGGGGGGACATGGCTGCAATATGTGGGGGGACATGGCTGCATATGTGGGGGGACATGGCTGCAGTATGTGGGGGGACATGGCTGCAGTATGTGGGGGGACATGGCTGCATATGTGGGGGGACATGGCTGCAATATGTGGGGAAACATGGCTGCAATATGTGGGGGGACATGGCTGCATATGTGGGGGGACATGGCTGCAATATGTGGGGGGACATGGCTGCAATATGTGGGGGGACATGGCTGCATATGTGGGGGGGACATGGCTGCAATATGTGGGGGACATGGCTGCATATGTGGGAGGACATGGCTGCAATATGTGGGAGGACATGGCTGCAATATGTGGGGGGACATGGCTGCAATATGTGGGGGGACATGGCTGCAATATGTGGGAGGACATGGCTGCATATGTGGGGGGACATGGCTGCATATGTGGGGGGACATGGCTGCATTTGGAGACACATTTAAAAAAAAGTATCGGTATTCGGTATCGGCGAGTACATGAAAAAAAGTATCGGTACTTGTACTCGGTCCTAAAAAAATGGTATCGGGACAACCCTACTAAAAATATTGCAAGAGTATCTTCATATTAAAAAAGGTTGAGAACGGCTGATCGAGTCATTTGCAGAGGTTTTTTGATTTTCCCTTTTAGAAACACAAAATATTTTTCCTCAATCATTTACATATCTCTTACCGCCCAGATGACAAGAGGCTGAATGCAATGGCGGTACCAATGACTTCCTGCATATCTGAACCAATAATGGCGATTTCCACTAAAATCCATAATATCAAGCGAGGGACCTGAGGCAAAGAAAGAGGAAACACAAGATTTATCCAAGAAGACCGGAGGACGTGTGGTGGCTCGGTGGTTAGCACCACTTGTCTGTTTATTTTTTAGACTCTCCTTATGCTCGATGGCGTTCACCTCACCCAGGTCACGTGCTTTAGCCGTTGTCACTACTCCTGTCAGCCTTGTAACAGAAGAAAAGCGCCCCCATCCCTACAGTAAACCATTGCGCCCAGGGCAGCCGTCCCTCCCATCCTCCCTTTGTCCCAACCCTGGTACAGAGGCTCCTAGTCATTCACAAACTGACACATAACACAGTTTACTATTCTTCAGTGATGAATGAACACAGGAACGATCAGTAGGTTGAAATCTGGTTTAAACGGTTGTGTACGGGAAGCTTTGTTTGCAATGAACTTACCTTTGGATAATAATCGTGGCAGATTTGTCCCAGATCTTTGCCAGTCACCACACCCAACCGCAGCGCTAGCCTCTGACACACCAATCCGAGCAAAGTAGCACCAAGCAGAACCCACAGGAGCTGCAAACACAGAAGAAAGAGATGACTCCGCTGTACAAACCGAAGAAAACTGAAGGAAATCTCTCGGGTCATCAGAATGAACGGCGTTTTCCAGGTGTAAGATGTTCCCTCAATGCAACACAAATGGGCCAGATTCTCAAAGACTTATGACAGCGTATCTCCACGTACGCCGTCGTAAGTCCGAATGTGCGCCGTCGTATATGCGCGACTGATTCTTAGAATCAGTTACGCATAAATTCGGCCAAGATACGAGCGGTGCAAGTCTCCTACGCCGTCGTATCTTCGGTGCATATTTACGCTGGCCGCTAGGTGGCGCTTCCGTCGATTTCCACGTCGAATATGCAAATGAGCTAGATACGCCGATTCTCAAACGTACGTGCGCCCGTCGCAATTAGTTACGCCGTTTACGTGAGACATACAGTCGGTGCCGCCGATTTTGTGTCAATCTTGCCTCTGCTAGTGGCGAGATTGAACACCCGCGGGAGCCAGCGCCGAGCTATGTCGCTCCTCCCGCTCGCCGCCCCCAATGGATTCCTATGGATGCGCGGCATCTCTTGGGGACAGCGAGCGCGAGAAGCACAGCCTCCAGCGGCGATATCCAGCGTGATCCCATCGCGCTGATTATACAAAAATTCGGAGGCACCTACTGTACGCCGGAGTAAAGATAAAGCTGCTCTCTAGGTGGCGCAGCCCATGCAAGGTATGGACGTCGGAACAAGCGCGTCTTTTTACGTTGTTTGCGTAAGTCATACGCGAATAGGGCTGTGCGTAAGTTACGTTCACGTCGTAGGCAGTGTTCGACAGATCTCAGGCATTCTATCCGATGCATGCGCACTGGGACACGTCCTGCGAACGGCGCGATGCGCCGTTCGTTAAAAGCGCCAATCGCGTGGGGTCACGATTCATTTACATAAAACACGCCCACCTCTTCCACATTTGAATTAGGCGCGCTTACGCCGGGGACATTTACGCTACGCCGCTGTAACTTAGGACGCAAGTGCTTTGAGAATACTGCACTTGCGTCCTAAGTTGCGGCGGCGTAGCGTAAATACGATACGCTACGCCCGCTCATATTTGCGCCGCCCTACGTGCATCTAGGCCAATAATGGGAAACTTAGCTGTCTAAAAATACTGAAAGATGTGAAAATGATGGGGGGGAACCTCTACTGACTTCAAGAGACAACTTCATTTGCACATCGTTTTGAAAAGGGTTTTCTCCGACTCTTACAGTGCGGTAAATTAAATTGTATCACTAAATGTATAAAGAAGGTTTCGGGATTTTTAAGGTGCAGAATAAACTGAAATATTATAAGCTATAATACTTATATAAAAAAAAATGAATTTAACCACTTCAGCCCCGGACCATATTGCTGGTCAATGACCGGCCACTTTTTGCGATTCAGCACTGCGTCGCTCTAACTGACAATTGCGCGGTCGTGCGACGTGGCTTTCAAACAAAATTGGTGTTTTTTTCCCAAAAAAAAGAGCTTTCTTTTGGTGGTATTCGATCACCTCTGCGGTTTTTAGTTATTGCGCTATAAACAAAAATAGAGCAACAATTTTGAAAAAAACATTTTTAATAATAATTTTACTTTTTGCTATAATAAATATCCCCCAAAAAAATATAAAAAAAATTTTTTTCCTTAGTTTAGGCCGATACGTATTCTTCTACCTATTTTTTGAAAAAAAAAATCGTAATAAGCATTTATTGATTGGTTTGCGCAAAAGTTATAGCATCTACAAAATAGGGGATAGTTTTATGGCATTTTTATTAATATTTTTTTTTTACTAGTAATGGCGGCGATCAGCGATTTTTATCGGTACTGCGACATTATGGCGGACACATCGGACAATTTTGACACATTTTTGGGACCATTGTCATTTTTATAGCGATCGGTGCTATAAAAATGCATTGATTACTATAAAAAATGTCACTGGCAGGGAAGGGGTTAACACTAGGGGGGCGAGGAAGGGCTTAATCATGTTCTCTGGGTGTGTTCTAACTGAAGGGGGGTGGGACTGACTGGGGGAAATGACAGATCGCTGTTCATACATTGTATGAACAGGCGATAGGTAATTTCCCCCCCTGATGTAAACACACAGCTCCCATTTCTCGCTCTGTAACAAGCGGTCGCGGGTGCCCGGTGGTGATCGCACCCGCCGGGCACACGCATCGGGATCAGGGACGAGCGGGGGGCCCCTAGTGGCCGCTTCGCGAGGTGACGTATAGCTACATGACCTCGCAAAGGGGATCCGACTTGTATAACTGCGGCGGCTGGTCGGCAAGTAGTTAAATGCCCCCTATGGTCACCTGTAGCACATGGTTCTTAAGACGCAGATAGTCAATTCCCTACAAAATGTCACAGGTGTCTAACATTCAAAGAGATCTAGAAGGCTTGTACCTCTAATTGGACTGCATGCCCTGAAGAAGCCCGATATATGGGCAAAACATGTTGGGAACTCCATTCTATAGTGCTGTATCCATAAAATCTTTTTGATCTGTACTTGCCAATTGTTATGTTTTAACAATTTTTTATTTTGTTCTTTAAATTAAAAAAAACGTCTTATATATTATAGCTGATATTATTTCAGTTTATTCTGCACCTTAAAAATCCCGAAACCTTCTTTCTACATTTAATCAATTAAGGGATGTGGTGCTAATATTAAATTGATCTGCCCGTGTTTCACAAATCCTTGTGTCACTAAGGGGTCTATTTAAAAAAAAATGCTATATAAATGTATCTATTTATTTAAAAAAAAGAAAATGAGGTCTGTATCATAAAAAAAAAAATACAAATGTGACAAACATTCAGCAAAACTGCAAAAAAATATATTAAATCAATAAAAAAATAGCATTTAACAAAACTGCAAGAAAAATAAATAAATCGCTGTACAGTATTTTGTGTAATATGATTATTTACGTGGATCATTACTGCCTTCCAGTGGCCATAACGTGATATTTTCCTGATTGAGGTATTTCAGGGAAAAAAACACATTATGGCCACTAGATGGTAATTAAAATCACATGAAATAATCGTTTTACACAAAATATGTTTTTTTTTTTTTGTTTTTTACATTCATACAGAATTTTTTTTATATAGATAGACCCCTAAGAGTACACGTTAGTTGGGTGGGTGTACTTCTGTAAGTTCGAAATACTGACTGAAAATCGTTTTTTTTTCCGTTATGTTATTTTATTTTATTTTTCTTTCGAAAATTCGTAAATTAGTTTTTTTAGTTTCATTCGTTTTTTTATTTTTTTGTAAATTTGGGAAATTCAAAAAAAATAATTTCCATTTAATTTTATGTTTTTGTTTTTTTCGGAAATTCGAGAAATTCCGCAAATTCGAATTCACAAATTTTCGTATTTCCGAAAAAGAAAAAAAAAAGAAAACAGAAAAAAATAATTTTCCGAATTTACGAAAAAAAATAATGAAACGAAAAAAAAAAATTAAAAAATAATCGGAAATTTCCCATTTTAGATTTTCGAATTTCAAATTATTTAATTTTTGAATTTCTTAAATTTTCCGAAAATTCGAAAAAATCCACAATTTAGAAAATTCCAAATAACGAAGATTATTTAATCTAACTTTCAAAATTTTGAATTTTCAAATTTTTTATTTCTCTAAATTTCAATTTTTTTCAAAATATTATTTATTTATGTCAGGTACATATGGGCCGTCAATTTACATATATATTGTACATTCACATCAGAATTGCATAAAATCTTCCCATTTGGATGCGTTGTAGGAAGGAAGAATGTTGAGTACAGTGGAACATTGGGTTACGAGCATAATTTGTTCCAGGAGAATGCTTGTAATCCAAAGCACTCTCATATCAAAGCGAGTTTCCCCATAGAAGTCAATGGAAACAAAGATAATTGGTTCCGCATTGACTTCTATGGCATGCAATACCGCATGTGGCCAGAGGTGGGGGGGAGACGCCGGAGAGCCTCGGAAATACTTGGGGACAGCTGATCTCGGAAACCCTTGGAAAAAAAGGTACGGAAACACTCAGGAACAGAGTATTTCCGAGTATTTCCGAACAGCTCGGAACCGATCCAAGTGTCACCGGTGCCCCCGCACCTCTGGCCAAATGCGGTACTGCACACCCCATTAGCTTGAATTCTGCTCCTTTTGTGAGACAACACTTGCAAACCGCGTCAGACTAATAAAATAAAAAAACGCTTGTTAACCATGTTACTCGTAAAACGAGGTTCCACTATATATCTATCTGTTCTATATACCTTGAATCCAGCGATTGCCCCACACTGCAGGTCCGATTCGATATTTCCAGGATCCAGATAGGCGATACTCATCAAGAACCCGGGCCCAGTGAAGGCCCAGAGCTTGCGAAAGCTGAAGCCGGGCTAAGTGGAAAAAAAATGTGGCGGCAATTAATTAAAATAAAAAATAAAAATAAAAAAATGAATATAAATAAAATAAAAATGTAAATATGGAAATATATACTATATTAATAAATTATAAAAGAAATACATAATATAAAATAATATTAATTGTTAAATTATAAAAAAATATATAATATAAAAATAATTATATAAGTGCGCAAATAAATATAACAAATATAAATAAAATAAAAATGTAAATATAAAAATATATAAATATATAATATAATAATAAATTATAAAAGAAATACATAATATAATATTAATTATTGAAATATAAAAGAAATATATAATATAAAAATAATTATATAAGTGTGCAAATAAATAAAACGAATATAAATAAAATAAAAATGTAAATATAAAAATATATAAATATATAATATATTAATAAATTATAAAATAAATACATAATATAATAATTATTAAAATATAAAATAAATATATAATATAAAAACAAAAATTATATAAGTGCGCAAATAAATAAAATGAATATAACTAAAATAAAAATGTAAATATAAAAATATATAATATATTAATAAATTATAAAAAAATACAAGGTAGCTTTGCGCATCTTTAGGTGGCGTAGCATATCTTCTTTACGCTACACCGACGTAAATTAGAGAGGCAAGTGCAGTATTCACAGAGCACTTGCTCCGTAAGTTGCGGCGGCGTAGAGTAATTTGGCCGACGTAAGCCCTCCTAATTTAAAGTAGTTTAATTTGATTTAAATTAAGCGCGACCCCACGGTATTGAATGGCAGATTAAAAGGCGCATGCACGTGCATGCTCAGAATCACGTTGCATATACTTCCTAAGATACGTCGGCTCAATGTCTACGACGTGAACCAGGCGCGGACTGGGACAAAAAATAGGCCCGGGCATTTTAGACTGAGCAGCCCAATGGGCGGGGGGGGGGGGGGGGGCACGGCGGGGGTTAATGATGGGATGTGGGGTGGGATAAAGAAATAAAGATAGACAGAGAGAGAAAGAAAGAAAGACAGATACATACAAAGAAAGATAGATTGAAAGATAAAGATAGAAAGAAAGGAAGATGGATAGATAGATAGATAGATAGATAGATAGATAGATAGATAGATAGATAGATAGATAGATAGATAGATAGATAGATAGAGCACTGCTCCCTCTGGCTCAGCCGCCCCCTTTGGCTCAGCCGCGACAATAGGCACAGTGGCATCAATTGGCACAGTGGCATCAATGGGCACAGTGGCTGCGTTTGGTGGCATGGCACAGTGGTGACAATTGATGGGCACAGTGGCTGCATGTGATGGGCCCAGTAAGGCTGCAATAGTTTTTATTTTTTTTCGTTTGCCCCCCCCCCCCCAAAAAAATGTATTATCTATCTAGCTATCTATCTACAGTGGAGGCTGGTGCTCAACATTTTTGAGGGGGCGCAAACGAAAAAAAATAAAAAAGAGAAAAAAAGAGAGAAAGAAAGGTGAAGAGAGAGAGAGAGAGAGAAGGGGATGAAGTGCCCCCCTACAGAAGGGGATGAAGGGCCCCCCTACAGAAGGGGATGAAGGGCCCCCCTACATCAGGGTACAGTACTCACTCAGTGGCAGGAGGGACTGACTGGATGGATATCAGACTCCAACTTTCCTTTCTGTTTGCTGGGCTTGAATATTCCCGCCCACATCCCTTAGGCAGCAGAACAGTGTCTGTCGGGAGAGTGGGCGGGGCAGACACAGGAGGAGCAGAAGAGAGGAGGGGGAGGAGTAGAAACAGCAGCTCCTCTCCTCTAACTGGTCGTGGGGGCAACAAGGGGAGGGGAGAAGTGTCAGAGCTGGCTTTGATACCCCAGCTGATCTCTCTCTATCTGGGCAGTGTTGGTGGTGTACACCCCTGGGGAGACGTGACATACGGGCCGCTGGCCGCCGGAGGCCGTTCGTGGGCCGCGAGGGCCGTTTACGGGCAGCAATCGGCCCCCCGGGCCGCGAGGGCCGTTCGCGGGCCGCACCCGGCCAGTCCGGGCCTGACGTGAACGTAACCTTCGCCCAGCCCTATTCACTACGTAAAAGACGTAACATAAGACGGCTGTTCCCTGTCCTTACCTTTGAATGGGTTGCGCCACCTTTATGGTGGAATAACTTTACGCCGGACGTAAGCCTAACGCAAACCGCGTATCTTTTCCGTCGGGTGCATCTACATTCATGAATCGGCGTATCGACCTAATTTGCATATTTAACATGGGAACGCCGAATGCGTCCAGCGTAACTATGCGCCCACGATACGCCGGCGTAAGCAAGTTATGTCGGGCGGCTGAAGCCTTGTTTATACGGTGTATCTAGCTTCGCGAATCGGCGTAAAAACACGACGGCGCACATTCGTACTTACGACGGTGTATCTGGAGATACGTCGGCGTAAAGCTACCTGAATCTGGCCCAATATCTTCAGAATATCTGAAGCATAATTATAACCATAGGACAGACTGTATTACTATTACTCAAGTTGTCCTTATGTGACATATTTGTCTGGCATCAGCAGCCGGGAATATTTGATTTAGGGGACACAGAGGGGCCAGGATGTCTTTGAAGAATCATAAAGGACCCTTGTTTTCCGGGGGTAGACAGTCACAAGATGACAGTGTAAGCTCTGGGACACAAAGGAGTAACATGCGGGGTTATCTGAGATCGGCATTCCAGGAATTCAGACTTCTGTGTATTATTTTACAGATATGGAATCAGTTGTGTGTTTTGTGGATATTATTGATAGAATTGTGTCCAGATCTGACCAAAGGTGCGATTCACACAACATTTATATTTCAGCCCCTGATGGAATGCTACAGTGGTAAACCCCCCTGACAGTTTCCTGCATCTCTGTACTGAGATGCATCCATAATGAGGGGCTACCACCATCCCTGGTCTGAGTTTTGGGGTCTGCCCATCATGAGGGCTTCCCACCATCCCTGTGCTGAGTTCCCAGGTCTATACACCTGCTGTGCCCATTATGAGGGGTTCACCACTGTGCGGATACACCTGATGTGCCCATTATAAGGGGTTCCCACCATCCCTGTACTGAGTTACCCAGGTCTGTACACCTGCTGTGCCCATTATGAGGGGTTCCCACCATCCCTGTGCTGAGTTCCAGAGTCTGTACACCTGCTGTGCCCATTATGAGGGGTTCCCACCATCCCTGTGCTGAGTTCCCGTGTCTGTACACCTGCCATACCCATTATGAGGGGTTCCCACCACCCCTGGGTTGAGTTCCTGGGTCTGTACACCTGCTGTGCCAATTATAAAGGGTTCCCACGTGGGAGCTGTGGTAGCTCAACGTGATTGACAAGGCCGTTCACCTCTGCAGCCAAGAGTTCGGATCCCGGTCTCGGCTACATGTGAATTGAATTTGGTGGTCTCAGCCCGGCTCCTGGTGGGTGTGCTATGCAAGGTATGCCTGTGCTTAGTACGCCCACCCCCCCCCCAAAAACCACCACACTTGCACGCACACGAAATTGGTTTAACACACACGCACTTTGGCCATGCGGTCTCCTAAAATAAAGAGAGGCGAAGGACCTACGGGGCTGGCTGGGTGGGCCCCCTCACTCCCTCATAGGGGGAGTCCCTCTGCCCCGTTGGGCCCCAGTCGGACTCCCAAGTGGAGCAGGTAGGGCGGGGTGAGTGGGAGGCCCCCCTCACACCCGCCATTGCGACCGGGGGCATGGAGAAGGATGGCGATTGCCTCCGGGGGGTGGGTCTGCCTGCTCCCAACTCCTGCAGTCCGGCTCCTCTCTCTCGAGTTCACGCACAAAATACACTTAAAAAAAAAAAAAAAGGGGGTTCCCACCATTCATGTGCTGAGTTCCTGGGTCTGTACACCTGATGTGCCTAGACATGTGAATTTCGTTTCGTTACGAATTCGAATTCGGATAAATTTTCTGAAATTTGGATGCATCCGAATTTCCGAATTACAAAAATAACGAATTTAAACAAATTCGAAAAAACGCGAACGAAATTTGAATTCGAAAACAAATTCTATTCAAATCTAATTCTAAAACAATTTGAATCCAAAAACAAATTCGAATGAAAATTATAAGCAAATTTGAATCAAAATCTAAAAAATATAAATCGATTTCTAAAAAAGAATACAATAAAATAGAATATAAAATAATAAAACAATAGAATGAAAATCAAAGGATAGTAAAGAACAGAATATAATTTAATAGAATGTAATCAAATACAATAATACAAATACATACAATCAAATCCGGTTGAAATATCATCGAATTTGGTTAAAATATTAACCATAGCGGATGAAATATTCTTGAATTCTGTTGAAATATTTTCGAATCCGATCAAAATATGATCGAATTCGAATCCGGTAGAAATATTATCGAATCCAGTAGAAATATTATCGAATTCGGTAGAAATGTTTTCGAATTCGACAGGGTTTTTTCGAATTCAGTCGAATTCCGAAAACGAATTTAACAAATTTAACGAATCTAACCTAACGAAATTAATTAAATAACAAATTAAAACAAAACAACATTTTTCCTTTTGCACAGCCTGTGCCCATTATGAGGGCTCCCCACCACCCCTGTGCTGAGTTCCTGGCTCTGTATACCTGCTGTGTGCATTATGAGGGGCTCCCACCATCCAAAATGATTTATTTCTTTGGCGATTCCCGGAGTCTCTGTATTTTAAATCAAATGAATCAAAAGATGAGTTACACGTGTAACAGGTACTTCTCCAGACTGATCTAATCTATTAGGGGACAGCTGTCTGCTGCAGCAGCGTGGGCTTTTTTATCCCCCCCCCCCTTCTGTCTTCACACATAGACTCTCAGAACTGCTTGTTCGTAAACTTCCTATTGGGGGTTGTCTGTAAACTCCCTATTGGAAGAGCCTGAACCAATCATGAGACAGCAGCAAAGGACTGTGGGGGAGGAGATAAAAAGGCAGAGGAACTCTTTTTTGCCTGCACCCCATCAAGAGAGCATCTCCTGCACTCTATGGGCCAGATTCTCACATAATTCCGGCAGCGTAGCGTAAGCCATTTACACTACGCCGCCGCAACGTAACAGAGCAAGTGCCGTATTCTCCATGCACTTGCTCCGTAGTTTGCGGAGGCGTAGTGTAAAATGCCCAGCGTAAGGCCGCGTAATTCAAAGGGGGCGGCTTGTATTTAAATTAAGCGCGCCCCCGCGTCGATCGAACTGCGCATGCGCTGGCCGGGGAAAAAGCCCAGTGCGCATGCTCCAGCTCACGTCGGAAAGCGTCGTTGAAACCGACGTCAAAACGACGTGATCGTCACTACGCAATGCCCTATTCGCGAACGAGTTAGTAAAACGACGTAAGCGACGGAAAAAGCCGACGCTGACCCGACGCCATACTTAAAATGGCATCCGACGGCACCTGACAGCATCTGACGGTACTGCGTAAGGTTACCCCTCATATTAGCAGACGAAAACGACGTACGCGATGACGGGGCGGCGTAAAAGCGTTCGGGAATCAGCGTAGTAGCCTCATTTGCATAGGCAAATGAGAAAACAATGTAAAGGCCACCTCGTGGCCGGAGTTGTTATTACAACTACGATCCGCAAGTGTAATGGTATTACACTTGTCGGATGTTCAGCCGTATCTATGCCAAAGTGATTCAAGGAATCTGAGATACTCCGTCGTAGCGCCTCTGAGAATCTGGCCCTATGTGTGTGTGGAATCGTGGCCTACCAAAGAAACACACAGCCTGCAACTCCAGCCCAGAGGAACAGACTGTTCATGCAGCTCCAGCCCAGAGGAACCATGCTAAAGAAGGACACCCTGTAACAGCTCAAAGACTGAATGCCACTGCAACACACCTGCATCTAAGATCGATCGATCGGGGAGGACCGCTGACTGTGTACAGGATTTGGCAAGGGGGTTCTGCTCAGGAAGCTTTAATGCTTTTCATAGAACACCACATCCAAATATTGTCCACAGCTCCTACATTGGCAGTGTAGATAATAAAACGCAAAGTTTTGCCCCCAGGACAGTTGCTCTAAGGCCTCGTACACACGATTAAATGTGTCTGTTCAAATCGGTCGGACCGACCGATTTGAACGGATCTGTCTGCTGGGATTTTGGTTTGCTCGCGTGTACACACGAGCAAACCAAAATCCCCGCCAGCAGACAGCTCACTGACGTGTCGGTGACGTGTCGGTGACGTTGACGCCGCCACGTCACCGCACCAGGAAGTAAAACACTTCCGCGCATGCGTCGAAACCATTCGGCGCGTGTGCGAGAAGACATGTCTGCTGGTTAGCGTACTAACCAGCAGACATGTCGGGCGGACGGGTTCCCAGCCGACAGATTTCAAAGCATGCTTTGAAATCTGTCGGGTGGCCAAATCCGTCTGTTTGCCCGTACACACGATCGAATCTGTCTGCTGAAACGGTCTAGCAGACCGTTTCCAGCAGACAGATTTGATCGTGTGTACGAGGCCTTAAAGGGTATTAATATCATTTCACTGGGTGTGTACTGGAGGTATCGTAGGCCGGCCTGGGGTTCCCCTTTAGCCACAGAATCCCACACACATCAACAAGTTATTGGGGAGTCTATTTAATCTGTACATATTATTACCTATTGCTTTCGTTGTTTGCATAGTGTTCCTGACTGTTTTCTTTACATTGTTTCAACCAAGTCCTGGGTACTTACACAGGTCCTGGCTGACTAATGTTAACCTGAATTTTACTTTTCTTCAAGTAAACTACAAGAAGAACTGTGTTGTGTGTTGTGTATTCCTGCTGATTTATTCCATTAATCACATTGCTAGGTGTGCCAGTTCTCTCGGGGGGTTTGCTACACATTGTAAAGGTAAACAAAAAAAAAATCCCTAAATCGCTTCCTTTACCTTAGTGCAGTCCTCCTTCACTTACCTCATCCTTCCATTTTGCGTTTAAATGTCCTTATTTCTTCTGAGAAATCCTCACTTCCTGTTCTTCTGTCTGTAACTACACACCATAATGTGAGTATTTCTCCCTGGTGTGGAGAAAGCCTCTTGAGGGGAGAGGGGGCAAGCAGGAGTGACAGGACACTCTTTACTTTGCAGACAGAGAAAGGAGCTGTGTGTTAGTGGGCGTCCTGACACTCCTGCTCTCCCCCTCCCCCCACAAGAGGCTTTGTTCACACCAGGGAGAAAGCCTTGCATTTCTGTGTGGAGTTACAGACAGAAGAACAGGAAGTGAGGATTTCTCAGAAGAAAAAAGGACATTTAAAAGCAAAATGGAAGGATGAGGTAAGTGAAGGAAGACTGCACTCAGGTAAAGGAAGATATTTAGGGGGAAAAAAATTGTACCTTTACAACCCCTTTAAGCTTGGATTTTCTCAGCAGTAAAGTGGGCTTGTGATATTTATGGAAGGGGGATGGGAGGGGGGGGGGGGGGGGGGTTGGTGCTCCAGGTACTGAAACCTAATGCTTTTCTAATGAACAGCATGCTTCTCTGTACCCAAGCAGAATTAAATTGTATAAAATGCAGGTGATTTCCCTAAAAGTAGATGTTCTCTGGTATAGGGGCCCCTGGGGAGTTCTCCAACTTTATCTTTTTAATATTAAAGTGGAGTTCCGCCGAAAAAAAAAAAAATTAAAAGTCAACAGCTACAAATACTGCAGCTGCTGACTTTTAATATATGGACACTCAGGGCCGATCCTAGGGTCACAGGCGCCTGGGTGCAGAAATATTTCTGGCGCCCCCACATGGGCGTTGTCATTTTACTAAATCCTCCCCTTTACATCTCATTATGCATCACATCTGTAGATGGACTAGGCGCAGGAATAGGCAGGGGCTGTGTATTCTATGCAATCTATCATGCCATAAAATATCTAGAGCAGGGGCATCCCAGAGCAAGTGTAAAAGCTATACCCCAGCACACAGCACACTGAACACTGTGACTCACCTTGATTCTCTCTCTGTGCAGCCTTAAATAGAGATGGGAGGGGGAGGCATTCCAACTGGAGTTGGTGGAGACAGTGCAGGATTCAAGACTCCCAGAGTTAGGAATTCAATCCTGCACATCAGCACTCAGCAGCCTATGAAAACTAGAACCCTTGTGTCAGGAAGAGGATCAGCCCCTCCCCCGAGCACTGCCAGGCTGGAAGGGCTGCCCTATGCTCACACATCAGTTCTGGATGGACACATACCAATGCTCAGAACACTAGTTCTGGACAGACACTAACAAGGAGAGAAGGAGGGAGGGGAGAACTCTGGCACTTCAGCTCCCCCACCTGTGCAGGAGCCTGGGTGCAATGCACCCTGTGCACCCCACCTAGGATCGGCCCTGTGGACACTTACCTGTCCAGGGTGCCCGAGATGTCGGCACCCGAAGCCGATCTGTCCCTCGGTTCCCGGGTGTAGGCGCCAGCATCCTTAGTAAGGGAATCCGGAAGTGGTTCCCTACTGCGCGAGTCACGCTGCGCATCTTCACGGGGTCCCTGCTGTCTTCTGGGACCTGCGTGTCTCCCAGAAAACAGGGGGCGTCAGAGAAGGGGCCAGATATGGCGTGGAATCTGCGGCGATCTATCGCTGGAAGTGGGAGCAAATAACTGCATTAGACAGGTAACCACTCCCCCCCTGAAAGGTGCCAAATATGACACTGGAGGGGAGGGGGCGGCAAAGCAGAAGTTCCATGTTTGGCTGATGTCAGGATTCTGGTTGGTCAGAATATTACAGATCCAATGACTGTGATTACCGTGTGTGTGGTGGGAACCGGAATCTTCTCATCCAGGTAGGTTCTCTCCTTGTCCTCATTGGCCCTTTCAATCGTTCCATATCCCCGATTCCTTGGTGAGTCTAAAAAGAACAAAAAAATAAAATAAAATTAAAATACATTTTCACATTGGTTCTTTTTTTTTTTTACCTGAGGCTAGGTTTGCAGCTATGGGCCAGATTCTCTAAGAAAATCGCCGGCGTAGTGTAAGCCATTTACACTACGCCGCCGCATCGTACTAGAGCAAGTGCCGTATTCTCTAACCATTTGCTCCGTAGTTTGCGTTGGCGTAGCGAAAATGGCCCAGCGTAAGCCCGCGTAATTGAAATGGGGCGGTCTGTATTTAAATTAAGCGCGCCCCCGCGTCGAACGAACTGCGCATGCGCCGGCCGGGGAAAAAGCCCAGTGCGCATGCTCCAGCTCACGTCGGAAAGCGTCGTTGAAACCGACGTCAAAACGACGTGATCGTCACTACGCAGTGCCCCTATTCGCGAACGAGTTAGTAAAACGACGTAAGCGACGGAAAAAGCCGACGCTGACCCGACGCCATATTTAACATGGCATCCGACGGCACCCGACGGGATCCGACGGTACTTTGTAAGGTTACTCCTCATAGAAGCAGGGGTAACCTTACGCGGACGAAAACGACGTACGCGACGACGGGGCGGCGTAAAAGCGATCGGGAATCGGCGTACTAGCCTCATTTGCATATGCAAATGAGAAAACAACGTAAAGGCCACCTAGTGGCCGGAATTGTCATTACAACTACGATCCGCAAGTGTAATGGTATTACACTTGTCGGATGTTGAAGCGTATCTATGCCAAAGTGATGCTAAGCATCACTCGCATAGATACGAGGCAAAAAAAATGGCGATACGATGGGGTATCTGAGATACTCCGTCGTAGCGCCGCTGAGAATCTGGCCCAGTGTGTTTTGTGCGCGCCGCGTTAAATTGGGCTGTCATGACTGCGTTTCCGGAAAAAAAAAGTGCATGTACCTTTTCAAAAAATGCATCCGCGGGGGAAATCGCATGGTCTTTTTGGCACTGCGATTTTACACACGTGGGGGAGCTATTCAGAATACACGTTTCCCTGGAGCAGTGCAGGTGGTTGCGGGTGAGAAAAAAAAAATCGCTGGGATTCCCGCATGTTCAGCCACACACACAAGTATGAACCTAAGGTCATCTAGGACAAAAATCCCCTCCTCCAAAAAAAAACAAGCACTAATCTGAATGCTCATTCCCTAAGCATACTTTCCCCCTTCTCCCAGTACAAATCTGTCCCCTGCTGAAATCCCCCCTCCCAGCACAATCCCCACCCCTGGTGAAAAATCCCCTCCCAGCACTAATCTTTGCACCCCCCAGCTCAAATTATCTCTCTCTCCACATATGCCCCCAGCACAAATCCCCCCCCCCCCAAGAATATAAAGTTCCCCTTCCTAGCACAAATCCTCTACCCCTCAAATTTCCACTCTTAGCACAAATCCTCGCCCTCTATCACAGAGAGCGGCGTGTGGGCAGCACGAGAACAAGAGGACGTACATGGACGCCCTCCCAGCAGTTGCGGCCCGCACTGTAGCCGTCTTTTAGCTGTAGCGTGGACGTCAGGTGGTTAAAGTGATTCCTCAACAAAATAAAGCACAGAGACATAGGGGGAGATGGGGGGGGGGGGTTGTTTTAAATAATAAAAATGAATTAAATAGAGTTTTTGGATTGTGATACTCAGATGCAATGAATATATAATTCTGTATAATAATAACATCTGGTATTACAATGTTTGTCACCAACTCATGAAACAGCAAAGCACAATCACCGTGCAGCAGGTATAGACTTGCCATCTGAAAAGAGAAAACTCTGTCGGGATCTCTGTACCTTGATGTGTGCTAGAAAGGTCAGGCAGGCGCATTCCTGGAAGCTTTCACACATACAAGTTTTCCTTCGTGTTCTGTATATGAATATCCCGGGAATGGCCTGAACACGAATGTTAGGTGAACAGGGCCTCCATCAGGAATTATGGGGCCCCTTTCACAGCTTCAGGCATGGGCCCCCTGGAGCAGAGAACCCGGTGGGGGGGGGGGGGGGGTGCAGCCGCCTGATGTTGAGAAGCAGGGGGGGGGGGGCCTTTACAAAAAATAAAAATAAAGACTAATATATATAAAAAAAAGGGGGGTTGCCATTCGGGACCATGGCCTTTTAATAAAAAGGAAAAAAAGGGGGTTTTATATATATATATATATATATATATATATATATATATATATATATATATATATATATATATATATATAAAAAATTACAAAAAAGGGGGATTGCCATTCGGAGACCTGGGGATCTCCAGGCCTCTGGAAATCTCTGGACCCTTTAATTAATTAATATATATATATATATATATATATATATATATATATATATATATATATAGTAAAAAAAAAAAGGAATGAAAAGGGAAAAAAAAAATACGAAAAATTGTTTTTTTTTTAAATTAAGAAAGAGAGGTGTTATATATCAATATATATATATATATATATATATATATATATATATATATATATATATATATATATATATATATATATATATAAAATATATATTAAAAAAAAATATAAAAAAAAAGGGGGGGGTTGTCATCTGGGGCCCTGGGGACCTCTGGGCCCTTTAATAAAAAAAATATATATATATTCAATTTTTTTGTAAGGGGACCTCCGGACCCCTTACAAAAAAAGGGGGGGGGGTTGCCATCTGGGCCCCTGGGGACCTCCGGGCCCCTTACAGGTGTACTGCCTGTACCCCCCTGATGGCGGCCCTGAAGATGAACAACAGATTCCCGTACTGTTAGCAAATCAGCAAACAGGGAACCACATGTCACATTTCTCCTACACAAAACTCTGCATCAGGTGACGCTTACAACATCGGCGAGTCAGAAAAACAGCCGACTAATACAAATATGTGGCGTCATCCTAACCACAGGCCTGGGATTGCTGCAACTCAATCTGTGTTATCAGTTATTTTTTATTATTACAGAATTAATAGTCTGAGGACACCTGACCAGTGACCACCACACTTGTATGGGCTTGGTGGGCACAAATAGAGCTTTCTTTTTGGTGGTATTTGATCGCCTCTGCGGTTTTTATTTCTTGCGCTATAAACAAAAATAGAGCAAAAATTTCCTATATCTGTAATATTTTTTACTTTTTGCTATAATAAATATCCCCAAAAAATATATAAAACATTTTTTTTTTCAGTTTGGGCCGATACGTATTCTACATATTTTTGGTAAAAATCGCAATTTATTGGTTTGCGCAAAAAGTATAGGGCCAGATTCACAGAGCCATTACGCTGGCGTTACAGGAGATACGCGGCGTAAGTCTAAATTTGCGCATGCGTATCGATGCGCCGCATCCCCAAAACGATATATGCATGAAATCTACTTTTTTGGACCGGCGTAATTTCGATAGACCGGCGTATCCGTCCGCGCAAAACTGCGCTAGACACACCATTGATTTGCTATTCAAATATGCAAATGAGGGAGTTACGGGGATCCACAAAAGTGAGTTGGTGCAGCGCAGGCTACGCACTGTGTGCAACAGCTGCACGGCCTGTCTAAAGTTAGACCATATAAAAGGTGGTATAAAATTAGACAATTCATCTACATGTTAGATAAAGCAACACTGTTAGTGAGGAGCTGAGCAGTCACACTTGCTGAACAACAAACTTTATGCCAAGATGCCCGGGGCATCCTTGCTCATAGCTATACTAATGACTTTAGAGGAGCAAAGAAGGAGGAGGGCACGGAGGAGGGCACGGGAGAGGATATACCCCACACGCATATACCTGTTTGGCATGAGTGATTCTGAGGTGTATTGCATCTTCAGATTCACCCCTCATGCCATCATGGAATTAACCACAACCCTGCAGGATGACATCACCAGCTCACATGCAGTGCAGCCACTGGTCAAGGTCATGGCAACACTCCATTTCCTTGCCAGTGGCTCTTTTCAGCGTACAAGTGGAGTGGTGGCTGGGATGTCACAATCCTCCATGAGCAGATGTGTGCACCAGGTTGTCCCTGCAATCCTCAGACGCATGTCCAACCAGTTCATCAGACCCACCACTGAGGAGCTGCGGCTGAAGGCAATGACAGATTTCTACAGCATTGCCAGATTCCCACGCACTGTGGGGGCCATTGATTGCACACATGTGGCACTCCAGCCCCCCCATGAGACAGAGCACATATACCGCAATCGGAAGCATTGGCATTCCATCAACGTACAGGTGATAGTCGATGCCCAAGGCCTCATATGGCACGTCCGTGCCAAACACCCCAGATCCAGCCATGACAGCTACATCTACAATCAAAGCCACATCCCAATGGAATTCGAACAGAACGTGTATGGGGACAGCTGGCTGGTTGGTGAGTGACATGGGTGGCAGGCATGACCGTCCCCCCCTCCCATGATGCACACCTCACAAGGGGCACATGCATGACTAACATCCTCCTGTCTTTTCCCTTACAGGTGACTCTGCATATGCACTGGGACCCCATCTCATGACTCCTATCCGGAACCCCCAAACACCAGGAGAGGAAAGATACAATAGAGCCCACGCCCAAACACATGCAGTGGTGGAGCGCACCTTTGGCCTCCTGAAGTCACGTTTCCGATGCCTGGATAAGTCTGGGGGGACCCTGTTGTATTCCCCAAACTTTGTGTGCCAGATCATCGGTGCATGTTGCATGCTGCACAACTTCGCAGTGAGAAAGGGCCTGCAGATTGAGATACGTGATGACCTGACCCCTGAACCAGACAATCCACCCCCTAACCGAGGTTACCCCGTCTTCTGAGGGAAGAGCAGCCAGGAGACAGCTCACATTAGGCATCTTTGCACGTTAAACACACACATTAATCATGGCACAATGAGAATGCATGCATGCACACCACTGTGGTCCCTAGCACAGACACATCACATCCTCATCACATTGGATTAGCACAAGCCCACCATGCAGGACTTGTGAGCAGCAACGCCACGTCACGGCTCCAATTATGTCACTGTACATTCATACACCATTCACACGGACCTGGGGATCACTTCTCCACCACAAATGAGGGTGACACCCCTTTACCGGCAGGAATGTCACCCCCACATTCCGAAATCATTCACAACACCCAAAAAAAAAATTGTCCAGCAAAAAAAAAAAAAAAAATCCAGCAAAAAAAAAAAAGTCCAGAAAAAAAAAAATCTCCTCAGGGGAGACTCATGGGGGGGGGGGGGGTAATCCGGGGAAGGAGGAGCAGCCCCTGGTCTCTGCCCACCTGGCGGCCTGCCCTCCAAGGCCACGGCAATTCTGCTCAGGCCAGCACTTAGTGTTGCCGTATTGGCCTGGATAGCCTGGGTGAGTGCTGTAGTAGTCTGCAGTTCGTTTAGGCAGTTTGTAAGAGCCCGGGAGTGGCAGTCCAGGTCCCCAAGCATATCCTTTATGGAGGACAGGCTCTCCTCCATCCGCCCCAAAGTCTGGCTGACCTGTCCTAGATGGCGGGTCTGAAGGGCCTGGTCCCTTCTGAGATTGGCGGGCAGAACCTCGGCTACCCCCCTGGTCTTCTGGGACGACTTCCTGCCTCCAGCTGACGCTTGTGGCGGGAAGAAGGGGAGCCCCTTGGGAGGGGAGCCCTGTTGGGGGAGGAGTGGGAGGGGCTACCCCTTATGGAGCTGCCAGCCAGAGGGGAAGACTCCTCCAAAAACAACAATCCACTGGCTGACATGACCTCCTCCTCCTCAAACTCCTCCGAGGACTCCGGCCTTGTCTGGGGGTCCTCATCAGGCTGGTGTCCCGGGGATGGTGCCGTCAGGCCAGATGGCCCAGCACCCTCCTGCACATCTGTGGATGACACAAAACATTCACAGGTTGAAGGATCCACACACTTGCCACATATTCCTTTCCCCCCTCCCCCACACATGCTACACACCAGATAGGAAAAAAAAAACCTTACCTGTCATCACGGGCTCCTGACTGGAGTCATAGCCAGGCAGGCCCTCCACTTGTTGCCTATTAAAGGTGTGGGCCACCGCACGCTCCTCCGCTGTCAGACTAACAGGGCATGGTGGGCCCCCTCCAGTGCCCCTGGCATGGGCTGCTATTTTGGCCAGCTTCTTTCTGACCAGACGCTGGAGGTCATTGATCTTCTTTACGATCCCCTCGCGTGTCTGGGTCTCCCCCCCCCCCCCCCCCCAATGAATTTACCTGGTCAGTAATGTTCTGCAAAATCTCCTTCTTCCTGGCCGGGGGGGGGTGTTGGCACTCTTCGGGCCGTGAAGGAAACGGCCATATTGGGTAAGGGCCCGGGCAATAATTTGTTTCTCCCCCAAAGAAAAATTGCTCTTGCGCTTCCTCTCAGTCATACTCATACAAAAACTCTCTCCCAAACAATCAGCCTAAATCATTTACAAAAACAAGCAAGAAAAATCAAGCAACAAAACAAACAAACAAAATCTATCAACCAAAAAGTCTCACAAGCAGTCACCAAAAAACACTTTCAAATATATTCTACAAAACACTAGATCACATAGTCCACAAATATCACAAAGACAAGTCACAACGCAACAAACAACAGAACAAAAGCACCTTGCTGTATAGGGAGGGATACAAAGGGATGTACTTTTGCAATGGAAGTGCATTTGTGTCTGTCTATTTATGCTCTCTGCGTAGTTCACTAAGTTGCCCGGGACCACTTCCAATTTCACTGATTGCGCCGTTCCCGAGTTGTGAGTATGCGCACAGAGGTGCTGACCATGGTCTGCTTCATGTGCGCATGCGCGATCCGGGCAGCCTTTCATTTGCATGGGGTCACGGCTCATTTCAATAAAACACGCCCACGTCCTTCCCAATTTGAATTACTCCCCCTTATGCCTCGGAATTTACGTTACACCGGCGCAAATTTCTGCGCAAATACTACGAGGATACGGTACTTGCGCCTCTACATTGCGCCGGTCTAACCTAAAGGAGGTGCGCTACACCGGTCATTTTTATTAATATCTTTTTCTTTTACTAGTAATGGTGGCGATCTGCGATTTTTATCGTGACTGCGACATTATGGCAGACACATCGGACACTTTTGGGACCATTCACATTTATACAGCGATCAGTGCTATAAAAATGCACTCATTACTGTATAAATGTGACTGGCAGGGAAGGGGTTAACCACTAGGAGAAGAGGAAGGGATTAAGTGTGTCCTAGGGAGTGATTTTAACTGTTAGGGGTCATGGCTACGAGTGGGTAGGGTTGTGGTCAAGGTTCTGGGTAGGACACTTGGGTTCCACCACACTAAACTCATCAAACTATGCCTTTATGGACATGTTGGTTGAGAAGACTTGGCTCCTTTCAATTCATCCCAAAGGTGTTCAGTAGGGTTGAGGTCAGGGCTCTCTGAAGGCCACTTGATTTTGCTCACCTCTCTACGTCCTCCATGATAATCTATCGGAGCGGGGCTTTCCCCAGCACCAGGTGCTGTTTCTGACACTCACCCACTCCTCAGTATCCCCTGCCAAGAGCTTCACCTCCCCTCACACAACACACCAGGAGTCCCTGGTCTGGGGGGTCAACACAGCACACTTGGGGGGGGGGGCATAGTAATGATTTTGCCGCCCCAAAATGTTGCACCCGGGGCGAGAAGACCAGATGCCCCCCCTCCCCCTCATGCCACTGCAATCCAGGGACAAATCCGGGGACAGACTGGCTCCAGGGATAGGGTCCCCAATCCGGGGACTGTCCCCGAGAACAGGGGATGTCTGGTCACCCTACTCTAAGGTGGGTGAGTAGACCTCATTGACATTTTTAATAATACAGTTGAATAAAATACTTCACTAATATAGTTCTGCAGCTCTGGTCTCAGCTCTTATTTACATGTCTAAAGACTAAAAATATCTTATCCAACAGGAAAGTCTTCTTGCGGGAAATGCCTTTAATTCAACCGAATGTTTGGTGCAGGCCTCTGACAGAAGCAGCTGTGGAGAAAAATAAATATCTGGAAAGTCCAGTCATTACCCACTTCAGTCCCGGACCATATTGCTGGTCAATGACCGGGCCACTTTTTGCGATTCGGCACTGCGTCGCTTTAACTGACAATTGCGCGGTCGTGCGACGTGGCTCCCAAACAAAATTGGCGTCCTTTTTTTCCCCACAAATAGAGCTTTCTTTTGGTGGTATTTGATCACCTCTGCAGTTTTTGGATTCACAGAGCCCTTACTCCGGTGTATCTCGCGTTAGACCGGAGTACTTTCAAATTACGCGCGTCGTTTCATTAGTCTGAATCCTCAAACCATGATACGACAGCTTCGGGCTTCAATCCGACTGGCTTACATGTTCGTACGCCTTCGGATCTACGATGCAATACATTTGCGGCCGCTGGGTGGAGTTCCCGTCGTTTTCCGCGTCGGGGTATGCAAATTAGCTTTTTCCAACGATCCATGAAGTTACGAGCGTCGTTCGCAATCTCTTACGGCATCTGTAGTCATCTTTTTGTCGCGTAAAGTTATTCCACCTTCTATCAGTTCGCAGTGAGCAGTTCGATCGCCGCAGGGATGCGCCTAATTTAAATGCTTCACGCCCCCTAATCACGTATTTCGATTCCGCCGCGAGAAATACACTACGCCGCCGTACCTTACGGGCCGAAATCTACCTGAATTTGTCGTATAGCCTGGTAAAATACGGCGGCGTAGTGTATCTCTGATACTCTGCGCCAATGTAATTGTACCTGAATCTGGCCCTTTATTTTTTGCGCTATAAACAAAAAAAGAGCAACAATTTTGAAAAAAAAAAAATGAATATTTTTTACTTTTTGCTATAATAAATATCCCCCAAAAATATATTTAAAAAAAATAATTAAAAATGTTTTCCTCAGTTTAGGCGGATACGTATTCTTCTACATATTTTTGGTAAAAAAAAATCGCAATAAGCGTTTATTGATTGGTTTGCGCAAAAGTTATAGGCCCAGATTCACAGAGCGATTACGCCTGCGCAACTGCTGTTGCGCGTGCGTAAGTCTAAATGTGCGCGTGCGTATAGTTGGACGCGATTCACAAAACAATATACGCCAGAAATCTAAGTTTTTTGGTCCGGCGTAATTGAGTTAGACCTTCGCTTCCCTTCGCGCAAAACTGCGCTAGACACACCATTGATTTGCTAGTCAAATATGCTAATGAGGGAGTTACGGGGATTCACAAAAAAACGCAGTTGCTGCGCAGGCTACGCGATGTGCGCAACTGCAAAATGTTCTGTCTAAAGTTAGAGGACCTAAAAGCTGGTCTAAATTTTGAAAAAAAGTCTAATTGTCAGATAAAGCAACACTGTTAGTGAGGAGTTCAGCAGTCACACGTGTTGCCCAACAATCTGTATGCCAACATGCCAGGGGCATCGTCGCGCATAGCTATACTACTGACTTTAGATGAACAAAGAAGGAGGAGGGCACGGAGGATGGCACTAAGGAGGGCACGGGAGATGTTTTATTTTTTTATTTTTTGGCTTATATAAAATTTACAATTTAATCTAATCTAATACAATATTCTTATCTGATACAAGCCCCTCACTCTTCACTTGATATATCACACACGCATAGACATCTTTGGCATGAGAGATTCTGAGGTGTCTCGCATCTTCAGATTCACCCCTCATGCCATCGTGGAATTACCACAACCTTGCAGGAGGACATCAGCAGCCCAACACATGGCACTACCCATGACACCCATGACAGCTACATATACAATCAGAGCCCCATCCCCACAGATTTCAAACAGAACATGTATGGGGACAGCTGGCTGGTTGGTGAGTGACATGGGAGTCAGGCATGACTATCCCCTCCCATGATGCACACCTCACAAGTGGCACATGCATGACTAACATCCTCCTGTCTTTTCCCTTCAAGGTGACTCTGCATATGCACTGGGACCCCATCTCATGACCCCATCTCATGCCAGCTCACATTATGCATCTTTGCACGTTAAACACACACATTAATCATGGCACAATGAGAATGCATGCATGCACACCACTATGGTCCCTAGCACACACACCCCACATCCTCATCAAATTGGATTGGCACCAGTCCACCATGCAAGACTGGTGAGCAGTAACGCCACGTCAAGGCTCCAATTATGTCACTGTACATTCATACACCATTCACACGGACCTGGGAATCACTTCTCCCTGGTCCTGGGGAACCCTTCTCCACCCAAATTGAGGATGACACCCCTTTTCCAGCAGGAATGTCACCCCCACATTCAAACATCATTCACAACCCAAAATATGCCAAAAATGTCAGCAAAAAAATAAAAAAATGCATAGAAAAAAAAAAAATGCAGAGAACAAAAATAAAAATGCTTTCAAACCAAAAAAAGGGGGAAAAAAAAATTAATGCCCTCTGCCTGAGCCACGCCTGGGGCGCCCCCGGCCACGGCCCCGGACCCTCAGGGGAGACGCATGGGGGAGGGGAAAAGCCGGGGAAGGAGGAGCAGCCCCTGAGATCTGCCCACCTGGCGGCCTGCCCTCCAAGGCCACGGCTATTCTATCCAGGGCAGCACCAAGTGTTGCCGTGTTGCCCTGGATAGCCTGGGTAAGGGCCCTCACATCCTGCCCAACGCCTGCTGCTGTAGTTTGCAGGTCATTTAGGCAGGTTGTGGAGGCCCGGGAGTGGGAGTCCAGGTTACCCAGCCTATCGTTGATGGAGGACAGGCTCTGATCCACCCGCCCCATAGTCTGGCAGAGCTGTCTCAGAAGGCGGGTCTGGGTGGCCAGGTTCCTTCTCAGACTGGCGGGCAGGAGATTGGGCGCCCCCCTGGTGCTCTGGGATGACCTCCTGGCTCTTGCTGATGGTTGTGGCCGGGGAGAAGGGGAGGCCCTTGTGAGGGGAGCCATGTTGGGGGAGGAGGGGGGGGGGGCTCACCCTTAGGGAGGGCAGGCTTCTTGCAGCCAGAGGGGAAGAGTCCGCAGAAACCAAACGGCCAGTGCCTGCCATGGACTCCTCCTCCTCATGATTCTCCTCCTCCTCATGATCGTCCTCCGCATGATCCTCCTCCTCCTCTTGTTCCTCCTCCGCGGACTCTGGCCTTGTTGGGGGGGCCTCATTAGGCTGCTGTCCTGGCGTTGGAGCGGTCAGGCCATATGGCCCTGCACCCTCCTGCACATCTGTGGATGACACAAACCATTCACAGGTTGGAGGATCCACACACTTGCCACATATTCCCTTTCACCCCCTCCCCCACACATGCTACACACCTGAGAGAAATAAAAACCTTACCTGGCACCGCGGGGACCGGACTTGTGTCAAAGCCTGGCAGGCCCTCCACTTCATGCCGGTGAAAGGTCAGGGCCACCACACGCTCCGTCGCTGTAAATCTAACCCGGCATGGTGGGCCCCCTCCTGTGCCCCTGGCATGGGCATTTATTGCGGCCAGTTTTTTTTTCACCTCACGCCGGAGGTCATTTATTTTCTTTTCAATCCCAGACCGGGTCCGTGTCTCCCCCTCCCCCGTTGAATTGACCTGCTCCGTGATCATATCCAATATCTCCCTCCTCCTGGCCGGGGTGGTGGTGGCACTCTGCGGGCCGTGGATGTAACGCCCATAGTCGGTAATGGCCCGGGCAAGAATTCTTTTTTCCCCCACTGTAAAATTAAGCTTTCTTTTTCTCTCAGTCATACTTCCAAACAAACTCACTAGCAGTCACCAAAAATCTGTCACAAATACAAGCACAACCAATCAGGCAAGAACACACACAAAGAGAAAAAGAACACCCAAAAATCACACTAGCACTCTGCAAGAAACAGACACAAAAAAATCAGATGAAAAAATAAAGCAAGAAAACAAACGCTCAGAAATGTATCAATCAAACAAACAGTCAAAAAACACTTATCAAAACACACTTTCACAAAACTACCAACAAGCACTAGATCACACAGAACACTAATCTCACAACTACTGTACAAAACACACTCTAACGAACAACAGAGCAAAAGCACTTGATTCAATGGGAAGGGACACAAAGGGATGTACTTTTGCAATGGAAGTGCGTTTGTGTGTGTCTATTTATGCTGTCTGCGTAGTTCACAACATTGCCCTAGTCCATGTCCAATTTCACTGATTGCGCCGCTCCCGAGTTGTGAGCATGCGCACAACGGAGCTGACATGGTTTCCTTCATGCGCGCATGCGCGAGTCGGCCGGCCCTTCATTTGCATGGGGTCACGGCTCATTTCAATGTAACACGCCCACGTCCCTCCCAATTTGTATTACTCCTCCTTACGCCTCCGGAAAAAACCTTACGCTTGCGCAATCTCTTGCGCAAAAGCTTCGTGAATCGCGGGATTACGCGGCTAGATTACGCAAGTCTAACGGAAAAGTGGTGCGCTACGCCGGTCCAATAATGCGCCGATGTACGTGAATCTGGGCCATGGCGTTTAGGGGATAGTTTTATGGCATTTTTAATAATATTTTTTTTTTACTAGTAATGGCAATGATCAGCGATTTGTAACGGTACTGCGACATTATGGCGGACACTTCGGACACTTTTGACAAATTTTTGAGACCATTGCCATTTTTATAGCGATCAGTGCTGTAAATGTGCATTGATTACTGTAAAAATGCCACTGGCAGGGAAGGGGTTAACACTAGGATGCGAGGAAGGTGTTAAAGGGGAGGTTCACCTAAAAATAAACTTTTAAAATTGTCATTAATGTCATAAATGCAATTAGAATCGGCCGTTTAAAAAAAAAAACGTCTGTACATACCGATTCCTATAAGCCTTCTCACCGCGGCTTCCGGGTACGTTCGTCGGGGCTGGGCGTGCCTAATTGATTGACAGGCATCCGAGCGACGCATACAGCGTGTCAAGAGATGCTGAAAGAAGCGAACGTAGCTGTGCAGGCGCCGTATAGAGCCGCACCGATGTTCGGCTTCTTTCGGCATCTCATGACGCGCTGTATGCGTCGGTCGGATGCCTGTCAATCAATTAGGCACGCCCAGCCTCGACGAACGTACCCGGAAGCGGCGGTGAGAAGGCATATAGGAATCGGTATGTACTGACGTTTTTTTTTTTTTTTTTAAAACGTCCGATTTCAATTGCATTTATGACATTAATGACAATGTTAAAAGTTTATTTTTAGGTGAACCTCCCCTTTAAGTGTGTTCCCTGTGTGTGTGTTCTAACTGAAGGGGGGGGGGGGGTGGGACTGACTAGGGGAAATGACAGATCGCTGTTCATACATTGTATGAACAAAAGATTAGTAAGTTCTCCCCCTGACAGGACCGGGAGCTGTGTGTTTGTTTACATACACAGCTCCTGGTTATTGCTCTGTAACGAGCGATCGCGGGTGCCCGGCGGTGATCGTGCCCGCCAGGCACGCGCGCCGGGACCAGGGGCGAGCGGGAGGCACGCCCCCTATTGGCTGATCCACAAGATGACGTATTGCTACGTGATCTCGCGCAGCCGAGTTGACCTGCCACTGTATAACTGCGGCGGGTGGTCGGCAAGTAGTTATAATACAGTACAGGTGAAAGAAACTAAATGGGGTTGTAAAGGAAATATTTTCTCTAAATAGCTTCCTTTACCTTAGTGCAGTCCTCCTTCACTTACCTCATCCTTCCATTTTGCTTTTAAATGTCCTTATTTCTTCTGAGAAATCCTCACTTCCTGTTCTTCTGTCACACAGTAATGCAAGGCTTTCTCCCTGGTGTGGAGAAGGCCTTTTGAGGGGGGAGGGGGCGAGCAGGAGGGTCCTATATATATATACACCATGAAAGATGAAGTTACAAACAAGATACCAAACATATCAAGCTTGTGGAATGGCGACAAACTACGATACTTGAAAATCTCCAAAGGCGATTTACAGGTTACCAGTTTAGGGTTACAGAGGAGATCTAGTGCTAGAATTGTTGCTCTTTCACTCTAATGATCATGGGGATACCTCACATGTGTGGTGCAAAACACCGTTTACACATGTATGCGTGACTCTCGTATGCACAAGCATGAAGGGATATGGGCGCTTTAATTTTTCCTTTTATTCATTTATTTTACACTGTCCCTTTAATTTTTAGATTTTGATCCCTTTTATTCCTAGAAGAATGCATGTAAACATCCCTTGTAGTGGAGACACAGTATTTGTAATGCTGGCCATACACTATATGACAAATCGGCCGAAATGTGGTCATTTGGCCAGTTATTTATAATATATAAAATATACAATATTCATTATTTATCATATACAAAATATACATTATTTATAATATATAAAATATACATTATACATAATATATAAAATATACATTATACATTATATATAAAATATTCATTATTTATAATATAGAAAATATTCATTATTTATGATATAGAAAATATAAAATATACATTATATATTATACATAAAATATACATTATTTATAATATATACATTATACATAATATATAAAATATTCATTATTTATCATATACAAAATATACATTATTTATAATATATAAAATATACATTTTTTATAATATATCAAATATAAATTATATATAATATATAAAATATACATTATACATTATATATAAAATATTCATTATTTATAATATATAAAATATTCATTATTTATAATATATAAAATATAAAATATACATTATATATTATACATAAAATATACATTATTTATAATATATCAAATATACATTATATATAATATATACATTATACATAATATATAAAATATTCATTATTTATCATATACAAAATATACATTATTTATAATATATAAAATATACATTTTTTATAATATATCAAATATAAATTATATATAATATATAAAATATACATTATACATTACATATAAAATATTCATTATTTATAATATATAAAATATTCATTATTTATAATATATAAAATATAAAATATACATTATATATTATACATAAAATATACATTATTTATAATATATCAAATATACATTATATATAAAATATACATTATACATTATATATAAAATATTCATTATTTATAATATATAAAATATTCATTATTTATAATATATAAAATATAAAATATACATTATACATAATATATAAAATATACATTATACATAATATATAAATAATATATAAAATATACATTATACATAATATATAAAATATAAAATATACATTATATATAATATATAAAATATACATTGGGCCAGATTCACGTACATTGGCGCATTTTTTGACCAGCGTAGCGCACCTCCTTTACGTTAGACCGGCGCAATGTAGAGGCGCAATCACCGTATCCTCGTAGTATTTGTGCAGAAATTAGCGCCGGAGTAACGTTATTTCAGAGGCGCAAGGCGGAGTAATTCGTATTGGGAAGGACGTGGGCGTGTTTCATTGAAATGAGCCGTGACCCCATGCAAATGAAGGGCCGGCCGGATCACGCATGAAGCATGAAGCAGACCATGGTCAGCACCTCTGTGCGCATGCTCACAACTCGGGAAGGCTCAATCAGTGAAATTGGAAGTGGACCCGGGCAACTTAGTGAGCTACGCAGACAGCATAAATAGACAGACACAAACGCACTTCCTTTGCAAAAGTACATCCCTTTGTATCCCTCCCTATACAGCAAGGTGCTTTTGTTATGTTGTTTATTAGCGCTTGTTTGTTTGTTTGTGACGTGTATTTGAGATATTTGGAGACTGTTTTGCAGAGTGATTTTTGTCTTTTATGTGTTTTCTTTGTTGTTATTTTTTTTAAATTATATTTTTGCTGGGCATTTTTTTTTTGCTGGGCATTTTTTTTTTTTTTGGTTCTGTTTGTGGATGATTTTGGAATGTGGGGGTGACATTCCTGCCGGAAAAGGGGTGTCACTCTCATTTGTGGTGGAGAAGTGATCCCCAGGTCCGTGTGAATGGTGTATGAATGTACAGTGACATAATTGGAGCCTTGGCGTGGCGTTGCTGCTCACAAGTCCTGCATGGTGGGCTTGTGCCAATCCAATTTGATGAGGATGTGATGTGTCTGTGCTAGGGACCACAGTGGTGTGCATACATGCATTCTCATTGTGCCACGATTAATGTGTGTGTTTAACGGGCAACGATGCCTAATGTGAGCTGTCTCCTGGCTGCTCTTCCCTCAGAAGACGGGGAAGCCTCGGTTAGGGGGGATTGTCTGGTTCAGGGGTCAGGTCATCACTTATGTCAATCTGCAGGCCCTTTCTTACTGCGAAGTTGTGCAGCATGCAACATGCACCAATGATCTGGCATACAAAGTTTGGGGAATACAACAGGGTACCATGGGGGGTTCCGGATAGGAGTCATGAGATGGGGTCCCAGTGCATATGCAGAGTCACCCTGAAGGGATAAGACAGGAGGATGTTAGTCATGCATGTGCCCCTTGTGAGGTGCATCATGGGGGGGGACAGTCATGCCTGCCACCCATGTCACTCACCAACCAGCCAGCTGTCCCCATACATGTTCTGTTGGAAATCTGTGGGGATGGGGCTAGGATTGTATATGTAGCTGTCATGGGTGTCATGGGTGGTGTCATGTGTTGGGCTCCTGCAGGGTTGTGATTAATTCCAGGATGGCATGAGGGGTGAATCTGAAGATGCGAGACACCTCAGAATCACTCATGCCAAAGATGTCTATGCGTGTGTGATATATCAAGTGAAGAGTGAGGGGCTTGTATCAGATTAGATTATTATATCCATCAAGGTTTTAAAGGGCTATTGAAAGATAGTGAGACCGTGTTTGTAATTTGTATGTATGTTATGTATTGATGTATATATGTATGTATATATGTATGTATATTTTTTGTAAAAAGGTTTATAAAAGCAAAGAAAATTTTTTTGGGAAAAAAAAAAAAAATCCTCTCCCGTGCCCTCCTCCATGCCCTCCTCCATGCCCTCCTCCGTGCCCTCCTCCTTCTTTGCTCATCTAAAGTCAGTAGTATAGCTATGAGCATGGATGCCACTGGCATGTTGGCATAAAGTTTGTTGGGCAGCAAGTGTGACTGCTCAGCTCCTTACTAACAGTGTTGCTTTCTCTGACATGTAGACGGGTTGTGTAATTTTATACCACCTTTTCTATGGTCTAATTTTAGACAGGACATTTTGCTGTTGCGCACACTGCGTAGCCTGCGCTGCACCAACGTTGTTTTGTGGATCCCCGTAACTCCCTCATTAGCATATTTGACTAGCAAATCAATGGTGTGTCTAGCGCAGTTTTGCGCGGACGGATGCGCCGGTCTATCGAAATTACGCCGGACAAAAAAAAGTAGATTTCTTGCGTATCTTGTTTTGGGGATGCGGCGCATCGAAACGCATGCGCAAATTTAGACTTACGCCGCGCATCTCCTAGAACGCCGGCGTAATCGCTCTGTGAATCTGGCCCATTATTTATAATATATAAAATCATATCACTCCAACTTACACTTTTAAATCAGTTACACCAACAGGTTTACTTCTCCTTTAGGTGATAAAAGTTTTACATACATGAATAAATGCTGAACATTATAAGCACCCCTGTCAGTATAAATGGTTTGTCTCAATCCTCTAGCTGCCATTTTTGTTCTTGAAGTTGAAAACAAACTTACTGGCAGGATCAACAGGTAATAAAACTATGTTACAGAGGAGGGGGATTGGAAAAACAAAAAACGAATGCTAGTAACAGACTGCACAATATATGTCATTTTGGATTTTGCCTATACAGTAAAACCTTGGTTTGAGAGCGTTTTGCAAGACAAGCAAATTGTTTTAATACATTTTTGCCTTGATATACAAGCGATGTCTTGATATAAGAGTAGCGTCATGTCACAACTGAGTATAAAAGAGAAGAGAGGGGCCTCTAAGTGTAGCGATATGGTTACATTTAATGAAGGTACAACATTTAGCAATTTATTGCTACACTTGGAGGCGCCTCTTTTCTCTTTTATACTCTGTATAAAAAAAATGCTTTGATATACAAGTGCTTTGGATTACAAGCGTGTTTCTGGAACGAATTATGCTCGCAAACCAAGGTTTGCCTATAATTACATTGTATACAATGGGGTCAGCCTACACTCAGCATCCCCCGGACAGTGAGAAGAATGACGCCCCCACCTGCATCATTCTGATCCATCCTCTGTGTCAGCCGGGCAGGTCAGCCGGGCAGGTCAGCAAACGGGCGGTAGACTGGTAATCTGTGCTGCTGTCTGCCAAGTCTTGTCCCTTTCGGGGTGGAGGAATTTCCCTTTGTGACTGCTGCAGAGAAGCTCAGTTCATTTTTCTGCACTGTACTTCCCCTTTCGGTGTGATAACTATTCCGACAGCCAACCCCATTCAGTGTCGGGGAGGATGAAACTGAAAGTCACAACTGAGATCTTTCCACATGGTGGAGATCTGTAATAAGAAATGAATGTGGAGGAAATCAAATCCCACCAGCAGTGTACAAATAATTCTTTATATACCGCCCAACTGTCCTTTTTTTTTTTTTTTTAGTCCCTCTGTCCCTCTTTCCTCCTCAGTTGTCCCTCTTTCTGGTCTGATGTATGGAGTCTGGACCTCCATAAAAATCTGTGGGCTATCAAATGTGTACTGAGACTTTTATCCAACCTCACCGGCTTCACCAGGTTCCCTTTCCAGATCGGTGAGACAGCAGCCAGGCTCACAGCAACAAACAAGGGGGCAGTTTAGGGTAGGGTGACCAGACATCCCCAGTTTCCGGGGACAGTGCTCGGATTTAGTACACTGTCCCCGGACCAAGTCTGTCCCCTGTTTTGTCCCCTGATTGAGGACACTGTCCCTGGACCAAGTCTGTCCCCGGATTGAGGACACTGTCCCCAGGCCAAGTCTGTTCCCTATTTTATCCCCGGATTGAGGACACTGTCCCCGGACCAAGTCTGTCCCCTGTTTTGTCCCCTGATTGAGGACACTGTCCCTGGACCAAGTCTGTCCCCGGATTGAGGACACTGTCCCGGGCCAAGTCTGTTCCCTATTTTATCCCCGGATTGAGGACACTGTCCCCGGACCAAGCCTGTCCCCGCTTTGGGGACACTGTCCCCAGTCCAAGTCTGTACCCTGTTTTGTCCCTGGATTGAGGACACTGTCCCTGGACCAAGTTTGTCCCCTGATTGAGGACACTGTCCCTGGACCAAGTCTGTCCCCGGATTGAGGACACTGTCTCCAGACCAAGTCTGTCCTCTATTTTGTCCCCCGATTGAGGACACTGTCCCCGGACCAAGTCTGTCCCCGGATTGAGGACACTGTCCACGGACCAAGTCTGTCCCCGGTTTTGTCCCCTGATTGAGGACACTGTCCCTGGACCAAGTCTGTCCCCGGATTGAGGACACTGTCCCCGGATTGAGGACACTGTCCACAGGCCAAGTCTGTCCCCGGGTTTGTCCCCTGATTGAGGACACTGTCCCTGGACCAAGTCTGTCCCCAGATTGAGGACACTGTCCCCGGACCAAGTCTGTCCCCTGTTTTGTCCCCTGATTGAGGACACTGTCCCTGGACCAAGTCTGTCCCCGGATTGAGGACACTGTCCCCGGACCAAGTCTGTTCCCTATTTTGTCCCCGGATTGAGGACACTGTCCCTGGACCAAGTCTATCCCCGGATTGAGGACACTGTCCACGGACCAAGTCTGTCCCCAGTTGTGTCCCCTGATTGAGGACACTGTCCCCGGATTGAGGACACTGTCCCCAGACCAAGTCTGTCTCCAGATTGAGGACACTGTCCCCGGATTGAGGACACTGTCCCCAGACCAAGTCTGTCTCCAGATTGAGGACACTGTCCCCGGATTGAGGACACTGTCAACGGACCAAGTCTGTTCCCGGTTTTGTCCCCTGATTGAGGACACTGTCCCTGGACCAAGTCTGTCCCCAGATTGAGGACACTGTCCCCGGACCAAGTCTGTCCCCTATTTTTTTCCTGGATTTAGGACACTGTCCCCGGACCAAGTCTGTCCCCTATTTTTTTGCCGGATTTAGGACACTGTCCCCGGACCAAGTCTGTCCCCGGTTTTGTCCCTGGATTGGATTTAAAAAAAATCTGAATTACACACCTGCGCCGTGCCTACTAGCATAGGGGGGTGTATTTTTCCATTATCTGTGCCCCTTTCTGATGCCTATGTGCTGGTCGGAGTGGGGGGAATATTTCTTCAGTTTCGGGTGCATGCCCATTCAGCTCCGCTCACATGTTTTTCTGCATCGGCTCAAGTCCCGGCCAGCCGCCTGCCTATCTCCTTGCCTTCCCTGGAGTAGTGATCTTCTTCCGCTCCCCATCCAGTAGTAGCCGGGGCCTGGAAAGTAAGACTTGGCAGGCTGTGAGGTGGGCAGTGATGGGCAGAGAGTCGCTGATTGCCGCCAGATTTTTTTTTAAACTCAGTGGGGGAATAGAGCCCCGTCATTGGTATCAGTTGGACAAATTGTGCCCCATTGTTAGAGTCAGTGGGAGGAATGGTGCCCCTTTGTTGGTGTCAGTGGAAGGAATTGTGCTTCATCGTTGGTGTCATTGTGAACAATTGTGCCGCTTTGCGGGGGAAGTGGAATAAATTGTGCCTCTGCGTTGGTGACATTGGGAGGAATAATACCCCATCATTGGTGTGAGTGAGAGGAATTGTGCCTTATCTTTGGGGTCAGTGGGAGGAATTATGCCCCATCAATGGTGTCCGTTGATGGAATAGCCCTCCAAGGGCTGGATAAAAGAAGAAAGGGCTTTCCTTTTTTAAATGTTTTACTGAATAACTTGGATAGGGCATGGAGAGCTGTGGGATGCTCCACGAGGTTGTAAAACCACATAAAAAAAACAAAAAAACAAAAAACAAAGAGCTCAATATGTAATACTCACCTCAGACTGAAGCTCTCACTGCGGTGCCCGACCCAGCACTGACCGGCGACATCTCTCCCGGAGTTACTTACAGCTATAGCGGCTCTGGCGCTGTGATTGGCCAGAGCCGCCATGACGTCATTCCGAATTTTCATATTTCCGAACTTCCAAATGTATTCATTTCCGAATTGTCGAAAATTCGGAATTTCAAAAATTCGGAATTTCGAATGTTCGGAAATTCAAAGGGAAAACAATTTGGAATCTCAAAAATTTTAAAATGTAAAAAATAAAAAAAATCGAAAAGTCTGAGTTTCGAAAATTTGAAAATTCGAAAATTTCACATTTTCTATTTTTTTCATTTTTGCATTTTTTCATTTTCGTATTTTGGAATTTTGGAATTTTTCATTTTCTAAATTCCGAATTTTCAAATGTTTTCATTTTCAAATTGTCGGAAATTTGAAATGAAAAAAAATTAAAAAATGAAAAAAGGGGTCGGGCACCTGAATAGGAGGCGGCAGCACAAATCTATCTATGGTGATAGAGGGACGGCAGGAGAGAGGGGGTGGCGCCCATGCGCCCTTTATGGACACACCGCCACTGAGTGTGTATTTACCCTGCGTACCGCCCATCGGCCTGCGGTGATGGTCCAGCAAATTTTACAGAGGAGATTTATATTGTCAATGATCGTGAGATGAGACACAAGCAACACAAGACCTCTTTAATTGTAGAACAGCGACCAACAAAAGGTGTAAAAAATAAATAAAGTGTCCATGGGAACAAGTTTTCTACTTCTAAATATTGAACGCAACAGGAAGCCATGGTGGCCACAATGACACCTGCAAACCACCTCCATCTACAGAACTGCAGCTTCATTGTGCAAATCTCACAAAGGTTCCGGATAACGGGACATAACGCTTCTCTATAGTGGGGTTGTCGCATTTTCAGGCCCAGTTTGCAGTACAGAGAAACTTTCTACTGGGGACGTGTTTAGTAGGAGGTCTGTCCAGGGGGCGAACTGACAACTCACGGGGCCCGTCTGTGTACCTCAGTCCGTGACATGCATATTCAGGCGGTGGGCGGCCAGTTCCGTGATAGGCGGAACACGGACGTCCTCTCGTCTATCGTGGAACAGGATGAGGAGGAGGCGCGACTTTTTAACACTGGACGCCCGCTGTCTGAATATACATGTCACGGATAATCAGGTACACAGATCGGCAAAGTGAGGCTGTAATGGGCACAGTAAGGTCAGGCTGCAATGGGCACAGTGAGGTCTGGCTGCAATGGACACAGGGAGGTCAGGCTGCAATGGGCACAATGAGGTCAGGCTGCAATGGACACAGGGAGGTCAGGCTGCAATGGGCACAATGAGGTCAGGCTGCAATGGGCACAGTGAGGTCAGGCTGCAATGGGCACAGTGAGGTCAGGCTACAATGGGCACAGTGAGGTCAGGTTGAAATGGGCATAGTGAGGTTAGGCTGCAATGGGCAATGGTGAGGTCAGACTGCAATAGGCACAGTGAGGTCAGGCTGCAATGGACACAGGGAGGTCAGGCTGCAATGGGCACAGTGAGGTCAGGCTGCAATGGGCACAGTGAGGTCAGGCTGCAATGGGCACAGTGAGGTCAGGTTGAAATGGGCATAGTGAGGTTAGGCTGCAATGGGCAACAGTGAGGTCAGGCTGCAATGGGCACAGCGAGGTCAGGTTGAAATGGGCACAGTGAGGTCAGGCTGCAATGGGCAACAGTGAGGTCAGGCTGCAATGGGCACAGCGAGGTCAGGTTGAAATGGGCACAGTGAGGTCAGGCTGCAATGGGCAACAGTGAGGTCAGACTGCAATGGGTACTGTGAGGTCAGGCTGGAATAGGCACAGTGAGGTCAGGCTGCAATGGGCACAGTGAGGTCTGGCTGCAATGGGCACAGTGAGGTCTGGCTGCAATGGGCACAGTGAGGTCAGGCTGCAATGGGCACAGTGAGGTCTGGCTGCAATGGGCACAGTGAGGTCTGGCTGCAATGGGCACAGTGAGGTCTGGCTGCAATGGGCACAGTGAGGTCAGGCTGCAATGGGCACAGTAAGGTCAGGCTGTAATGGGCACAGTGAGGTCTGGCTGCAATGGGCACAGTGAGGTCAGGCTGTAAAAATATATAAAAAAATATTAAACTTTTTTTTATAAAAAAAAGGGGTGTTGCCATCCGGGGGCCCTGGGGACCTCTGGGCTCTTTAATAATGGGCACAGTGAGGTCAGGCTGCAATGGGCACAGTGAGGTCAGGTTGCAATGGGCAAAGTGAGGTCACGCTGCAATGGGCACAGTGAGGTCAGACTGTAATGGGCACAGTGAGGTCAGGCTGCAATGGGCACAATGAGGTCAGGCTGCAATGGGCAAAGTGAGGTCAGGCTGTAATGGGCACAGTGAGGTCAGGCTGCAATGGGCACAGTAAGGTCAGGCTGCAATGGGCACAATGAGGTCAGGCTGCAATGGGCACAGTGAGTCATGCAAATGGGCACAGTGAGGTGAGGCATGCAAATGGGCACAGTGAAGCATGCAAATGGACATTGTTGACCCTCTTTTTTTAACTTACAGTAGCTGCTGCATTCCCACCCTAGGCTTAAACTCGAGTCAATATGTTTTCCCATTTTTTTGTGGTAAAATGAGGTGCCTCGGCTTATATTTGGGCCGGCTTATACTCGAGTATATACAGCTATTTTAGAAGGCATTCGTTTTGTACGATCTGAAAATTGCTAATCAACGCTCACCAAACACAAAATTAGCAGAAGGGGCCCAAAGGGTGGCGCTTGAGAAATGAACTTCCTCTTTATACTCTCATAGTACGTCACTACGTTGCGGATAGTTATTATGCTAGACGAAATCCTGCACACGCACTTTTGACAAAAATCAGACGTTCTGTCGTACAACAATCAGACCGTGTGTACGAGGCCGTAGGGTCCTTTCACGCGGTGCAGTCTGCTTAACGGACTCAGCGGAAGATGAATCCACTGATCCTGGCTGAGCCCTTTTTTTTTTTATAAAAAATGTTTTAATCTTTTTTTATATATATTTTTTTGTTTTTAATAAAGAGCCCAGAGGTCCCCAGGGGTCCAGATGGCAACCCCCCCCCCCTTTTGTTTTTTATAAGAATTATTTTTTATTTATTTTTTTATTATTATTATTTTTTTTTTTTTTAAAGGGCCCAGAGGTCCCCAGGGCCCAGGATATCTATCCCCCTTTTTTTATATCATTTTTTATATATTTTTTTTGTAAGGGGCCCAGAGGTTTCCGAGGGCACACCCCCCCCCCCCCGGCTTCTTAATTCACACCCTCTCCACTTCTCAATTTTCTCAATTAGTGGCGGCCCCCCAGCTTCTCAATTTGAGGCGGCAGAACCCCCCCCCCCATTCTCTTCTCGAGGGGGCCCATGCTTGAAGCTGTGTAAGGTGCCCCATAAACTCCTGATGGCGGCCCTGGCAGCGCGTGACAGTCGCTGCCCCATAGAAGTGAATAAAGGCTCTGATTGGGTCCACCTGAAAAACTGACAGGGGGACCTGATCAGAAAGCCCTTGTGAAAGGGGTCTAAGGGTCCTTTCACACGTGTGGTCCGTTTTTCGGTCCGCTCCGTGTGTCCGTCAGCTCAGCGGGGGGGTCTCCGCTGAGCTGTCGGGCGGACAGGGCGGTCCCCGCACAATGTGCAGGGACCGCCCTGTCTCTCCTCCGCTGTCCCCTATGGGGAATCGGATGGAAACGGACCATCTGTCCGTTTGCATCCGATCCGTTTGGCCGGACGGAAGAAAAATAGGACATTCTTCCGTCCGAAAAAACGGATGCGGATGTAGCGGACGTTAGCGGATGCATCATCCGCTAACGGATCCGCTCCCATAGGTAAGCATTGAGGTCCGTTACCGGACGTCCAAAAAACGGACGAACGGAACGGACGTGTGAAAGGGCCCTAAGGGTCCTTTTACACGTGCGGACCGTTTTTTAGATCCGTTTTTTTATCATCAGTTGATCAGTTTTTCATCAGTTTTTCATCCGTTTTTCATCCATTTTTCATCCGTTTTTTTTTTTGGTTAGAACTTTATTTTTTATTACATATTTTGATGAAAAACGGATGTTAGCGGATCGGATGTTAAATGGATCGTCCGCTAACGTCCATTTTTCGTCCGTTCCGTTTTTTTGACGGTAGAAAAATAGGGTTTTCTTCCATTCAAAAAAACGGAGCTTAACGGAGACGGACGTTAGCGGATGCGTGTGAAAGGACCCATTGGAAAGCATTGCGGTCAAAAAACGGACGTCTAAAAACGGAAGAACGGTCTGCACGTGTGAAAGGACCCTTAGTTTTTTATCATCAGTTTTTCATCTGTTTTCATCAGTTTTTCATCTGTTTTTTCATCCGTTTTTTCATCCGTTTTTTTTTGGTTAGAACTTTTTTTTTATTACATATTTTGATGAAAAACGGACGTTAGCGGATCGGATGTTAAACGGATCGTCCGCTAACGTCCGTTTTTCGTCCGTTCCGTTTTTTTTGACGGAAGAAAAATAGGGTTTTCTTCCGTTCAAAAAAACGGAGCTTAACGGAGACGGACGTTAGCGGATGCGTGTGAAAGGACCCATAGGAAAGCATTGCGGTCAAAAAACGGACGAACGGACGTGTGAAAGGACCGCACGTGTGAAAGGACCCTTACTCCTTGTCTTCTGTTAATTAACTTCCAGACCGCTGGGTGGCCACTGTGCGGTTCTAAAAAGGGTCCTGTGGGATTTTGGGTCCATTTCAGATAAAAATTTGCACCTGAATCGCACCCGGGTCCGGTGAACAGAACCGCACCGGTCTCCTGCACTGAAACCGCGGCCACAAACGTGTGAACCCAGCGGGCCTAGTTTAATTTTTTTCAATGGGGGGGGGGGGCAGTAAAAATGCAGCTGAACCACCCCCAAACATTTAGGGCAGTAGACATATGACACACCAAAAATATGACTGCTGTTGCATTTAGTGGCCGGCAAACTGAATGCGGGTGCCCTACAGTTGCCCAACAATCACATGCAGTGAACATGCTTGTGGTGTGGGCTGATTTAGGTTTAAAGGGGTTCACCACCTGTCTGAACCCCTTAAAACCTACACCAGCCCACACCACAAGCAGGTTCACTCCTTGCCACCTGTCAATTGCTCCACTGCCTGTCAATTGCCCTCTGAAGAGCAATCCAAAACAAATTGCTCTTCAGAAGGCACCACATTTGTAAAAAAAAAAATAACTTTAGCAATTCTCAGTAGCAGAGAGTTTAGGGGAAAGTTATACTAGAACTTTAGAGGGTCAGCAGTGCTGATTGTTTAGCTTGCCCCATTGGGATCCATTGATTGTATCTGTTTAATGATCAGTTGCTTCTCTTTATTATAAGGTATTAGTATCAGTAGAATGGTTGAGGTGCTAAGAATCTCCAGTGTAGCTCCAATCAAATCCACTGTGCAGCTTTACCATTAGCATAGGAAAGCAGAATCAGGTGTGAGCTATAGACATCCCACCTGGGGACTCGTCACTCACTAGGTATATATATCACCTGAGGGGCTTCCTACAGGATCACTCACCTCTTATCTTTGTAGAGCTCTTATCGCTGGTAGGTATGGGTGGGTTTTATTTTTTTGCTCCTTGTCATTTATTTATTATTTTTTTTGCTCCTTGTCTTGTAATTTTTTTTTTATTATTTTGCTCCTTGACTTGTATTTTATTTTTTTTGCTGCTTGTCTTGTAATTTTTTTTATTATTATTTTGCTTCTTGATTTTTTTTTTTCTCTCCTTGTCTTGAAATTTTTTTTGGGGGGGGGTTTTGTAATATTAATTTAAAGCTGCACTAGTTCTTAGTTCTGTATATTAGCATGTTTATATGGCTGGTACTTCTAGGAGCTGTGAGATGAGGTCTAAAAATACCGGTTGCCTGACTGTTCTGCTGGATTTCAGTCTTTGGCACTAACCTGAACAAATATGTTGCAGTTCTTATTTGCACACTCCTGTTCAGGTCAGTGGTTGGGTTGCCAGCTGGCTAGTGCTTCAAAGCATTGAAGCAAGAGGGTCAGCCAGGCAACTAGTATTTTTTTTTTTAAAGGTAGGCAACCAATAACCTCCTTTTTGTATGTAGGGGGCTTCAGTTTAAATAAGGGGGGGGGGTGTGCAGAACTGGGACAAGGGGTGGGCAGGAGAGATGGCTGCTCTGGGCACTGTGGTTTAATGTGCGGGGGGGATTTGTACTCAGAGGTGCATATTTGAGATGGGGGGGGGGGGGGGGGGGGGGTTAAGAATTTCTAGGGGTGTTTGGGGGGAGGGAATTTGTGCTAGGAGGGGAAATGTGTGGGGGGATTTAGAGGGGAGTGGAAATTTGAGGGGCACAACTAGGTGGTGCTAGGAGGGGGGGGGGGGGCGGGCATTTGTGTTAGGGGACGGGGGGTGCAAAGATTTGTGCTGAAAGGGGGAATCTTGGTAAGGGGGTTGATATGTACTGGGGAATTTGTTTGTCTCACCTGTGAATGTGACTGGCTTTGGGGGGGGAGGCATGCAGTTACCTGAAAGTAGGAAGATCAATGGACTTCAAGAATGCCCCCCTTATCAGGTTTTATAACACCTGTTTTATGCTTGGGCATTTCATCTAAAAGTTTTGTTTGGTCATGTGACCCTGTACTTGCAAGCCTTTAAAGGTGTTGTAAAGGTAAAAAAAAAATCCCTAAATATCTTTTTACCTTAGTGCAGTCCTCCACTTACCTCATCCTTCCATTTTGCTTTTAAATGTCCTTATTTCTTCTGAGAAATCCTCACTTCCTGTTCTTCTGCCTGTAACTCCACACAGTAATGCGAGGCTTTCTCCCTGGTGTGGAGAAAGCATCCTGACCCTCCTGCTCGCCCCCTCAAGAGGCTATCTACTTTGCAGATAGAAAAGAGCTGTGTTAGTGGGTGTCCTGACACTCCTGCTCGCCCCCTCCCCCTCAAGAGGCTTTCTCCACACCAGGGAGAAAGCCTTGCATTACTGTGTGGAGTTGCAGACAGAACAGGAAGTGAGGATTTCTCAGAAGAAATGAGGACATTTAAAAGCAAAATGGAAGGATGAGGTAAGTGAAGGACTGCACTAAGGTAAAGGAAGGGAAATATTTTTTTACCTATACAACCCTTTAGCACTAGTTGGTTTCAGAAGAAGGGAAACTTATGGAGTCCTTGTTTGCCCAGTCTAGATGAATAGGATCTCTTCAATCATTGGTAAGCACAAGCTGGTGTCCAGGGCTGGCCTTTGGGTGTTCAGGTGCCCGTGCAAGCTAATCCTGTGGCGCCCCCCCATCTTCACCCCTGGTCACCTAAACATACACAAAGAGGCTGTCCGGGGCCCCTCTATCCTCTGCCAGGAGCCTGGGGAGCGACAATGAGGAGGAAGAGGTGAGGCAAGAGTCAGCGACGCCCCTAAGTGGCAGCGCGTCCTAGGCGGCTGCCTTCCTAATCCACCTAGTGGTAGCGCCGGCCCTGCTACCACTCGCATTCTGCGAGCTGTGATGGCCGCACGGCGCCCCTGTTGCCCATGGACATTTATCAAATCAGGGACAGTTGGGAGCTATGCATATGCCAGTGTGGATGGTCTGCTTTTTGATCCAATAAGCAAGGGCAGAAGTGTTGCTTTTGTTATACTGTACCTGTTGCCAATATCCAATCGGTGCCTCATTATCTCTTCCCCCAGATCATTACAAATTCCATAATGAAGTCCTCTCCTGTCAATGTGAAAAAGATGGTGGCTATGAGCAAGAACACACCTCAAAGGACCATGGGAAGAAACGTGAGGGCAAAATACTCAAGCTATATCTACAGGGTATTAAAACAGGTAGGTGCTGCACTTTTACCGACGTGAACTGAAGATCCAGGTGGGCCACTTGGTGGTCTGCTGGGATGGTTTAGCTATGACATGGTGACCTCAGACCTCCTAATTCAGTATCTTTACACTGAGTGCTTGATCCTAAATTTCTGTGATCTTTTCATGCAGAAGGGATAAATGACTTGTGCTGGGTTTGCCTTGATCTGCTGTGACTAGTTAACAGCATTGATTGTAATCCCCAGATCTCATTCTTGGGAAGTCATTCTCACGGTTCTCAAATATGTTGACTCTGAAGTCCAGCAGGCTGTGATAAGATGACCTGGTATGTATCTTGGTGAGCATGGGCATCTGCTCCATAGGGCAAGGGGGGGTTTTTTGCCTCTCTGAAATCGCCAGGGAGAGCCAGGAGCAGGGCCGAACTGGCCCTGGGGCCGATTTAAGCAGTGACTGCAGTGCATCTCCCCCCCCCCCCCCCCCCCCCCCCGCTAGTTGTGCCTGTTCCTCTTATGGAATCAAATCCATTTGTTCCTCTTATAGACCTGAAATAAATATACTGTCAATGTAGTGTTTCAGTCAAGGGAAAGGGGTGCAGGATGCTGTGTAATGAATGTAAAGGGGTCCAGAGCTATGAGGTGCTGTGTAATGTAAAGGGGTACACAGTAGTGACAAAGATATTGAAAGGTGCATGGGGGCACAGTGGTGTGTGTGTGGTTCTGTTTTTATTTAATTATTTTTTTTACATGGGGGGGGGGGGGGGGGGGCGTCGCCTTTAACCCCCGCTAGCATTCGAAGAAAGGGTAAAGTGCGACTAAAGTTCAGCGAAATAGTTGGCTCTGAACTAGTTTATATTTGGGTCACTGGCTTGGCTGTACTGTGGGCTATCCTTTTGTCCAGGGACTCCTGTCGCCCTCGGACAGCAGGTGGGGGTGAGTGTGTCAGGGTTGGGCCACCTCACTGTGGAGGGGTATTTAGGGGCAGACGCCGTTTCCACAAGGTTCTTCTTCGTGTGGTGCCCACCATTAGGGTAGCCATTCCACAACAGCCCTGCATATGGCCCTCCTGTCTGGAGTGTGCATGGGTAGCAGTGTTCCTGGAGCAATTGATCTGCTGTGATCAACTGGGTCCCCAATCTAAAGGGGGGGGGGGGGGGTCCCAAGCTGACCGTTGAGTCCGGCTAGTGGCATGGGGTCCTCGGGCAGTCCAGCCCTGCTCCGAATGCCAGCATGTCCTTCCAATAGTAAGAAAAATCATGGCTTTGCGTTGCACCCCTTGTATGGATTTGAACACAATTTGAAGTTTATCAGTTCTGAGATTTACTTGCATTTTATCTTGTTTGCAAACCACTTGAGTTTTGACTGCAGTCTTGCGTGATGAGCTGTAAATGGATTTGTAAAAGATCTGACCAGGTTGGACGAATTCTTGCTGACTATCATAAAACTAAAAATCCCAGTCCCTAGGAGGGGGGCTCTAGTGCAGAGATCTTGTCTTCAGCATCTCTAGATCTGAACGAATGGTAACGGGCCACCCCAACTAGAACTATTTTAAGTAGGGTTGTCCCGATACTAGTTTCGGGACCGATACAGAGTATTTGTGCGAGTACTTGTACTCGCACAAATTCTCCCGATACCTGGGTCAGCGGGCAGAGGTTGAGCCGAGTGTTCCTTGTGCGTGTTCCGTTCCCCCCCCCCCCCCCACCCCCCCCCCACCCCCCGCCCCCCCCCCCCCCCCCCCCCCCCCCCCCCCCCCCCCCCCCCCCCCCCCCCCCCCCCGACTGATGTGCTGTCGCCGCTCCATGCCGCTTGTCCCGTGTTCCCCCCCCCCCCCTCTGAGCTCTTTCTCCTCCATGCCCTCGTCAGGATGGAGAGCGGACGTACCTGTTCTGAATGGTTGGTGATCACTGACTCTGTTCATTCATATATCTGAAACATCGTAACTGTTCATTCATATATCTGAAACATCGTAACCTATGTTTACGATGCTTCAGTTTATGAATGGACAGGAGCCGCTGTCTCCTGTCCATTCATTTTAGCTGAGGCTGCAGATAAAGGTACTGGAGAATCTGTGTCCCTAGTCCATTTCTGTCTTAAAGGTGAGATGTCAGGTCTATTAAGACCCCTGATATCTCTCCAAAGACCTCCAACAGGGGCTGATTAAAAAAATAATGTAAATAGAACCCCCCCCCCTAAAAAATCACTGTAAAAAAAAATGCCACTTTCACATGACATTAAAAAAAAGTATCGGCGAGTACTTGAAGAAAAGTGTCGGTCCTAAAAAGTGGTATTCGGACAACCCTAATTTTAAGGTATTGGTACAACCCTTGCCCATTTTCTACATGTAAGTAACCTAGGGAGCACTAAACTTGTAAGCAAATGGCCCACCTTCCTAGTACAGATGGGAAATCCAATGTACTAGTAAAGGTTAAAGTTCTATGCAAAGGAACTCTGCATTGCAAAAGGCACCCCATTTTTTTTGGGGGGGGGGGGGGTGCAAACAAATTAAACATCAAATGTAGCTACTGTAACCAAGTGTAGCTAGATTTGCTCCATCAAATGTAGCCCGCCCCCCTTGCCCAGATTTGCTCCATCAAATGTGGCCTGCCCAGCACTTGCCTGTCTTGGGTCAACAATGTCCTTGCTGTCTTCTGCTGACGCTGTGATTGGGACACCTGATAGGCATCCAATTGCAGCACCTGTTGCTTCAGCAGGGCTGATCCTAGGGTCATAGGCACCTGGGTGCAGAAATATTTCTGGCACCCCCACATGGGTGTTGTCATTTTTTACTAACTCCTCCCCTTTACATCTCGTTATACATCGCATCTGTAGATGGACTAGGCGCAGGAATGGGCAGGGGCTGTGTATCCTATGCAATCATGCCGTAAAACATCTAGAGCAGGGGCAGCCCAGAGCATGTGTATGGGGATGCCATCCCCAGCACACGGCACACTGAACACTGTGACTCGCCTTGCTTCTCTGTGTGCAGCCTGAGATAGGGAGGGGGAGGCATTCCAACTAATGTTGGTGGAGACGGTGCGGGATCCAAGACTCCCAGTATGAAGAATTAATTCCTGCACATCAGCACTCGGCAGCCACTGAAAACTAGAACTCTCATGTCGGGAAGAGGAGCAGCCCCTCCCCCGAGCACTGCCAGGCTGGATGGGCTGCCCTATGCTAGCTCATCAGTTCTGGATAGACACACACCTATGCTCAGAACACTAGTTCTGGACAGGAGGGAGGGGAGAACTATGGCACTTTGGTGCCCCCACCTCTGCAGGCACCTGGATGCAATGCACCCTGCCTAGGATCGGCCCTGCGCTTCAGCTAATTGGGTAACCAGACCCAGTGCACCTGATTGGCTGAGAAGCAGGTCTGTGTTAGGGAAGCAATGTATTTGCTTCCTTAATGTGGCACTGTGTAAGCAGTGAACGCAGAGTGCGCCTGCTGTTTATCATTTGGAAGCCTATTAAAGCCTCTGACTCTAATTGGGCACTTCCAAAACACGCCCACTGCTGTAATTCATATGCTTCAGCAACAATGGATGTATGCAATGCATGTATCTATCGGTAATTGGAGCAGTGCAGGAGAGGGGGTGCTTCTGCTCCCTCTATGGCCACTGCACCCCATGTAGCAATTCCTGGTGGTTGGGATGATCTGTCCTCTCTAGGAAAGATTTTTGGGAGCCCTTGTAGCATAAAGTGACATTTTAATGTAATAGGGTACCTTGCGATTGACTAGGTGGCCTTGTTTAGATGGGCTTTAACTGTTAATTCTTTGCAGGAAGGTAAGGCACAGGATCCATGTGGTTTATAGTTTAACACATTTTTGTCTTTCAGAGCGGTCAGGAGCAGATCATCCATATCTCAAAGGACACCATGGGTTCCATAGCTTCTGAAGCTGCTAGACTTAGCCTGTACAACAAGAGAAGGGCCATCACAAGGCGAGAGGTTGAGAGCGCCATGAAGCACATCTTGGCTGGAGGGCATCCTAATTCTGCTGTCCATGCTCCTGCAAGTCAATGAAGTGAATGTTTCTTTATATTTGTCTTAATTTTGCTTTTTAAATGTTGTGTGTAATAAAACATTTTAAATGATACAGGCCTTGAGTGATGTTTTGGTGCATTACAGCAAGTTCGGGAGGGAATTTGGGTTATTTCTTGACTAGAGTTAAGCGGACACCTGGATCTTCGGGTTCGGCCGAACTTCAAAAAAAGTCCGGGACCCAAACTTGACCCCCCGAGCCCCATTGAAGTCAATAGGGACCAGAACTTTTAGTACTAAAATGTTTCTAAAAGTAATGGAAAGGGCTAGAGGGCTGAAAATGACAGCAAAATGTTGGTAAGAGCATGGCAAGTACTCTGCAAACAAATGTGGATAGGGAAATAACTTAAAATAACATAATACATAAAAAAATTAAAATAAAATAATCTTGACCTAGGAGGACGAGCTCCATATGGAGTAGGTTTAAAACGAGGTAGCCAACACAGGTTGTTTGTTTTCTAAATTAGAACAGTATTTAAAGGGTGTATCTTGAATATATGGTGGAAACACTGCAAAAAATGTTTTTTATATAAAAATAAATTCCTAAATGGATCTTTTTTGAATAGCACAAACTCTAAAGGGTGTATCTCACAGTAATGTATGCAGTACTGGTGTAATTTGATTTCTGAAGCAGGACTGACTCGCATCTAATTCTCTCCCAAAAAACGGCAACCTTTCCCTAAAGTATCTAAAGCAGAGTGACTTGCTTTGCTATGTAGATCGCTGAGTAATTTTGATTTCTGAAGCAGGACTGAGTCTGACTTCTATCTAATTCTCTCCCTCAGAGCAGCAGCCACGCCAGCCTTTCCCTACCCTATCTAAAGCAGAGTGACGGGCTGTGCTATGTGCGTCTAGCTTGTATAGAGGCTGGGTCACATGCTGCACTGGCCAATCACAGCCATGCCATTAGTAGGCATGGCTTCTAGGTCACACTAGTTCAACAAATGTTGATTGGCTGCCCTGCAGCGCGCCATTACACTGCCGAACTTACAGTAAATTGTTCGGGTACCGAAAGTCTGGTACGAACCCAAACTTTACAGTTTGGGTTCGCTTGACCCTATTCTTGACTTAAAATTTGGCTCTTTGGGCAGAGATCAGCTACATGATTTCTTTGATTTTTAGGGCCGTGATGGGGAAAGATCTTGACTTTTGGGATTTAAAACTTTCAATTTAAGACTGTCCTGTCATCTCCAGCTCAATTCTATGGCTTTTAGAACATTGCAATGTCTTCACTATTTTGGTTTTTGAAGTAGGCACTGCACACAGCCCTCAATCTGGGATTCTCCTACTGTAACAGTGGACTATGGTATCCAGGACAGTAGGAATTTCCATTGGAGATATCTACCCTAAATGTTAAGTGGGGTGTTGCCAGTCTTCTAAGGCAAAAGGACACCAGGTGGTGAAGGCTACTTCAAAGTCTTTGCAGATGGCATTACCAGGGTCGTCTTTAATGATTGGACCAGTGGCGGCTGGTGCTTAAAATGTTAGGGGGGGGGGGGGGGGCACAAACAAAGATAAAAATTGCAGCCTTGCTGTGCCCATCAATTGTCACCACTGTGCCATGCCATCAAATGCAGCCACTGTGCCCTGTTAAAGGTGCACTTGCCTTTCTTTTCCACATCCCTCGATCGTCTTCTCCCACCCTCGATGGCGCTTCAGGTTACCAATAACCAGAATCGGTGCACCTGATTGGCTGAGACGGCCGTCGGTCTTATCCAAGGAACGTTGGCTCTGATGGGCACTTCCGCATAGCCAACCAGCTGCCGTTATTCAGGTGGTCGGCGCTCTATTTCCGGCCACCTGAATAGACCAGCGGCAGCCGGCAATACTAACATACATTCATGAATGTATGTTATCTCTGTGGCGGTTTGAGAGCCAGAGGGGGCGGCGCTCCAGCACCCTCTATGGACAAACAAGCACTGGATTGGACCATGGGCAAAAACATCCGGGGGGTGGCAACTTTGCACTCCACCTGCTCTTGAGACCTACAATACATATCAGCTATATTTAAACAGTTTACTGTATCCGATCAGGCAGTGATTGCGATAGTTGCCAGAGGTTACTGCACACATTACGGCTCATTGATTTGTTGCTAGAGGTTACAGCACTTTATTTCAAGTTCTACTGGTTGTTAGAGGTTGCAACACATGATATACATATGAATGTCAACTTTATTTACATATAAATGCTCATCATTACATATGAATGACTGGTTACATGTAAACACAGGGTCTGCAGGTGAGTCATCTGTACAAAACAATAGGGCAAAACTTGGCAGCATTAGTAGCAGCACTTCACACTGATATTGGGACATGGCACAGAACTAAAACTTCAAGGGAATTTAAATTGAGATAAATGGCAAATAGGAGGTAGCTGCTTTGGGGCCTAGGGCAGCTACCCCTTTTTGCCCTGCCTTAAAGACGGCCCTGGGTATTCAAAGTACCTGCCACTGGAGATGTCAGGGGAGACTTGGCTTAATGATTGTAAGACTGCACCTATGCCAGACTACAGAAATGTATTTAAGCCCTTGTTCACACTGATGCTACTTTGAAATCGTGCTACTTTACTTGAAGTAGCGCGATTTCAAAGTAGCAAGCGCAGCGCGATTTCAGGTGCTACTTGATAGACATTTGTGTGGCTTCATACACAGATGTCTATAGAAATCGGCAAAAGTAGTGCAGGAACTACTTTTGCAAATCGGTGCGGCGTCACAAAATCTGTGTCGCACCAATTGGAACAGTGCCATTGCCGCCAATAGGCTGTGACTTGTCATGCGATTTGATCTCTCAAATTGCATGACGAATCGCTCCAATGTGAACCTAGGCTAATGCTTGTCCGAGCCCATGCTGCAGCAGCTAGCATATTGGGGTCTAGCTTTAATGGACTTTCTGTCGGTAGCAGTGTTGCCAACCGTCCGTATTTTTACGGACAGTTTGTAAAAACGGGCACTTCACCCGCCGCCCCCCCCGTTCATAAATGTCTCTGTGGTTGTGGGAATGTGCCAGTAAAAATAGCCAAGTTCGTCTTGGACTGCGCATGGAGATTGGAGGCAGGGGGTGATGGTGGCTTCAGTGGCACCGCAGAGGGGGGTGGAGGCAGGGGGTGATTGGAGGCAGGAGGTGTTGTGGCACCGCACAGGGGTGGGGGATGGAGCTAGGGGGTGTTGGTGGCAGAGGGGCATGGACGCAGGGGGTTATGTGACTAAATCATTTGCCCTTATTCTATTGAAAATGTTTTTTTTTTTAACCTTAACTACTTGCCGACCAGCCGCCATCATATTACTGCGGCAGGTCGGCACTGCTACGCGAGAGCACGTAGCTCTACGTCCTATCTTTTGCTGCCGCTAGGGGGCGCGATCGCCGCCGGGCACCCGCGATTGCTCGTTACAGAGCGGGGAACGGGAGGTATGTGTGTAAACACATAGCTCTCGGTCCTGTCAGCGGGGAAACGCTGATCTCCTGTTCATACAATGTATGGACAGAAGATCAGTGATTTCCCCTAGTGAGTCCACCCCCCCCATACAGTTAGAACATACTTAACCCCTTCCCTGCCCCATAGTGTTAACCCCTTCACTGCCAATGGCATTTTTATAGTAATCCAATGCATTTTTATAGCATTGATTGCTATAAAAATGCCAATGGTCCCAAAAATGTGTCAAAATTGTCCGATGTGTCCGCCATAATATCGCAGTACCAAAAAAAAACGCTGATCACTATTTTTTTTTTACTAGTAAAAAAAAAAATATTAATAAAAACATAAAACTACCCCCTTTTTTGTAAACGCTATACATTTTGCGCAAACCAATCAGTAAACGCTAATTGCGATTTTTTTTTTTTTTTTTTTTACGAAAAAAAATGTAGGAGAATACGTATCGGCCTAAACTGAGGGAAAAAAATGTTTTTTTAGCTATTTATTGGGGATATTTATTGTAGCAAAATGTAAAAAATATTGCATTTTTTTCAAAATGGTGGCTCTATTTTTGTTTATAGCGCAAAAAATAAAAACCGCAGAGATGATCGAATACCACCAAAAGAAATGTAATTTAGTAACTTTTGCGAAATGCCAGTAAAAACGTGGCTGCGCCAGTAAATTTCAATCTGGTAGGTTGGCAACACTGGTCGGTAGACTTTTTATACCAATAGGTTAGAATACAGCTGCAACGCTCATTGTTGCCATCCAGCTTGCATGATCAATGGGCAAACGTGATAATCTCTTGCTGATCTGATGGCATATTGTATGACCCAGAAGCCATGGCCCACTAAAATGATCCTCCTGGGATTTGACGGCCTGATTTAGGAGGCCATTTGAGATAAAATACAGCTTTCAGGCATATATGGGGCAATGTCAAAACTCAAATATCTAATGAGCTGTTTAGAAATATGCAGCGTCCCTCTGCTCTTGTGGTTGTCAAAGTTGCTGACCGAGGACCAAATCTTGTGACTCAACAGTTATGTATTTGTAGGTCAGTGACTCTGCAGACTAAAACCAAAAGTGGCGAATCCACTCATCAGTCAACATTTTTAGGTAATCTGTGGCACTCTATGAAGTGCAGGGACTTGGGTAAGGATGCAAAGTATGGTCGAGGGCAGTGGCGGGTGGTGCTCAATTTTTGGGGGGTGTGAACAAACAGAAAAAACATCAAATGTAGCCTCTATCGCCCGGCACTTGCCTGTCTCGCAGCAGGTCAGTGGCAGTGTCCTGCACGCCCCTTTGATGTCTTCTCCCGTTCTCTTTATCAGGCGTCCAATTGCAGTGCCTGATGTTTCAGCCAATCGGGTGGCAGACCCGAGCACCTGATTGGCTGAGAGATGGTTCAGTGTTGGCAAAGTGAATTCCTTCGCTAACACCGCTGAGTGAGCACCTAGCATGGCGCCCGCTGTCCACATTTTTAGGTGCCTATGGCTCTAATCGGGTGCTTCCAAAAAAAAAAAAAAAACACCCCCGGCGCTGTAATTTAGGGGCCTGATACCTGAATAGGGGGTGTCAACGGCAACCATAGATGGATTCATGCATTAATCTATGGTGATAGAGCGGTGCCAGTAGAGGGGGCAGCGCCCATGCGCCCCTTATGGATGCACGGGTTGTGGGCCTGGTACTCTGGTCCAGTATTAAAGTCTGTTCTAAATTTTGTCACGCTTGGTGGCTTTGGTGTGTCCTCCTGGCCAAACAGGAAGTGTCTTGACACATGATTTGGCAGGGAGTCCTAGGATTTCCCTGGTCAATGGGGGCTTCCTGATTGTCCAGGAGGAGTGTGAGGGAGACAAAAGCAAATGTTCATTCGCTATTGTCACACAAGTGGGTGAGCACAGTGTTGAGCCCACCCTCATGTAAAGCCTATTAGCACCTCTGGCTCTAATTGTAAGCTTAAAAAAAAACATTGGAATCAATGTGTCCAGTGCCCCGAATGTAGATTAGGGGGCAGAAAAGCATGGATGGGGGGTGACACTCCTAAAGGACAGGCTGCCATAAAGATGAGGAGTCTGGAAAAAGGGAAGACGGGCATCACTGTTTCTAATTAGTTTGTGCTAAAGTGACCCGACACGGCCAATGCATTTTTCTCTGGCAGACACTCTTGCAAATGTGTATGTCCCACAATAAAGGAGGCAGCTTGTGAGAAGCTGCAAATATGCGCACACTTTGGGAAGTGGAGTTCTGCTTCGCCCCTTCAGTTCTTACACTTCCCATGTTTTCAGACAAGTTTAATCATAAATCTAGCTTAAAACAAAAGAAACGGCGCTACCCCCATAGTGTATCATAAAAAAAGTGACAATTTATTGAAAAATAGAAATGCGCTCACAAAGGTACGCATGTGTAGGGCATGGTGTAAAGGTTACTTGGGAGCCAGGAAAGTCTGAGGGGCAGCCAGATGGGGCGCCACTCCACCCACTGACCCCAATGATGGGGGCGCCACTCCACCCACTGACCCCAACGATGGGGACGCCACTCCACCCACTGACCCCAACGATGGGGGCGCCACTCCACCCACTGACCCCAACGATGGGGGCGCCACTCCACCCACTGACCCCAACGATGGGGGCGCCACTCCACCCACTGACCCCAACGATGGGGGCGCCACTCCACCCACTGACCCCAGCGATGGGGGGGCACCCCATTCCACCCACTGACCCCAACGATGGGGGGGCCATTCTGCCCACTGACCCCCAACGATGGGGGCGCCATTCCGCCCACTGACCCCCAACAATGGGGGCGCCATTCCGCCCACTGACCCCCAACGATGGTGGCGCCATTCCGCCCACTGACACCCAGCGATGGGGGCGCCATTCCGCCCACTGACCCCCAACGATGGTGGCGCCATTCCGCCCACTGTCCCCCAATGATGGTGGCACCATTCCGCCCACTGACACCCAGCGATCGGGGCGCCATTCCGCCGACTGACCCCCAACGATGGGGGCGCCATTCCGCCCACTGACCCCCAACGATGGTGGCGCCATTCCGCCCACTGACCCCCAACGATGGGGGCGCCATTCCGCCCACTGACCCCCAACGATGGGGGCGCCATTCCGCCCACTGACCCCCAACGATGGTGGCGCCATTCCGCCCACTGACCCCCAACGATGGTGGCACCATTCCGCCCACTGACCCCTAACGATGGGGGCGCCATTCCGCCCACTGACACCCAGCGACGAGGGCGCCATTCCGCCCACTGACACCCAGCGATGGGGGCGGCATTCCGCCCACTGACACCCAGCGATGGGGGCGCCATTCCGCCCACTGACACCCAGCGATGGGGGTGCCATTCCGCCCACTGACACCCAACCCTGCAGCTATATTTTTCTTCATTGATGCTGGGCAATGGATATTTTCAACCCCCACTGGTCACAATCTGGCCCCCCCAAAAGTCTGAAAGACCATAAACTAGCCCTTTGAAAAGCTTGGAGACCCCTGGTATATATCATCAGTATTGTCATTACCAATCTTTTTCCAGAATTTTCATCCCTTATTTATCTTTTCTTGTATTATTATTTTAACCCTGTATTATCAGACCACTCCTGAGTGCTGTAGTTTGGTGGAGACAAGCTCATTCATTCACTTCCTTGTGGAAATCCACATATAGCGAGTGCAGCGGCGGCCCTTATAAGGAATTTGTTCACCCCGTCAGCGGGGGATGTTCAGTATGTTTGCCGATGGAAGCCGCCTGGAACAGTTTGTTGTGTCCCACACTACAGAATAAACACTTATTAATCCCGGATCATAGAGCCGCTCTCAGAGGGGAGATCACAGGAGGACGACAAATACTTAAATTATGTTGACTGCCAAATTATTTAGAACACTTTCAGATAACGGTTGTAGAAGTGCTACCTGTATGACAGAACAAATATCACTGAGTACAGACTGTACGTTGGTTTGAAAACCAGCCTGGAATACAGTCATTGCCTTTTCCTCGTCTCCTTAGCCACTTGCCTACCAGGGCAATTTTTTTTCCCCGCACAGAGTAAAATCTGCATTTATCTTACTAAAAATACTGTAACCCCAAAACAAGTAACAAAAGTATTTTCCTTTAAGCAGAAACACTGGAGAATAAAATTAGGTAGTTGCATATTTTGTTACGTTGCATGGTATTTGTGCAGTTAAAGCGGAGTTCCACTCAAAAATGGAACTTCCGCTTAACCCACTCCTCACCCCCTTACATGCCACATTTGGCATGTAATTTTTTTGGGGGGTGAGTGGGGGCTTCAGGAGGAGTGGGACTTCCTGTCCCACTTCCTCCTTCTGCCGAGGGGCTAGTCAGGCGATTAGCTTAATCGCCTATCTTCAGCCCCTCCCTGTAGGCGATCGCCTAGGACACGTCACAGGTCCTAGGCGACTGCCTGTCCAATCGGACAGCGCAGCGACGTGCCGCTCGCGCATGCGCAGTGGGTGCCCGGCCGGTCGCCCACACTTACAATGAAGACGCCGGCCAGGGAGGTGGGAGAGGAGCGGAGCCCCGGCCGGCGCTTCGCTGGAACCCTGGAGCAGGTAAGTGTATGTTTATTAAAAGCCAGCAGCTACACTTTTTGTAGCTGCTGACTTTTAATAAACATAAAAATGGGCTGGAACACCCCTTTAATATATAAAAAATTAAAGGACTAAAGTAAAACTAAAATTAACCACTTGAGACCCGGACCAAAATGCTGCTAAAGGACCTTGCCCCTTTTTGCGATTCGGCACTGCGTCGTTTTAACTGACAATTGCGCGGTCGTGCGACGTGGCTCCCAAACAAAATTGGCGTCCTTTTTTCCCCACAAATAGAGCTTTCTTTTGGTTGTATTTGATCACCTCTGCGGTTTTTATTTTTTGCGCTATAAACAAAAATAGAGCCACAATTTTGAAAAAAAAACAATATTTTTTACTTTTTGCTATAATAAATATCCCCAAAAATATATATAAAATTATTTTTTTTCCTCAGTTTAGGCCGATACGTATTCTTCTACCTATTTTTGGTAAAAAAAATCGCAATAAGCGTTTATCGGTTGGTTTTCGCAAAATTGGCATAGTTTTATTCCATTTTTATTATTTATTTATTTTTACTACTAATAGCGGCGATCAGCGATTTTTTCGTGACTGCGACATTATGGCGGACACTTCGGACAATTTTGACACATTTTTGGGACAATTGTCATTTTCACAGCAAAAAATGCATTTAAATTGCATTGTTTACTGTGAAAATGACAGTTGCAGTCTGGGAGTTAACCACAAGGGGGCGCTGTAGGATTTGAGTGTTCCCTGTGTGTGTTTACAACTGTTGGGGGGTGTGGCTGTAGGTGTGACGTCATCGATCACGTCCCCCTATAACAGGGATGACGCGATTGATGCTGCGGCCACAGTGAAGCACGTTCTTCAGCTTCGGGGACCGATCGCCGCACTCCAGCGGCGATCGGGTCCGCGAGTCCCGCGGACACGGTCCCGGAGCTCCGGACCGGGTCAAGGGAGCGCGCCGCGGGTGCGCGCCCGTGACCCTCGGCTGGGTACTAGAAACCAACGTATATATACGTTGATGTGCCCAGCCGTGCCATTCTGCCAACGTAAATGTGCACTAGGTGGTCCTTAAGTGGTTAAAGGAGTTGTAAAGTCAGAAAGTTCATAATGGTTCATCGCATACTAGCCCATTATGTGCCACTTACCTGCAAAAGAATCCAGTGATATCCCCAGAGTAGGCAGTCCATCTTCTGTGTTCTCTTCCTTCCGGGACACAGACTCCGGCACTGTAATTCGCCAGCGCGGCGTGATGTCACTCCCGCGCAATGTGCAGCATAGTTTTTTTCATATTGTGAAATATTTTTTGTGCGCCGAGTAAATTGATACCCAACATGTCACGTTTCAAAGTTGCGCCGGGACGAGGAATGGCGACAAACTTTTTACTCTTAAAAATCTCCATAGGCGAAGTTTGAAAAATTCTACAGGTTGCATGTTTTGAGTTAGAGAAGGTCTAGAGCTAGAATTATTGCTCTAACGGTCATGGCGATACCTCACGTGTAGTTTGAACACGGTTTTCATATGCGGGCGCTGCTCACGTATGTGTTCGCTGAAGCAGGGGGGATGACAGAGGAGCATGGGGGAGGGGACAGACAGCAGACTCAACAGCTATGGCCTGGGAGTTTCTCACTTCTGCCTAATCTTGTCCTATAACAGGAGAACCAAACTGATTCTTTGCCCCGGGTGAAATAATGTCTAGCTTCCCCACTGGTACTGCCTATAAGAGTATCAGTAGTTCTACTCTAATAAAGTAGAACAGCTAGTGTCTATTGAAGGGGGAAAGGGGGCTTGGGTGGCGGGGGGTCGCGGAAGTTCTCCGGCCGCCATGGGAGAGACCTGTCAAAGTGGGCTAGTCTGGATGAAGTCCAGGGCCAAATTTTTGTCCCAGTCCAGCCCTGCATCGCAGCGACCCTTACACAGCTTTATGCTGGGCCCCCCTGGGGCATAGAACCGGGAGGGGGGTGCTGACAAAAAAAAACAAGTGTAATCTCTTAATCTCTTCCCTCCTAACGCAAGATGATATGCGAGGGGAGGGGGGGCCTGGGGACCATCGGCCCTCTTACAGGTGCAAAAAAATAAAAAATAAAAGGGAGGGGGGGCTGGTCGGGCCTGTAAGGGGCTCTGGGGACCATCGGGTCTCTTACAGATGTAATGTAAAAAAATAAAAATAAAAATAAACGGAAGGGGGTCCAGTCGGGGCTGTAAGGGGCCCTGGGGACCATTGGGCCCCTTACAGGTGTAATGCATTTTTTTTTATAAAAAAAAAAGGGGGGCAGTCGGGCCCCTTACAGGTAATGCCTGTAACCCCCTGATGGGGGCCCTGGGTGGAGGACCAGGCTGGAGGTATCCATGGGTGTCCGCTGACATTTTTTCAGAAGGGGGCACTTCAGCAGCGGTGATACACAGTCGCATTTTACCCTTTCTTCGACCGCTAGCGGGGGTTAAAAGCGCCCCCCCCCCCCCCCCCACATTAAAATGTAAAAACACCCCCTGCATCTTTCAATATCTCTTTGTCACTACTGTGTACCCCCTTTCCACAACTGCACCTCTGGACCCTTTTACATTACCCAGCACCCTGGACCACTGCCCCCCTTTACATTACACTACACCCCACAGCTCTGGACCCCTTTACATTATACAGCACCCTGCATCACTGGCCCCCTTTACATTACACTACACCCCACAGCTCTGGACCCCTTTACATTATACAGCACCCTGCATCACTGGCCCCCTCTAAATTACACAGCACCCTGCACCACTGGACCCCTTTACATTACACAGCATCCAGCACCACTGGACCCCCTAGTTCGGCTCGTGTGATAGGCCGAACACTAGAAGACTATCAGACGAGCCGAACTAGGGGGGGCGGGACCTTGCACACAGACCCAGCTCTATGACATACGATACGAACGCTGAAGGACAGAAGGAGGGGAGTGCTGCAGTCACCACTTAAAGTGGCCCCAGGGCTCCTGGCTCTCCCTGGCGATTCCAGGGGGGGGCAAATGACCCCCCTTGCCCTATGGAGCGGACACCCATGGAGGTATCTGATGCAGGAAGCAGCTGGTGGGTTGTGCGAGTACCGGGCTCGGCATCTGATGGTTAGTAACGAGTGACAAAGTTTTGCAATATCGGCCTTTCCAGTCCCAGATTAGTCATGTAGACTGCGGGGGAGTGTGGGATGTGCTGTGTTTGTATTAGAATTTTCTCCAGTCCTCGAATACGGACTGTGCAGCCTTCCCAGCAAAGCAAACAATGTGACATGATTGTTCTGTAGAGTGGTAGTAATGTGCAGTATATCCGTGTATTTCTTTTTTTTTTGGTATAATTTTTGGTATAATTTTTTTTATTTTAAAGTATTAGATTACAACAGTTACCGTATGTCCAATGACAACAATTAAGAATGAGATACAGCATTGACATACAGATTAGTGCAATAATAATTGTACTGTTGTAGGAGTTGAAGTTTTATACAGATATAAATAAAAGTAGTTACTCTGGGCCAGATTCTCTAAGAAATTCGCCGGCGTAGCGTAAGCCATTTACACCACGCCGCCGCATCGTACTAGAGCAAGTGCCGTATTCCCTAAGCATTTGCTCCGTAGTTTGCGTTGGCGTAGCGAAAATGGCCCAGCGTAAGGCCGCGTAATTCAAATGGGGCGGCTTGTATTTAAATTAAGCGCGCCCCCGCGTCGAACGAACTGCGAATGCGCCGGCCGGGGAAAAAGCCCAGTGCGCATGCTCCAGCTCACGTCGGAAAGCGTCGTTGAAACCGACGTCAAAACGACGTGATCGTCATTTACGCAACTCCCTATTCGCGAACGAGTTAGTAAAACGACGTAAGCGACGGAAAAAGCCGACGCTGACCCGACGCCATACTTAACATGGCATCCGACGGCACCTGACGGGATCCGACGGTACTTCGTAAGGTTACTCCACATAGAAGCAGGGGTAACCTTACGCGAACGAAAACGACGTACGCGACGACGGTCTGGCGTAAAAGCGATCGGGAATCGGCGTAGTAGCCTCATTTGCATAGGCAAATGAGAAAACAATGTAAAGGCCACCTAGTGGCCGGAATTTGTCATTACAACTACGATCCGCAAGTGTAATGGTATTACACTTGTCGGATGTTGAAGCGTATCTATGCCAAAGTGATGCTAAGAATCACTCGCATAGATACGAGGCAAAAAAAAACGGAGATACGACGGGGTATCTGAGATACTCCGTCGTAGCGCCTCTGAGAATCTGGCCCACAGTGTATTTCATACTAGCAGCAGCATCCTTGTACTAAATAGCTGATGGCGCTGAAAACCACACAAAGTTGAGCCGCATTATTACCACTCCACACTATTCTGCAACAGGAACTTTTGAAATAAAAGAACTGTAGGAGCGTGGCCGTGGGTCGGGAGGTCTCGAGGTCCTCTGGCGGCCTATGATTGCCTTGTACACAGGCAGAACGGGGAGATGCCTATGTAATGAAAGGCATTTGCTCATTCTGACAGGTGACATGACAGGGATGATTACAGTCATTTTCCAGTAAGCCCATCCCCCCCTACAGTTAGAAACACTCAATGGGAACACAGTTAACCACTTAAGACCCGGACCAAAATGCAGGTAAATGACCTTGCCGCTTTTTGCGATTCGGCACTGCGTCGCTTTAACTGACAATTGCGCGGTCGTGCGACGTGGCTCCCAAACAAAATTCGCGTCCTTTTCTTCCCACAAATAGAGCTTTCTTTTGGTGGTATTTGATCGCCTCTGCGATTTTTATTTTTTGCGCTATATACAAAAATATAGCGACATTTTTGAAAAAAAATCAATATTTTTTTACTTTTTGTTATAAGAAAAATCAAATAAAAAAAATCAAATAAACTAAATTTTAGTCAATCATTTAGGCCAACATTTATTTAGCCACATGTCTTTAGTAAAACAAAATCGCAATAAAAAAAAATAGCGGGAACAGCGACACTAATACAGCGATCAGAAAAATGATCGCTTAGTGACGCTGGCAATAGGGAGTGAAAGGGTTAACTAGGGTGGTGATCAAGGGGTTAAAACTTTATTAGGGGGGGGGGTACGGGGGCTACCCTGAACCTAACACTAACTGACTGTCACACTGCCTGTCACACTGACACTAAATACAGTAATCATACATGTATGATTACTGCATTCAGTGACACTGTGACAGGGGGGAGGGGGGGCGATCGCAAGGGGTTAACCGCTTCAATACCGGGCTTTTATACCACCTCCATACCGGGCCTATTCTGACACCTCTCTCGTACATGTAATAATCATCATTCTTTTGCTAGAAAATTACACAGTACCCCCAAACATTATATATGTTTTTTTAGCAGACACCCTAGGGAATAAAATGGCGGTCATTCCAAAGTTTTATCTTGCACGGTATTGACGCAATTATTTTTCAAACGCCTTTTTTTTGTAAAAAAATTGTTTCATGAATTAAAAAAATAACAAAACAGTAAAGTTAGCCCAATTTTTTTGTATTATGTGAAAGATGATGTTACACCGAGTAAATAGATACCCAACATGTCATGCTTTAATTATGCGCACACTCAGGTGAGCCGCTATGATCGTTCTTACATTGTGCAGAATTGTCGGCTGAAGAAGAGGATATCTGGATGATGCCTCTGGCTGCAGGCATCATCCAGATATTCGCCTGCAATGCCCAGGCCGTCAATTGACGGCCACTTAGGATGGTAGATCCCATCTCAGGCCGTCAATTGTATATGGCTGGGTATTGAAGTGGTTAATGTGACTATGTGTAGTGTTAGTGCAGTGTAGTGTTAGTGCAGACTTACTGTGCGATGTGATCTCTCCTCAGCGGTGGTTGAAAAAAAACACTGAAGGAGAGATCACATCGCTTCCTCCTTCCTGTGTTTACACAGGAGGAGGAAGTGACAGGGCGGGGGGGCGCGCGGATTGGCTGAGAGCGATCCGGAGGGGGCGGACAAAAACGAATAGCCGCCCCGTCATCCCGGATCGCTCGGCCAGCTACAGGGACCGCCGTATGTACGGGGGGGGGTCCGATCGGACCCCCGAACCCCCTCAAGGCACCAATGTATAGAGTGCCTGTCGGTGGCATTCTGCCGACGTAAATGTACATGCGGCGGTCCTTAACCAGTTAAAGTGGTTGTAAACCCATTACAACCACTTTAACCTACAGGTAAGCCTAGATTAAGGCTTACCTGTAGGTGCAACAAATATCTCCTAAACCTAAAAGGTTTAGGACAGGGGTGTCTAAACTTTCTTCAAAGAGGGCCAGATTTGATGGAGTAAACGTGCGCGAGGGCCGACCATTTTGCCTGATGTTCTTTGAACCATTAAAATTTGGTCGAAGTGTGTTCATCTGAGCGCTAATAGACTGCCCAACAAGAATTCTCTTGCCTTTGTGGCGATAGATATTTTTTGTGGCCCCAACGGACTAAGGTTGAGCTTGGGTGTGTTATTTGGATGTACCGTATTTATCTGCGTATAACATGCGCCTTCACTTTGAGGGAAGTTTCAGGAAAAATGTATTTTAAATAAATAAAGAACTGGGAAGCAAAATAAGGGTCAGTGCCCATCAATGCAGCCTCACATGTGCCGTATCAATGCAGCCTCACATGTGCCGTATCAATGCAGCCTCACATGTGCCGTGAATGCAGTCTCGCCATTGCCATCAGTGCAGCCTGATCGATGCCCATCTGCAGCCTCGGAGGGGACAGAACGAGCTCCAACAGATTACATACAGGAGAATCTCCTGCTTACATGGCGGCCTCTTTAATACAAAGTCCCGCCTCCAATCATAGACAGAACAGCCATCCAATGGCAGCCCAGGAGACAGGACTCCCTATTACAGATGCAGCCGAATTAACAAGAGATTCTTCTGTATGTAACCTGATGGTGCTCGTCTTGCCCCCTGGAGCCTGGGGGCCACAAAATATATATGTATCCAAATTACCAGGGGGGGGGCCACTTTAAACCGGAAAGCGGGCCGCAATTGGCCCACGGACCGGACGTTGGACATGCCTGGTTTAGGAGATATTTGCATAAAATACCGGCACTGATGTCTACGGTCCATGCGCCGTAGACATCGGGCGCAGACGCACTGAGCGTGCCTCTTCTAACAGCGATCATGCCCTTAGTGGCGGCACCCACACGCATGCACGGGAGTGACATCATCGCCGCTTTGGCCACTCACAGCGCTGGAGCAGCGATACCCGGAAGTCATGAGGAAAATTGCAAAGTCAGAATCCCCTAAGTCACTCCGGGTATCATGGCGGTGAAGGAGGAGGTCACCCAGGACCGCTGCTGGACTTTCGATCTTAGGTAAGTCATTCATAATGAGCTAGTATGCGATTTTGGTGATCAAATGCCACTAAAAGAAAGCTCTATTTGTGGGGAAAAAAGGACGCCACTTTTGTCTGGTCGTTAAGGGGGGTAAAACCTTCAAGGGTTGAAGTGTTTAACCACTTAAGGACCGCCTCCTGCACATATACGTCGGCAGAATGGCACTGCTGGGCAGATCCACGTACAGGTACGTCCTGTACTAGTACCCAGCCGTGGGTCACGGCGCGCTCCCGCGACCCGGTCTGAAGCTCCGTGGCTGGGACCGCGGGACCTGCCGACCACATCGCCGCTGGAGTGCGGCAATCTGTCCCCGGAGCTAAAGAACGGGGAGAGCCGTGTGTAAACACGGCTTCCTTGTGCTTCATTGTGGCAGCTGCATCGATCGCGTCATCCCTGTTATAGGGGGACACAATCAATGATGTCACACCTACAGCCACACCCCCCTACAGTTGTAAAAACGCACATTAGGGAACACATAACCCCATCAGCGCCCCTTGTGGTTAACTCCCAAACTGCAACTGTCATTTCCACAGTAAACAATGCATTTTATAGGATTTTTTGCTGTGAAAATGACAATGGTCACAAAAATGTGTCAAAATTGTTCGATGTGTCCGCCATAATGTCGCAGTCACAAAAAAAATCGCTGATCGCCGCCATTAGTAGTAAAAAAAAAAAAAAAAAAAAAATGCAATAAAACTATCCCCTATTTTGTAAACGCTATAAATTTTGCACAAACCAACCGATAAACGCTTATTGCGATGTTTTTTTTACCAAAAATATGTAGAAGAATACGTATCGGCCTAAACTGAGGAAAAAAAAAAAAAATTTATATCTTTTTTGGGGATATTTATTATAGCAAAAAGTAAAAAATATAGAATTTTTTTCAAAATTGTCGCTCTATTTTTGTTTATAGCGCAAAACATAAAAACCGCAGAGGTGATCAAATACCACCAAAAGAAAGCGCTATGTGTGGGGAAAAAGGGACGCCAATTTTGTTTGGGAGCCACGTCGCACAACCGCGCAATTGTCAGTTAAAGCGACGCAGTGCTGATTTGCAAAAAGGGGCCTGGTCCTTTAGCTGCATTTTGGTCGGGGGCTTAAGTGTTTAATGGACTGTAGTCCCTGCAAAACGGAAAATGAATGAAAGCGCACATAGGTGTAAACGTGTGGTAATTACACATTTAATCCTTGCAATGCTGGCGCAGCTCCACTGCAAGGGGGAATGTTCAGCTTTCCCAGATTTCAGCTTTCATACGCACTCTGAAGTTCACTTCAAAATGTTCCAACTACGTGAATTCTAAGTGATTTGTTTGCCATGACTGTTATGACCTCAATAAATCCTTGATAAGTCATGTGTATCTCATACTTTATTGCTGTCTATTTCCCTCTTTATACCGACACTTGGAAAGTAGGGAAATAGGGTGACCACATTTCCAAACTGCCATTCAGGGACACACCCCCCCACCCCTTCCTTAACTATTTGAGCCCCGGGCCATAGTCAAAAGACGGCCTCAAGGTGGCTCTAGAAATCCAGGAGGACGTCTTTTGACATCCTGGCTTCCTCCAGCCACTGGGGGGCGGCGCCGCGTCCCCAAGATGCCGATGCGCATGCCTGGCGGTCGCGATGTCCGTCAGGTACCCGCGATCGGCAGTGACAGAGCAGGGACGTGAAGCTCTGTGTGTAAACACAGAGCTCCACGTCCTGTCAGGGAGAGAGGAGACCGATCTGTGTCCCTTGTACATAGGGACACAGCATCGGTCACCTCCCCCAGTCAGTCCCCCTCCCCACACAGTTAGAACACACCCAGGATACACATTTAACCCCTTTCTCGCCCCCTAGTGTTAACCCCTTCACTGCCAGTCACATTTATGCAGTAATCAATGCATTTTTATAGCACTGTTCACTGTATTAATGTGAATGGTCCCAAAAATGTGTCAAAAGTGTCTGATGTGTCCGCCGCAATGTCGCAGTCCTGACAAAATTTGCAGATCGCCGTATTACTAGTGAAAAAAAAAAATAATAAAAAAAATGTCAGAATTCTATCCCCTATTTTGTAGCCACTATAACTTTTGCGCAAACCAATCACTATACGCTTTCTGCGATATTTTTTTTTTTTTTACCAAAAATATGTAGAAAACATATCGGCCTAAACTGTTTTTTTTTTCTAAATTGTCGCTCTTTTTTTGTTTATAGCGCAAAAAATAAAAACCACAGAGGTGATCAAATACCACCAAAAGAAAGCTCTATTTGTGGGAAAAAAAGGAAGTCAATTTTGTTTGGGAGACACGTCGCACGACCGCGCAATTTTAATTTAAAGCGACGCAGTGCTGAAAGCTGAAATTTCGCCTGGGCAGGAAGGGGGTATATGTGCCCAGTAAGCAAGTGGTTAAAAAAAGATAACTTGCTATATAAAAAATTGTGACCCCCCCCATAGGTTTCACTGGTTCATCCTGGGACCTGTAGTTCTTCACTAGTTGGGGGGGGGGGTCACATCTTCAGCTCTGAGGGGTTCATGGTGGGACCTTTTGGGGGTCACACATTCCCCCCCAAAAGTGAAGGACTACAAGTCCCGGCATGAACTCCTAATATCTAAAGATGTGACCCCCCCAAGGGGTCCACCGAGGCTCTGAAGAAAGGGGTACGCTCCCGAAACGCGTCAGCCCCAACATCAGATAGATCCTATTTTAAACTAAGCAACTATCGTGTCCTGCTGATGTTGTTGTACGTTTGCTTTTATTATTTTATTAAAAACCTTGTCATACAGTATCACACCAGGTCAGTGTGCCCTCCATTCTTTTTTCTACCCCCCCAATTTGAAGGACTACAACACCCAGCATGAATCCCCTGAGATCTAAGGGTGTGATCCCATAGATTTCACAGGTTTATGCTGGGACCTGTAGTTCTTCACTATTTGGGGGGCAGGGGGTCTCACATCTTCAGCTCTGGGGGGGGGGGGGTTCATGCTGGGACCTGTAGTTTTTAACTTTGGGGAGGTCACCCCCCCCCCATGTAAAGGACTACCAATCCCAGCATGAACCGATGATATCTAAAGATGTGACCCCCCCCACATTTTGAAACTCCCAGCATGAACCTGTGAGATCTAAGGGTGTGACCCCATAGATTTCACAGATCTATGCTGGGACCTGTAGTTCTTCACTAGTTTGGGGGGGGTGTCACATCTTAAGCTCTGAGGGGTTCATGCTGGGCCCTGTGATAATTTCATTCCGGGACACTGTATTGTCCCAGAGTGAAGGTGCCCGGGACAGATTTTAACAATAAACTTTACACACCACCTCCTGAAGGCCAACCGTTTGGACAGGAGAAGGAAATGGGGGTCACAGGCAACAAAGCCCCCAAATGTCCCTCTTCTACGACCAAGTCAATCTTTTTGGTCTTCTAAATAGACCTGTCTAAATGTAGAGATCTTCCAGAATGTCTTTTTTTTCGACCTTCCAATTATTACAGTACATCCGTTAAAAGGCGGTATATTTGCATATTTATTTGTAAAAAAAAAAAAAATATTAATCCCAGACATCCGAGGCCTTTTATAAAGTGATATGAATTCAATCCACTTTATTCTAAAAAAAAACAAGCCTGGCTCTCATTTAAGTTAGAAATAAAGGTCAAAGTGGTGCCCACTAGGGTGACCACGTGTCCCGGATTCCCCGGGATAGTCCCGCATTTTGCAGATCTGTCCCGGGCACCTTCATTCCAGGACAATACAGTGTCCCGGAATGAAACTGACACAGACAACCCCCCGGCCAATCTGATGCCCCCAAAAAAAGGCCGCCACCTCACCGCTTTACTCACTGACAGTACTTGTCCTGGCCGGGAATGCCTGGAGGAGCACAGTCCCGCCCCCTGCTTGTGATTGGAGAAATCATAAATCCCGCCTCTTGTGTCCAATTACTGTGCTGTGATTTGTTACAGCACAAGATGATTTTTGGGAAGGGGGGATGTCTCTGAATGGTAGTTTGGAAATGTGGTCACCCTAATGCCCAGCCAGTGTCGTCATATCAGGTAGGTCAGTGTAGTGGTCAGTGTAGGAATCAGGTAGATCAGTGTAGGGATCAGGTAGGTCAGTGTAGGAACCAGGTAGGTCAGTGTAGGGATCAGGTAGGTCAGTGTAGTAACCAGGTAGGTCAGGGTAGTGGAAAGTGTAGGAATCAGGTAGGTTAGTATAGTGGTCAGTGTAGGAATTAGGTAGGTCAGTATAGTGGTCAGTGTAGAAATCTGGTAGGTCGCCCCTGGCCATGGCCCTTCGGACCCACCCCGGCATCAGGGGCCTCCGCCACGGCCAATTGACCGAGGTGGTCAGCCTCTATGCCGACGACATGCTCCTCTACCTAGCCGACCCGGGACCCTCACTTCAGACGGCCCTCCAGGTTATCACTGACTTCGGGAAATATTCGGGGCTCCGGATAAACTGGACTAAATCCCACATTCTTCCCCTAGACTCAGGTGCCCCCTCCCTTGACCAGGCCCGGCTACCTCTCGTGAGAGCTAGCACTATTAAATACCTTGGTGTCACGATCTCTAAATCCCTCTTTGACTATGCCCCCCTCAATGTCGAGCCCTTATTTGCACTACTGAAACAAAAAACCCAGGTTTGGTCCCGACTCCCCCTTGGAGTGATGGGTCGAATCAACCTGATAAAGATGATTCTCCTCCCTAAGCTGCTTTATGTTTTCTGGCACGCCCCTCTATACCTCCCCCAGCGCACCCTGAAGGCCATGGAATCCATCCTCAACACATTTGTCTGGGGCCCGTCTCGTCACAAGCTGTCCTGGCGGGTCCTGAAGTGCCCGGCCGACTTAGGCGGTACTGCACTCCCGGACCTGCTCCTCTACTACATTGCTTCCCAGCTCTCTCACTTTTTTCATTACAATCAAACTGACAAAGACCGCTACTCTGCCCTGGTCTGTTCCCACGCCCCGGGACCCCTGTTTCACCCCTTCCAGCTCCTGTTCTGCGAGCCACGGGCCCCACCTCACACCGATGTCACCGGTCGGATGCTCTTTCACCACCGTAGAATATGGCAATTAGCTCTGCGTACTGGCGCAGCCCCCTCCCCTCACTCTCACACCCCCCTGTGGGACAACCCTCTCCTGCCCGAGTTGGCCTCCGTCCCCGACCGTGGCCTGTGGATCAACAGTGGTGTTATCTATCTGTCACAGGTGATGGCCCGGGGCTCGGTCACGTCGTTTCAAGCTCTTAAAGATAAATTTGCACTACCTAACCACATGCTCTTCCGCTTCTTTCAACTCCGACATGCCCTCAACTCCCAATTTATAGGCCCCGCACCGACCCTCGAGATCCCTCTCCTGGTTGACATTGTGACTGGATCTGATCACAAGAAGCTCATCTCCCAACTCTATTGCTACCTTATACAGCCCTCTGCGGCGGCCACAGCATACCGCCTCAAAGACCGATGGGAACCTGATATTGGCACTGTGTCAGATGCGGACTGGGGTGAGGCTCTCGCCAACTGCAAGACGGTCTCCCCTAAACTATCCGACCGCCTCACCCACCTGTTCATTCTTCACAGATCATACCTAACACCCCGCCGCATCTCCAAATTTAAAAACGACCAAGACCCCAACTGCCCCGGCTGCGGCCACCCTGATGCCTCCTTTTTTCACCTACTCTGGGCCTGTCCTCCCGCCCAGGGGTTCTGGACCCAGGTGGTCCGGTTCCTACACGACCGAATGGGCTCCCCTGTGTCCCTCTGCCCCCGCCAATGCATACTGGGACTTCTCTCCCTTCCTGAAGAAGAAAAATATCTCAACACATTTCTACAAGAAACGTTATTCCTTGCTCGTCTGCAAATTGCCAGGCACTGGATGAGAGGAACCCCGCCCTCCCTGCAACAATGGATCAGTGCTGTCAATGCTGCCCTCCCTTATAAAAAAATGTTGTATGCCAACAGGGGCTGCCCACAGAAATATAACAAGGTCTGGGACAGATGGCTGGGGGACTCCTCCTCCTGCACAGATGAGGGCTAGATATGGTCCCCACACGCTGCCTGCCAACTTATCCTGCGGCATGCCCCCCCGTTTCCCATACGGTTGTTTGCTGCCCCCTAGCCTGTACCACACCAGTAGTGACCCCCATTGTTACTTCCTGTTTACCCTATTCACGTTTATGTACATGCACAATGTCAAATGGATCTACCTGTACCTGTAGTGCATGTTGCACTTCTTACCCGACTGTACTCCTGTCTTTACCTTATGCTCAATAAAAGTTGTTTTGATTTAAAAAAAAGAAATCTGGTAGGTCAGTGTAATGGTCAGTGAAGGAATCGGGTAGGTCAGTGTAGTGGTCAGTGTAGGGATCAGGTAGATCAGTGTAGGGATCAGGTAGGTCAGTGTAGGAACCAGGTAGGTCAGTGTAGGGATCAGGTAGGTCAGTGTAGTAACCAGGTAGGTCAGGGTAGTGGAAAGTGTAGGAATCAGGTAGGTCAGTGTAGGAATCAGGTAGGTTAGTATAGTGGTCAGTGTAGGAATTAGGTAGGTCAGTATAGTGGTCAGTGTAGAAATCTGGTAGGTCAGTGTAATGGTCAGTGAAGGAATCGGGTAGGTCAGTGTAGGAATCAGGTAGGTCAGTGTTGTGGACAGTGTAGGGATCAGGTAGATTAGTGTAAGGCCGCGTGCACACGATCGAATTTATCTGCTGAAACCGGTCCGACACACGATCAAACCAACATATCCCAGGAGACAAATCCGATCAAAACGGTCTGTCAGACCGATTTGATCGGATTTGTTTAGTCGTGTGTACGCGGCCTAAGAATCGGGTAGGTTAGTGGAGTGGTCAGTGTAGGAATCAGGTAAGTTAGTGGAGTGGACAGTGTAGGGATCAGGTAGGTAGGTCAGTATAGTGTATAAAAGGAAATAAATTTTGCGCATACCCAAAAAAACATAACAAGTGACAGCTGCGACTCAAAAATGTTATACAACATAAAACAATAATATAGAAAGGGTTGGAATCGCGCTAATCGTGAATGTATATCCCATGAAGGGCACAGGACGTGCTGTGAATATTAAACAAAAGTGAATAACCTGTGAACGCATACGGTCAATCAATTATAATGAGTACCATGCAAGTGTGGATACAAGTATAGGTCCACCAAAATTACTATTAGGTAACCATGTACATTGATGCCGCAGTATAGATATAATGTCAGTGAAAAAAACGTCAACTGATAAAGCCACACAAGTAATAAAATAGGTGAACTTAAAAAATATACTCCACCTGATGAGCAGGGAGAAGAAAAAGCAAAGTCTATATTGTGTTAAAAAATAGTCAATGTGATGAAAAAAAACAGATGAGTATAAATGTCTCTGTCTTTTTAACCTGTAAATACACAGAAGAGAAGGGAAGTCTCAAGCTGTTGTAGATGTGTCAATCTCCTGGATATCGATCACTTGCACAGATCTGAAGCCGCAGGATCTCAGCGACATAAAAACACACAAAGAAAAAAACAAAAAAACTTGCATAGTGTAAAACCTTAGGGAAACTGAAAGCACTACACCCGTGTGGAACAGTCTTGCGACCGGGGGAGGGAATAGTGCGGACCCACCACCTTTGCACACACTGACCCTTACCAGATCTGGACCCCACAGGGTAGTGTCAGGCACTCAGAGAAGGGATCGTGATTCAGCAACCATAGGACATCAACCGATGACAGTGTTGGTGATACCATGTAATATAAAACCGCACATAGTGTAAAATCGAATGATATTTAATGTAAGAAAAGTTAAAGGTTGCACTTACAAGGATAAGAATCAGTAGGGCATTTAAAAACAAACAAAGTGCCGGCCGGCTGGATGGTACGCGTGCGTCCTTCCGTCTGGATGTGGTGACGTGGGAACGTCTCCTCCCAACGTTTCGTCTTCGTAAGACTTGGTCATCCCGTGACCAAGTCTTACGAAGACGAAACGTTGGGAGGAGACGTTCCCACGTCACCACATCCAGACGGAAGGACGCACGCGTACCATCCAGCCGGCCGGCACTTTGTTTGTTTTTAAATGCCCTACTGATTCTTATCCTTGTAAGTGCAACCTTTAACTTTTCTTACATTAAATATCATTCGATTTTACACTATGTGCGGTTTTATATTACATGGTATCACCAACACTGTCATCGGTTGATGTCCTATGGTTGCTGAATCACGATCCCTTCTCTGAGTGCCTGACACTACCCTGTGGGGTCCAGATCTGGTAAGGGTCAGTGTGTGCAAAGGTGGTGGGTCCGCACTATTCCCTCCCCCGATCGCAAGACTGTTCCACACGGGTGTAGTGCTTTCAGTTTCCCTAAGGTTTTACACTATGCGAGTTTTTTTGTTTTTTTCTTTGTGTGTTTTTATGTCGCTGAGATCCTGCGGCTTCAGATCTGTGCAAGTGATCGATATCCAGGAGATTGACACATCTACAACAGCTTGAGACTTCCCTTCTCTTCTGTGTATTTACAGGTTAAAAAGACAGAGACATTTATACTCATCTGTTTTTTTTCATCACATTGACTATTTTTTAACACAATATAGACTTTGCTTTTTCTTCTCCCTGCTCATCAGGTGGAGTATATTTTTTAAGTTCACCTATTTTATTACTTGTGTGGCTTTATCAGTTGACGTTTTTTTCACTGACATTATATCTATACTGCGGCATCAATGTACATGGTTACCTAATAGTAATTTTGGTGGACCTATACTTGTATCCACACTTGCATGGTACTCATTATAATTGATTGACCGTATGCGTTCACAGGTTATTCACTTTTGTTTAATATTCACAGCACGTCCTGTGCCCTTCATGGGATATACATTCACGATTAGCGCGATTCCAACCCTTTCTATATTATAGGTCAGTATAGTGGTCAGTGTAGGAATCAGGTAGGTCAGGATAGTGGACAGTGTAGGGATCAGGTAGATTAGTGTAAGAATCGGGTAGGTTAGTGGAGTGGTCAGTGTAGGAATCAGGTAGGTTAGTGGAGTTGACAGTGTAGGGATCAGGTAGGTCAGGGTAGTGGACAGTGTAGGAATCAGGTAGGTCAGCATAGTGGTCAGTGTAGGAATCAGGTAGGTCAGGGTAGTGGACAGTGTAGGGATCAGGTAGGTTAGTGGAGTGGACAGTGTAGGGATCAGGTAGGTCATGGTAGTGGACAGTGTAGGGATCAGGTAGGTCAGGGTAGTGGACAGTGTAGGGATCAGGTAGGTCAGGGTAGTGGACAGTGTAGGGATCAGGTAGGTCAGGGTAGTGGACAGTGTAGGGATCAGGTAGGTCAGGGTAGTGGACAGTGTAGGGATCAGGTAGGTTAGTGGAGTGGTCAGTGTGGGAATCAGGTCAGTGTAGTGGTCAGTATAGGAATCAGGTAGGTCAGTGTAGGGATCAGGTAGATTAGTGTTAGATTCGGGTAGGTTAGTGGAGTGGTCAGTGTAGGAAATAGGAATCAGGTTCTTTGGTACTAGTGGAAGGGGGCGCAAATTTCTTACCTTGTCCCAGCCGCTGACAACCCACGCTGCGCCACTGACTGCATATATAATTTAAGGAAAAAATGTGTATAAAATAGTTTATCAATTTGCCAATAATTTTTTTTTTGGGGGGGGGGGCTTCAGGAGGAGTGGGACTTCCTGCCCCACTTCCTGCTTCCGCCGAGGGGCTGGTAAGGCGATTAAGCCTAATCGCCTTACTGCAGCCCCTCCCTTTGGCGATCGTCTAGGACACTGACAGGTCCTAGGCGATCACCCGTCCAATCAGTGGCGAGCCGCGCCGCGCACGCATGCGCAGTGCGGCTCGTGCATGCGCAGTGGGTGCCCGGCCGTGAAGCCGAAGGCTGTCATGGCTGGGTGCCCACAGTCGCAATGAGGATGCCGGCCGGGGAGGGGGGGAGAGGAGCGGAGCCCCGGTCGGCGCGTCGCTGGAACGTGAAGAAGGTAAGTGTCTGTTTATTAAAAGCCAGTAGCTACACTTTTTGTATCTGCTGAATTTTAATAAACATTACATTTGGGTGGAACACCCCTTTAACCACTTGTCCTCCGCCCGCCGTCAAATGACGGCGGGCGGAGGACTCCATTGTCCTGACATCACATCATATGACGTGATGTCCTTTTAAAGCCGCGGGCAGGCGCGCGCGCACCGACGGTGGCTCTGCTGGGATCCCGGTGCGAGTGCCCGGCGGCAACGATCGCCGCCGGGCACACGCGATTGCCCAGTAACTGAGCGGGGACGTGGAGCTCTGTATGTAAACACAGAGCTGCACGTCCCTGTCAGGGAGAGAGGAGACAGATTGTGTTCCTTGTACATAGGGACACAATCGGTCACCTCCCCCAGTCACCCCCCCTACAGTTAGAACACTCATAGGACACACATTTAACCCCTTCCCCGCCCCCTAGTGGTTAACCCCTTCACTGCCAGTCACATTTATACAGTAATCAATGCATATTTATAGCATTGTTCACTGTATAAATGTAAATGGTCCCAAAAATGTCAGAAAAGTGTCCGAAGTGTCCGCCATAACGTCGCAGTCCCAAAAAAAAAAATCGCAAATCACCGCCATTAATAGTAAAAAAAAAAAAAAAAAAATGCCATAAACTATCCCCTATTTTGTAAACACTATAAATTTTGCGCAAACCAATCAATAAACGCTTATTGCATTTTTTTTTTTTTACAAAAAATATGTAGAAGAATACGTCTTGGCCTAAACTGAGGAAAAAAAACTTTTTTTTATATATTTTTTGGGTTATTTATTATAGCAAAAAGTAAAAAATATTGAATTTTTTTCAAAATTGACGCTCTATTTTTGTTTATAGCGCAAAAAATAAAAACCGCAGAGGTGATCAAATACCACCAAAAGAAAGCTCTATTTGTGGGGAAAAAAGGACGCCAATTTTGTTTGGGAGCCACGTCGCACGACCGCGCAATTGTCAGTTAAAGCGACGCAGTGCCGGAAGCTTAAATTTTGTCTGGGCAGGAAGGGGGTGTAGGTGCCCAGTAGGCAAGGGGTTAAACTCACTCGGTGCCTAATCTGCATTAGCCTGAGCCTCAGAACCTGTGTAATTCATATGTGTTCTGTTTTAAAGGGATGAGGTGGCAACTCTAAGGGCCCTTTCACACTAGCGGACGAACGGTCCGCTCATTACAAGTCCGTTTACGGACTTGTAATGGGTCCCTCTGGGAGCGGATCCGTTAGCGGATGCATCATCCGCTAACGTCTGCTCGATCCGCATCCGTTTTTGCGGACGGAAGAATGTCCTATTTTTCTTCCGTCCGGGCAAACGGATCGGATGCAAACGGACAGACGGTCCTTTTCCATCCGACTCCCCATAGGGGAGAGCGGAGGAGAGACGGGGCGGTCCCTGCACAGTGTGCGGGGACCGACCCGTCCGCCCGACAGCTCAGCGGAGACCCCCCCGCTGAGCTGACGGACACACAGAGCGGACCGAAAAACGGACCGCTCCGTGTGTAAGGACCCTAATGCCGCGTACACACGATCACTTTTTGTGATGAAATAAAAAGATGTTTTCAAAAACGTCATTTAAATTGATGGTGTGTGGGCAAAACATCGTTTTATGTCTTCAAAAAAACGACCAAAAAAATATTCAAACATGCTTGAATTTTTTGTGTTGTTTTTCAAAACGTTGTTTTTTGTGTCATAAAAAGTGATGGTGTGTGTGGGCAAAACGATGTTGAAAACATTGCTCAGAGGCAAGTTATGAGACGGAGCTTCAATGGAACAGAGTGCCGTCGAACGTGGTGTACGTCACCGCATTTGCTAGAGCTTTTTGGAAAAACGATGGTGTGTATGCAACGTCGTTTTGGAAAATGAAGTTTGAAAAGCGTTGTTTTGTTTCATCACTTGAAACGTTGTTTTTTTTTTCATCACAAAAAGTGATCGTGTGTACGCGGCATAAGTCTGCAAGTGATTTTGGCTGGATGGAAATGGGAGGATGGTGGGGGCTGGGCTCCATGTATTTAAAATGTTTTCACGTTGTTGTATCTTTGCATGGAATGTAAGTTGGATGAGAACGTCCCAGTAACATTTCAGTGCCCGGAGGCGCTTCCTTTCCCATTCATCAAAGGATGGCAATTGAAAGACAAAAGTATCCAGAGGGCTCCGACAAAATGGCCGCCGAGGTAAAAAGCCGCGGACACGTCACGTGTAATTTTTGTGCTCCTAGCGCCGCCCCCATCTGCTGGATATAAAAGAGAGACACTGGAGCTCGCACCAGTCACGTGATGATCTTGTTTGGAAGAAGATGGCGGCGTGCAGGAGAGCGGCGTGGGTGAGTGTTTCCCGGGGCGGGTGAGTGTTTCCCGGGGCAAATAGAGGGGCTGTGTGTACCGGTGGCGGGGAGGAGGGTGACCGGCCTTAAAGCAGGATTTGTCCGTGTCACGGTGTGGATTTTTTTTTTTTTTTTAATGGAGGCGCGTGCTGAGAACTTCTAGGCGGGAAAGATTTGTACCGAGACCACCGCCAGACTTCCCCCGTAACATATGGAGGACCTGCCGCCTGCTTTATCCACTTGCTGGCCGGGCACGGCACCTACTGGAACTTTTTCCTTACAAGTTTAACTTTAGTATTGTTTTTGCTAGAAGTTTATTTATAACCCCCAAGATTTTTCCTAGCAGAGACCCTAGGAAATAAAATGACGGTTGTTGCAAAATTTTGCCTTCTGGTGTTTGTGCAGCGGGCTTTGCAATGCACTTTTTTTTTTACCCCCCTCAGAGTTTGATGTGGAAGATGTTGCACCACCAATTGGATCCCTAACATGTCCAGCTTTAAAACTGCTTGTGGAATGGACACTATTCTGTCTGTCTACCTTGCACACATTCATTTTAGGCAAACATGTTTTTTTCCTTCATTTTCAACTCCTTTAACCCCTTGCCTACTGGGTACCTACACCCCCTTCCTGCCCAGATGAAATTTAAGCTTCCGGCACTGCGTCGCTTTAACTGACAATTGCGCGGTCGTGCGACGTGGCTCCCAAACAAAATTGGCGTCCTTCCCCCCCACGTATAGAGCTTTCTTTTGGTGGTATTTGATCACCTCTGCGGTTTTAATTTTTTTGCGCTATAAACAAAAATAGAGCGACAATTTTGAAGAAAAAAAATGCAATATTTTTTACTTTTTGCTATAATAAATATCCCCAAAAATATATTAAAAAAATATTTTTTTCCCTCAGTTTAGGCCGATACGTATTCTTCTACATATTTTTGGTAAAAAAAAAATGCAATAAGCGTTTATCGATTGGTTTGCGCAAAATTTATAGCGTTTACAAAATAGGGGATAGTTTATGGCATTTTTTTACTATTAATGGCGGCGATCTGCGATATTTTTTTTATTGGGACTGCGACGTTACAAACCTAAATGCTTTCAGTTTGTATGCGATCAGGCCGGCCCTTGCACTTACATGGTTGAATGTATGATTTGAGCCCCGTCTCGTACCAGCAATGTTGCACAAGATACTCTGCTGTCTGGGACTCTCTCTCTGCATTTTCAGTGGCTCCCACTGCTGTAAAGGGAGAGGGGCTGGGGCTGCAGATCCATGTCTGGACACAGGGAGCTGAAGCTTGGCCCAGGTGGACCCCATTGAGGGGGCCACTCATTAATATCGCTGTTATCTGCAGAGGAATGATGACATAAAAGGCCGAATTACAGTGCTGCCCTAAGGTAATTCTGTGGGTGGCATTATGACAAAAACCCCTGAAGCGAAACTTTACCTGACCTCTGCAGAGTAACAAAATGACTGCCAAATGTTTTATTTTTTTTAGTTCAGAGGATGCTCCTCTGTTCGGGATAATGGACAATGTCTAACTTATCACACATTCTGCTTGTCTACAGGCTCCATAGGATGCGGTCGCACCATTTCTGATGTAACCAGAAGGGAGCCGTGTGCTCTGGATGACAAGGTGGGTGCACAAGGGATTGGTTTAGCGCTTGCAAAAAATCTGAGTCATAAGTGATTTGAAATGCTGAGTTTTGACATCGGTGTTCTTTGGTTCTAACTTCTTGGATTAGTTGTGTTGCTTTAAAGTGGTTGTAAAGCCACAAAGGGCAAGACAAAGGCATCCGAATGAGCTTGGTACGCTTTAAAGTGGAGTTCCCCCCCATTTTTTGTTTGTTTGTGCTGCATGCCCTAATCTCATAGTGTTCAGAATGGACAATTTTTTTATTTATTTTGTTGCTTGTAAATACCTTTATTTTGTAGTCCTTCATTACTTCCTCCTCCTTTATTGGCCTAGGCTATTAAGTCACAAGGCTATTTGCAAGGGTTTCTGGGATAGGCATCATGTTTCCCAGTAGTCCTTGCAAACCTGACTGAAACCTATTACATTGCTTGTGCAGCACTGAGCATGTGCGAGATATGCAAAGCTGAAATCCAGGAAGTCATACAGTCTGGCTTCATGATGGCCACGCCTCTATTTGCTGTAACAACCTAACAAAACAGACCTTAGTTTACAGACTAACTTTACTAGAATACATTAAGCTTGTGTATTACAGGGGTATTTATATTTAAAATGTGAGATTGTGGGTGGAACTCCCCTTTAAGTTGTGTGCAGAGGAATGATGACATAAAAGGCCGAATTACAGTGCTACCCTAAGCTGTTAACTGTGTGGGTGGCATGATGACAAAAATTCCTGAAACGAAACAAACTGGCCTCTGCAGAGTAACTAAATGATTGCCAATGGGTTCAAAAATGGGTGCCCCCCATGGATTCCAGCTTTAGTGTAGGGAAGAATGGCACATCCTCACTGTGTGTAGTTCAGTTAGTTTACAGATTTCAGTTCCTGGATGCTCCTCTGTTTGGGATAATGGGCAATGCCTAACTTATCACACATTCTGCTTTTCTACAGGCTCCATAGGATGCTGTCATGCCATTTCTGATGTGGCCAGAAGTGAGCCGTGTGGCCTGGATGACAAGGTGGGTGCACGAGGGATTGGTTCAGCACTTACAAAAATCAGGTTTATAAGGAATTTGAAATGTCTGAGTTTTTGAATCCATCAATACTGGTGTAGTACTTGGTTGTAAAAAAAGATTTTTATCTTGCTGCATTTTTTACGTTAAGATAAAATCCTGTGTGCAGCAGGCCCTCCTAATACTACTTTGATCCCCGTCTCGTACCGGCAATGTTGCACAAGAGACTCGGCTGTCCGGGACTCTCTCCGCCTTGGTTGAGACCGTGTCATTGGCTCCCACTGCTGTCAATGGAGAGGGGGTGGGGCTGCAGATACATGTCTGGACACAGGGAGCTGAAGCTTGGACCAGGTGTCCCTCATGGCAAGCTGTTTGCTTGTGGGGGCACTCGTCAGTATCTCTAAGTTCTCTGCAGAGGAATGATGACATAAAAGGCCGAATTACAGTGCTACCCTAAGCAGTTAACTGTGTGGGGTGGCATGATGACAAATTCCTGAAGCGAAAAAACTGACCTCTGCAGAGTAACTAAATGATTGCCAATGGGTTCCAAAAAATGGGTGCCCACCCATGGATTCCAGCTTTAGTGTAGGGGGTAAAAAATAAACATCCTCACTGTGTAGTTACATTTTTATAAGTTTGCAGATTTGGGTTCCTGGATGCTCCTCTGTTTAAAGAGGAGTTCCACCCAAATTTGGAACTTCCTCTTGTTCCACTCCTCACCCCCATACATGCCACATTTGGCATGTAATTTTTTTGGGGGGGGAGTGGGGGCTTCAGTAGGAGTGGGACTTCCTGTCCCACTTCCTGCTTCCGCCGAGGGGCTGGTAAGGCGATTAGGCTTAATCGCCTTATTGCAGCCCCTCCCTGTAGGCGATCACATGGGACACTGACAGGTCCCATGCGATCGCCTCTCCAATTAGCGGCGCGCCGCGCGCGCATGCGCAGTGCGGCTCGCGCATGCGCAGTGGGTGCCCGGCCGTGAAGCCGAAGGCTGTCACGGCTGGGTGCCCACAGTGGAGATGGAGACGCCGGCTGGGGAGGGGGGGAGAGGAGCGGAGCCCCGGTCGGCGCGTCGCTGGAACGCTGGACCAGGTAAGTGAGTGTTTATTAAAAGCCAGCAGCTACACTTTTTGTAGCTGCTGACTTTTAATAAACACAATTTTGGCTGGAACACCCCTTTAAGATAATGTAATGGGTAATGTCTAACTTATCACACATTCTGCTCGTCTACAGGTTCCATAGGATGCTGTCACTATTTCTGATGTAACAGAAGTGAGCCGTGTGGTCTGGATGACAAGGTGGGTGCACAAGGGATTGCTTCATCACTTACAAAAATCAGGTTTATAAGGGATTTGAAATGTCTGCGTTTTTTTGAATCCATCAATACTGGTGTAGTTCTTTACTTGGTTGTAAAAGCAGATTTTTTTTTATCTTGATGCACTTTTACATTAGGATTAAAAAAAAGCCTGTGTAGCTAGCAGGCCCTCAATACTTATTTGAGCCCCCCAACTCGTACCGGCAATGTTGCACAGAGAGACTTGGCTGTCCGGCACTCTCCCACCGCATTGGTTGAGACTCCGTCATTGGCTCACACTGCTGTCAAAGGAGAGGGGGGGTGGGGCTGCAGGTCCATGTCTGGACACGGGGAGCTGAAGCTTGGACCAGGTGTCCCCCATGGTATCGCTAAAGTTATCTGCAGAGGAATGATGACCTAAAAGGCCGAATTACAGTGCTACCCTAAGTTAACTCTGGGTGGCATGATGACAAAAATTCCTGAAGCGAAACTTTAACTGACCTCTGCAGAGTAACAAAATGACTGCCAATGGGTTCCAAAAATTGGCTTTTTTTTCCTGTTAGGAATATAGTTCATTTTTATACATTTACAAATTTGGGTTACTGGGTGCTCCTGTTTTGGGTATGGACACTGTCTAACTTATCACATATTCTGCTTGTCTACAGGCTCCATAGGATGTCGCACCATTTCTGATGTGACCAGAAGTGAGCTATGTGCTCTGGATGGCAAGGTGGGTGCACAAGGGATTTCTTCAGCACTTGCAAAAAAAAAATCTGACTCGTTGCTGACTTGAAATGCTGAGTTTTGACATCTGTGCTGTATATAGTTCTTGGATTGGTTGTTTGATTTAAAGTGGTTGTAAACCCACAAAAAACCTGCAAGACAAAGGCATAATGAGTTGGTACGCTTAAAGTTCTCTGCAGAGGAATGATGACATAAAAGGCCGAATTGCAGTGCTACCCTAAGCAGTTAACTCTCATTGGGTGGCATAATGACAAAAATTCCTGAAGCGAAACATTAACTGACCTCTGCAGAGTAACTGGTTTCCGAAGTTGAGCGCTGTGTCTTTCAATCTTCCTGGGTCTGTTGTAGATATTGGACTATAGAGGATGATATGTCCCCTCCCCACCTACTCATGTAAAGTGGCTGAAAAGTTAACCAGTGAACCTCAATATTTTGTCAGACCAGGTAGAAATAATCTGTGGTTCAATGAACACTTTTTGGGTGTATCTCTGGCTGTTATAACAAAAGAACTTTTAACTTGACCCATTTCTTGTGCTTACAATTTAAAATTTCTAAACCCACAACTGCAAAATTAGCCTGTATTTGCAGTAAAGCATGCTTGTTCTACTCGCTGTGGAATCTTAAGGGTTTAATCCTCTGCATTGTGTAAAAGGCTGTCTGATCCTGGCTTCTCTGGTCCTCCCCTTCCAGTCCACAAACCATTTAGGTTGCTTTCACATTGCAGCGGGAGGCACGGTGGCGGTATAGCAGCGCAATTTTTAGCGCCGATATACTGTCATATTTACCGCGATATTCGTCCGATAGCATTGCGGTATTAACCCCCGCTAACGGCCGTAAGAGGGGTTAATACCGCCCACAATGCGCCTCTGCAGAGGCGCATTACGGGCGGTATTACCGCGGTTTCCCATTGATTTCAATGGGGAAGGAGCGGTAAACACCCCGCTCCTATACCGCTGCAAAGATGCGTCTAGCAGGACTTTTGGAGCAGTCCTGCTGGCGCACCGCTTCAGTGTGCAAGCCTTCGGGCTTTCACATTGAAGACTACAGGGCACGATTTTTTTCAAGCGGTATAGCGGCGCTATTTTTAGCACTGTACCGCCTGAAAAACGCCTCAATATGAAAGGGACCTTACTGATGGTAGAAAAACTTGGGGCAAGCTGCACATGCTTGGGTGTGTATTGCTAGTTATTTTTTTTTTTCCTTGGAAGAGTACATGTGATCAGCACTGTCCAGTCAGAGGGCCTGCAGCTTCATAGGACAGTCGGAGAATGAACTCCTACAAGCTTTAACCAGTCACAAGACTGCTATATACTGCTGAGAAGGTATTTTGTCAGTTTATATTAAATTAATTGCATTTACATGTTTGGGAGACCAGATATAGTGAATGCAGGGTGATGGTTTAGTAGCACTTTTAGTTGTGCTTGCCTTAAAAGATTTCTGTAGCTCATGCAGGCATATTGCATAACATTTGAACTGGTACAGTTTGGCCATGCATTGAATTAATGCTGCCTGGAAAGACCAAACAGCTTGCATGCAGATGCTATGTGTTTTGATGCAAAGGCATCGTCTTTATGCACATGGAATTTACTAGACAACTAAGCCATTAAAGATTTGGTGACGGCAGAAATGTCTCATCAATGTTCAAAACAGCTGTGATGTGTTCTGCTACATTTGTGGCGAGTAAGCGCTTGGAGGTTGTAAACCTCAAAGGTAAATAAAATAAACCCTGCAGGACAAAGGCATTATACTAGCTCATTATGAAATGATTACCTTAGAATGTAGCTGTTGGTGCAAGATGTCAGCCATGTCTGGGGACTGCTACAAATTTCTTCTGGGATTGCAGGCTCTGGCACCGATTGGTGGGGGCTGCAATGTCACTCCTGCACATGGGACGGCATTACCTGTACGGTTTAGAAGATATTTCCATTACATGCAGCCACTGGCACATGGACTCTGAACAGCCCACAGATGCCGTTCCTGCAGAGCCTATGCTGTGAACAGCAGATCCCATGTGCAGGAGTGACATTGCAGCCCCCACCGATGAGTGCCGGAGCCTGCTCTCCCCGTTCTTCAGCTCCGGGGACTGATTGCTGGACTCCAGCGGCGATCGGCTCCAGGTCCCGGCGCTTTGGACCGGGCCCGCGACCCACGGCTGGGTACTAGCACAGGCATGTCCGTGCATGTGCCATTCTGTTGACATATATGTGCAGGAGGCGGTCCTTAAGTGGTTAAAAGCTGTGTCATAGCTTTGCACAGTCTATTTTCTTGCTTTGGGTTTTAAATGGTTTGTATTTGCATTAGGGATACATGCTTTTTGGGGTGCTTTGTAATTTCAGTATAATTACAATTTTGGTGGTGCAGGTCTTCACAGAACGACGGTAAATTCTTTTTTTTTTTAAATGAAGGTGGGAAGCAAAACTTTGTTTACAGATTTAATGTAATCTAATGGCCAATGTCTAACTTGTCTCACATTCTGCTTGTCTACAGGCTCCATAGGATGTCGCACCATTTCTGATGTGACCAGAAGTGAGCCGTGTGCTCTGGATGACGAGGTGGGTGCACAAGGGATTGCTTCAGTTGACATATGTGCTGTATATAGTTCAATTAGTTGTGTTGATTTTTAAAGTGGTTGTAAACCTACAAAAAACCTTGCAAGACAAAGGAATAATGAGTTGGTACACTTAAAGTTCTCTGCAGAGGAATGATGACATAAAAGGCCGAATTACAGTGCTACCCTAAGCAGTTAACTCTCATTGGGTGGCATGATGACAAAAATTCCTGAAGCGAAACTTTAACTGACCTCTGCAGATTAACTAAATAACTGCCAATGGTTTCCAAAAAATGGATCATAGATTTCATATTTAGTGTAGGGAAGAATGGAACATTCGCACTTCAGTATATATATAATATAATGTTTACAGATTTGGGTTCCTGGATGCTCCTGTAATGGGCAATGTCTAACTTATCGCATATTCTGCTTCTCTACAGGCTCCATAGGATGCGGTCGCACCATTTCTGATGTAACCAGAAGGGAGCCGTGTTGTCTGGATGACACAAGGTGGGTGCACAAAGGATTGGTTCAGCACTTACAAAAATCCATTTTATAGGATTTGGAATGCTGAGTTTATATTTTTTCATCCTAATGCATTTTATGCATTAAGATTAAAAGCCTTCTGTGTGCAGCATCCCCCCCCCCCCCCCCCTCTAATACTTTAAGCCACATCTCGTATCGGCAATGTTGCACAAGGGACTCTCCCTCCGCATTGGCGGAGACCGAAGCAAAGCCCCATTGGCTCCCACTGCTGTCGGTCAAAGGAGAGGGGGTGGGGCCACAGATCCATGTCTGGACACAGGGAGATGAAGCTTGGGCCAGGTGTCCCTCATAGCAAGCTGCTTGCTTCTGGGGGCACTCGTGGTATCACCAAGTTATCTGCAGAGGAATGATGACATAAAAGGCCGAATTACAGTGCTACCCTAAGCAGTTAACTCTCATTGGGTGGCATGATGACAAAAATTCCTGAAGCGAAACTTTAACTGACCTCTGCAGAGTAACTAAATGACTGCCAATGGTTTCCAAAAAAAGCTTTTATATTTGTCACGAATATAATTCAGTTTTTATAAGTTTAAGTTCCTGGATGCTCCCCTCTTTAGGGCAATGTCTAACGTATCACATTTTCTGCTTGTCTACAGGCTCCATAGGATGCGGTCACAGCATTTCTGATGTAACCAGAAGGGAGCCGTGTGGTCTGGATGACAAGGTGGGTGCACAAGCGATTGCATCATCACTTGCAAAAAAAATCTGATTCATAAGTGATTTGAGTTTTGACGTCTGTGCTGTATATAGTTCAATTGTTTGTTGATTTAAAGTTGTTGTAAACCCGCAAGACAAAGGCATAATGAGCTTGGTACATTTTGTTATCTGCAGAGGAATGATGACATAAAAGGCCGAATTACAGTGCTACCCTAAGGTAACTCTGTGGGTGGCATGATGACAAAAATTCCTGAAGCGAAACTTTAACTGACCTCTGCAGAGTAACAAAATGACTGCCAATGTGTTCCAAAAATGGCTTTTATATTTTATTTTTTGTCAATTTAGTTCAGTTTTTATAAGTTTAGATTTGGGTTCCTGGGTGCTTCTGTTTGGCATAATGTAATGGGCAATTTCTAACTTTCACATTCTGCTTGTCTACAGGTTCCATAAAATGCTGTCACAACTTCAGAAGGGAGCCATGTGGTCTGGATGACAAGGTGGGTTCACAAGGGATTGTTTCAGCACCTACAAAAATCAGGTTTATAAAGGATTTTAAATGTGTTAATAGGTCAATACTGGTGTATATCTTGTACTGGTGGTTTACTTGGTGGTAAAGGCAGAAGGTGGAGGGTTGTGCCACCCCCCCCCCCACCAATGCATTAAGATTAAAAAGCCTTCTGTGTGCGGCACGCCCTCTAAAACTTTGACCCCCATTTCGATCCAGCGAAGTTGCACAAGAGACTCGGCTGTCTGGGAATCTCCTTTTGCATTGGCTGTGACTGCAGCAAAGCGCCATTGGCTCCAGCTGCTGTCGGGGGTGGGGCTGCAGATCCATGTCTGGACACGTGGAGCTGCAGCTTGGTCCAGGTGCCCCAAAGCAAGCTGCTTTCTTGTGAGGGAACCAGAGGAGGATCGGTGCTGCTCTGTGCAAAACATAACAAAACCTTGGGAATGCCCAGAAAAAAAATAGGCCTCCTTATGACCAGCCTGCAGAACCACCAAATTAACCTGTCTAACAGTATGCGTTAAAAACAGGGGTTTTGTCTGCACGCATTTGCAAACGCATGCATGAGCCGCGCCAAGGCACCCTGTAATCTGTGGTCCTAACACTAAACGATGAGCGTCCCCTCTGAGGCACATGCATTCTAATGGATAGATGAGGGCAGGTGGACTGAAGGGGAGCAACCCCTCAAAGGTACAGCTAAACCACTACACAGAGCAGGTGAGGGCTGGTTCACACAGGGGTGACACGACTCGGCCCGCAACTTTGCAAGGCGACCTGAACATGACCTGAGCACGCACGACTTGGGGCAACTTCAAGGCTTTGCAGCAGCCAATAAAACAATCGGCTCTGTGGGAGGGAGGGGTTTGCCTGAGGAAAAGTTCTCTTCCTGTATTCAGTTAAGACGGTGATCTGACTTGGAGGTGACTTCCATTGAAAACTATGGGTACAAGTTGCCTAGAAGTCTGAGGTAGTACAGGAACCTCTTCTGAAGTCGGAGCGACTTCAGTAGTGTACATTAAGACGGCTCCATTCACCTAGACCTTCTCAACTGGGCAACTTCAAGTCGGATCCCAAGTCTCCCCCGTAACCGGCTCTGAGTAACTTGTTTATTGTTAAACGAGATTTTAATATCGCTTTAAGTCCCACCAACAGTGATGGGCTGAAGATGCCTGCTGAACCCCCCACATAACCCAACTAATGCAGTGATGTAGTCCTTATTGAATAATCCAATCTTTGTCCAGTATTAAAATACTAAAGTATTAAATACTTGAACCAGATTTTCACCCTGACCAATCAGCACTGTCTCTTTACCTGACATTTGCACAGTCCAAAAAAATAAAACTAATTTCGTCAGTTTAGGCCAATATGTATTTTACTACGTGGTGAATAACGTGCTCTATGCTTGCTGTACCCCCTGCAATATGCACTTCACATATCCCAATGCGCATAGCCTTTCACTCCCAAAGAAGGTGGCATGTCAGACCGCCAGCCGAACCCAGAGGAGCTGGTAACCGCCTTGGTTGCACAAGTAGAATGTGGAGTGGGGATTTGCCGCAAAGGGAATCGGTAGGACAACACTAAATCTGCTGGGTGAGTATCTGAAATGTGCACAGCCCAGCATCCAGTCCAGTAAGCCAAAAACAAAAAGCGGAGGGGTGGGGGGTGATTCGTATTGTCTGCAGAGGAATGATGACATAAAAGGCCGAATTACAGTGCTACCCTAAGCAGTTAACTCTCATTGGGTGGCATGATGACAAAAATTCCTGAAGCGAAACATTAACTGACCTCTGCAGAGTAACAAAAATGCTAATTTCTGGAAAAAATTGTCCGTTAAAGTGCTTTTTGTGTTTGATTTTCCAGATAGAAGAGTATCAGACCTGGGACTGATGTCGATATTGGACCTTCTATGCTATCAAGGGTTACCATATTCTGTAAAGTGGCTGAAAGTTAACCAGAGAATGCCTTCAATGTTTTATGTATAACCTGATTCTATGGACTCCTTCACTGGACAATAAAGATTTTGCTTCCCGGAAAACTTTTTTTGGGTGTATCTTTGGCTGCTAATCATAACAAAATGAAACTTGACATGCGGTATTGAAGCTTCTGGCTTTCTGAGAATCTCTATTTTCTCAATTTTATATTTTACTTTATTCCTCTTGCTTGCATTTGTGTAGTTCATGCACCTAAGCATTTTGCATAACCATTGATCTTGTACAGTTTGGGTGTGCTTAGGCTGAATGCTGCCTGGAAACACTAGGTCCCTTTCACACTGGGGTGTTTCAGGCGGTATAGCGCTCCTATACCGCCTGAAAAAATCATGCCCTGTAGTCTTCAATGTGAAAGCCCAAAGGCTTACACACTGAAGCGGTGTGCTAGCAGGATCGCTCCAAAAGTCCTGCTAGCCGCATCTTTGGAGCAGTGTGTTTACCACTCCTTCCCATTGAAATTGGAAACTGCGGTAATGCTGCCCGCGATGCGCCTCTGCAGAGGCGCATTGTGAGTGGTATTAACCCCTTTTATGGCCGCTAGCGGGGGTTAATACCGCACCGCAAGCGGCCGAATATCGTGGTAAATACGACGCTATAGCGGCGCTAAAAATCACGCTGCTATACCACCACCGCGCCTCACGCTGCAATGTGAAAGCAGCCTTTAAAGGAACACTAAAGTTTTTTTTTTTGATCAATTGATTGCTGTAAGCTAGAGCATTTAACTAATTGCCGACCGCCCGCCGTCATATTACTGTGGGACGGTGGCACTGTTTCGCGAGAGCACGTAGCTCTAGGTCTCTTTTTCGGCCACTAGCGGGCGCTCGCGCGTGCCCGGCAGGTAGGATCGCCGCCGGGCACACCTGATCGCTCGTTACAGAGCGGGGAACGGGAGCTTTGTGTGTAAACACAAAGCTCTCGTTCCTGTCAGCGGGGGAAACGCTGATTTTCTGCTCATACAATGTATGAACAGAAGATCGGTGATTTTTCCCTAGTGAGGCCACCCCCCCCATACAGTTAGAACACACTTGACCTTCCCCCTAGTGTTAACCCCTTCACTGCCAATGGCATTTTTATAGTAATGCAATACATTTTTATAGCATTGATCGCTAAAATGCCAATGGTCCCAAAAATGTGTCAAAAGTGTCCGCCATAATATCGCAGTACCGAAAAAACGCTGATCGCTGCCATTACTAGTAAAACATTTTTTTTATAAAAATGCCATAAAACTACCCCCTTTTTTATAAACGCTATAAATTTTGCGCTAACCAATCAATAAACGCTAATTGCGATATTTTTTGTAAAAAAAATGTAGAATACGTATCGGCCTAAACGGAAGAAAAAATGTTTTATCTTTTTTGGAGATATTTATTATAGCAAAATGTAAAAAAATTGCATTTTTCAAAATAGTCGCTCTATTTTTGTTTATAGCGCAAAAAATAAAAACCGCAGAGATGATCAAATACCACCAAAAGAAAGCTCTATTTGTGAGGGAAAATGGACGCCAATTTTGTTTGGGAGCCACGTCGCACGACCGCAATTGTCAGTTAAGTGACGCAGTGCCGAATCACAAAAAGTGCTCTGGCTTTTGGCCAGCAATATGGTCCGGGGCTAAAGTGGTTAAATATCACTTGCCTCATTTTTCCTTTTGACCTCAAATACAGTAATCCAGGTTTGAAAATGCCATTTCCTGTCTCTCCTCTTGCTTTCCACCAGCATCTGAGCAGTTTTGCACGGTGGAAAGCAGAATGTGCTCACCCCTCCCTATGACTACAGCCCTGCGTGAAGATGCTCTTATCCCTCACAGGCATGGAGGCTAAGCCTAATGGGAACCGCAAACCAGGAAGTCGGTGAGAATAACGATTCAGAAATGACGGAGGTCAATATAACAGCTCGATTTCAACAAGTATCAAACTAGTTATAAAGTAAAAAAAGTAATGTTTTGCATTGTCAGCTACTGTCAGACTTTAATTTTAAGAGGAAAATATTTTTGTCTTTACAACCCCTTTTTTAGCAGTTTGCATGCAGATGCTGCCTTTGTGTTCCATGCATTTTGGTGTGAAGGCACAGTGTCTATGTACATGGAATTTACAAAACAAGTAAGCCAGTTAGATTTGCTTTAAGACAGTTGGTGACGCCAGAAATGCCAGAACTGCTGTGATGCTACATGTGTGGCATATACACGCTTAACCCTCAGACACATCGACTAGACTTGTAAAAGTGTGTGAACTGTACATTGGCTGCAAGATTGGTGATAAGGCCTGCGGTCCTCTCCTTGTTCAGTGTGCTCTTTGTCTTAAGCCTGGTACACACGATTGGATTTTCTGTAAACAGAGTAGGACTTTTGGGACCTTAGAGCTCAGTCTGCCATCGGTCATGAGACCAGTGCCACATGACTTCAGTCTGCCAGTATTGGAGCAGTGACATTTAGATGACTGCAATGCACTGGTCAGTGATAAGTCTGGATTAAACAACCTGGTCAGGGTTTTGAACCCAACAGTTCTGCTTTTGACAACTTCAAGGATGGTGTTTGCTGTCACCAGGCAGAAGTTGTCTTCCAAGCTGCACCTTTTGTGCTTTTTAGATTGGACAATCTTTCTGGCTCTTTCCACTCAGAGAATCATGTCCTTCAGTGACTGGTGTACAGAAAAGTTCTCGCCTTCTTCTGCCCCTGTAGCCCCCTATACATTCTATCCTGTACAGATTGGGCTTGCAGTGGCATTTCAATCTGCTCTGAGGTATATATTGACTTTAGTTTGCCAATCTTCAACTGGAAAAAGATACTTGGAGCTACCTGTATCTTCTTCTGATGCAGATTCCTCATCAGATGAAGAACCTGGGTTCTCGCCTTCCAGATCAGAAGCATTGCATGAACTAATGGTCTCAAACCCTAATGAAGGAAGGGATCTAGCCGAGGCTGTAGGCTTCTTGAACTATGGATCTAGATGAGGAAGGCTCTAGTCCAGCTACCCTGTCATTAAGGGACCAAAATGAGGGCCACTACCTCCTTCATAGAAGACATAATAATAATAATTAGAATCGGCTGGTACTTTTTTTTTTAAACCCCCGTACATACCATTTTCGGCATGTACTCTCACCGCCGCTTCCGGGTCTGGCAGCCGGGGACAGGCATCCGATCGACGCATACAGCGCGTCACGAGATGCCGAAAGAAGCCGAACGTTGGTGCGGCTCTATACGGCGCATGCGCACCAATGTTGGCTTCTTTCGGCATCCCGTGACGCGCTGTATGCGTCGATCGGATGCCTGTCCCCGGCTGCCAGATGCCTGTCAATGAAGCAGGCCCTCCCATCCCCGGCCGCCAGACCCGGAAGCGGCGGTGAGAGTACATGCTGAAAATGGTATGTACGGGGGCTTAAAAAAAAAAGTACCAGCCGATTCTAATTATTATTAAGAAGACACAGGCAATGTTAAAAGTTTATTTTTAGGGGAACCTCCCCTTTAAGCGCCTGTCCGGTGTCTTGTCACATTCCGCCCCCAATCAGATTGCTCCGGTAGTGACGTTCCTTCGCCGCCATCTTGCCACACCATTGCACAGTAATGATGGTGAGAAGGGTGCAAGCGGACATCTTGTTACACCTACCAAAGTTTAAAATTTCAGTTATTTTCAACACAAAATGGATCTTGTATGCTTAGTGTTTGGAAATCCAATGGACTGTTTACATGTTTAACCACTTCCATACCAGGCACTTGTGCACCTTCCCGCCCAAGCCAATTTTCAGCTTTCAGCACTATCGCAATCTTGACAATTGCGCGATCATGCTACACTGTACCCAAACAAAATTGACTTTTTTTTTTCCCTCCCCCACAAATGGAGCTTTCTTTTGGTGGTATTTGATCACCTGCGGTTTTTATTTTTTGCACAACTAAAAAAGACCGACATTTAAAAAAATAAAATAAAATTTCTTGTAAATAAGTACGTTTTCTTCTTCCATTATGGGCACTCATGGGTGGCACTGATAGCTGGGCACTAAGAGGTAACACTGATTGGCATCAATTGCATAAACTTTATTTTTACCATTTGTGCTCTATTGAGCACTCCCTGGTGGTCCAGTGTGTGCATCCGAGGGGGGGCTGCGCTGATAAACAATCAGCGTGAAGCCCCCCCCACCTGTCAAAAGAGCCGCTGATCGTCTCTCCTCTACTTGTGTATCAGACGCGAGTGAGGAAGAGCCGGTCAACGGCTCGTCCTGTTTACATCATGATCAGCCGTGATTGGACACTCTGATGGGTGTAACAAGATGTCTGCTTGCCCCCTTAACACTCTATCATTACTTGCAAAAAAGTTGCGCTAATATGCGTATTGCTAAGATGCACTGAAACCAGCGCAAATAATACAAAGAAAATTAGTGACAAACAGCAGTCAAACCGTGAACTTAAATTAATGAGTCTTGTGAAGAATTATGGGTTAACCATAATCCATCAAAGCATAAACAGATGATCGTATTCAATGTGTAAATATTCCCCAACTTCCTGGAAAGAGTGATGATAGAAGCATCTCCACCACAATCACACACTGCCTCTTACCGGAACTCTATGAGCTCTTAATTACAGGAGATCATAGATGGCATATACTGATGGTGTCCTTGAAGCGTATCTCCAGAGGGGGCGGTCACAATGCTAGATTGCCTCAAACAGTGTACCTATGCAGGATTTAAAGAAAGCAAGCACTCGCATAGCGTAAGATCCTTGAGATTTGATAAAAAAGATAAGATGTGCACTTACATCAAAACTGTAGACATAAAAGCATAAAAAAAAAGCCGGCCGGCTCCTCGAACAAAAAGCCTGTATCTTCCGGGTGTAATCACTTGACACGGTGACGTCAGAATGTTGACGTTCTGACGTCACCACGTCAAGTGATTACATCAAGAAGTGCATGGGTACACTGTTTGAGGCAATCTAGCATTGTGACCGCCCCTCTCTGGAGATACGCTTCAAGGACACCATCAGTATATGCCATCTATGATCTCCTGTAATTAAGAGATCATAGAGTTCCGGTAAGAGGCAGTGTGTGATTGTGGTGGAGGGGCTTCTATCATCACTCTTTCCAGGAAGTTGGGGAATATTTACACTTGGGAGATCATTGAATACGATCATCTGTTTATGCTTTGGACTTTATGGTTAACCCATAATTGTTCACAAGACTCATTAATTTAAGTTCACGGTTAGACTGCAGTTTTTCTCTGTATATTTTGTCCGACTAACGATCTGCCGATTTTCGGATCGTCGGTACAGTGCTTTCGACAGCCGATTCCAATTTTTGGGTACAGCAAAAGCTGGATGTGCAGATTAAAAAATTGTCGTACGTGAACTTCGTATGGAAAAAAAGAACATTTAGTGTCGCTTTAATACTGGCACCTGCTGCAGATTGCAATAGCCATGTGATTTGAACATTGTGCCCGGAAACTTAATTTCCTGCACCGTGTTCTGGTGTGAACCGGCCCTAAGTGCACCAGCTCAGCAGATATAGCTGCAAAGGGCGGGGCCAACTCAATCTTGAACCCTACACACTAGTGCCTCGTTTCCACTGCACGGGTCGGGTCAGTAAGCGTGAGCGTTTCCACTGCAAATCGGACCGTGAGGGACCATTCAGGGTTTAGAAAAAATTCCTAGCGCATCCACCAATCGGTGAGATGCATTTGTAGGTCCGCCCTAACCGAACCGTTCCACTCTCTCTGGGTTCATCTGAAGCAGGACCCTTGCTGGTGCGATACGGTTCGGTTTTACGGTACGCTTTCATAATGGAAACACCCAAAATAGCGTACCGATCCGCTCAGTGGAAATGAGGCATAAGACTGGGATGCCATTAAAATTAATGTGGGTGTAAAGGCAGGCGTCCCAATACTTTTGGCAATATAGGGTATATATTGACAGGTTTTGGTGCTGGGAACATTTCATGACTCAGGGCTTCTGCTGTAATCTTTTTAGCAATAGAAAGATGGATATGATCACACTATTTACTTCTCAATGTTTGTGGGAGAGAAAGGAGAAGTTTTGGTGAAATGGGAGTAGAGGCCACTTACCATAGGGAAGTTATTGTACCATGTGATGATTGCATAGCATGTGTGTCATCCACTATGTAGTAATAATAATATGAAGGATATTTATTGTGGAGCTTTGTAACAAATCTTGCTATCATTTGAGGCATGCTATATCGTTATTTGCCTGTTCAGGCAAATTTGCTTTGAGTGAAGAAATGTAACTTTATATAAAACCAGTCATAGTAAAGTAATCATAAAAGTCGCATGATCCCCCGTGTGAGCGAGTAGCAGCAGCAGGGGACTGGAGAGAGCGCTCAACAATGGCTGAGAATTCCAAGAGCAATGACATCACCCATAGGCATCCATGTCCCAGCCATTACTTGGTGCTCCCTCCTCTCCCCTGCAGCTGCCACTGTCTGACACAGGGGAGCTGTATCACCGGTGTAGGCTGAAAACAGGTAAGTATATGCATCTTTTTTACAATTGTTTTCTTAAAATTAAGTTCACCTTTATAAAAAAGTATATTTCCTCTTTATTTTTGTATTTAAATAAAAAAAAATTAACTACTTCCATACCTCTGAACGTCATATGACGCCCTCGGCTATCAGTGGAGATATCTGAATGATGGGTGAAGCTGCAGGCATCGTTCAGATCTCTCTCCCCCTTTTTTTTTTAACGGAGTTTCCCTGCCCGGGAAAAACAATGGCGACAGTAATAGGAATAAAAGTGATCAAAATAAATAAAAGTAGAGGGAAAGTGCAAAAAAAACTAATTTTTAACCACTTTACCCCCAGACCATTTGGCTGCCCAAAGACCAGAGCACTTTCTGTGATTTGGCACTGTGTCGCTTTAACTGACAATTGCGCGGTTGTGCGACGTGGCTCCCAATAAAAATTGACGTCCCTTCCCCCCCCCCACAAATAGAGCTTTCTTTTGGTAGTATTTGATCACCTCTGCGGTAAATCGATAATTTTTGAAAAAAAAAAATTTTTTTTTTTAACTTTTGCTATAATAAATATCCCCAAAATATATATAACATTTTTCCCCCCTCAGTTTAGGCTGATACGTATTCTTCTACATATTTGTGGTTTAAAAAAACACAATAAGTGTTTGATTGTTTTGCGCAAAAGTTAAAGCGTCTACAAAATAGTGGCTAGTTCTATGGCATTTTTATTATTATTTTTTTTACTAGTAATGCCGGCGATCAGTGATTTTTATTGTGACTGCGACATTATGGCGGACACATCGGACACTTTTGCCGCTATTTTGGGACCATTGAGGCCTCATACACACGACCGAGGAACTCGACGAGCCAATTTTCTCCATTCCCATCGAGGAAAACGAGAACATGCTCTCTTTTTGGCTCATCGAGTTTCTCGACAGTTTCCTCGTTGAAAAATGTACACACGACCGGTTTCCTCGGCAAAACACGTCTCCCAACAAGTTTCTTGCTGGATTCTGCCGAGCAAACCGGTCGTGTGTACGAGGCCTTACATTTATACAGCGATCAGTGCTATAAAAATGCCCTGATTACTGCATAAATGTGACTGCCAGTGAAGGTTCACCAGTAGGGGGCGCTGAAGGGGTTAAGTGTGCCCTAGGGATGTGTTCCAACTATAGGGGGGATGAGCTACGTGTGACATGACACTGATCACCAAATCCAATTACAGAGAACCGGTATTCAGTGTCCTGTCACTAGGCAGAATAGGGAAATGCTTGTTAACATCAGCACTTCCCCGTTCTTCTTACCTGCAAAAAATAATAAATGTTTGCTTGTGGGTTTATTACCACTTCTAGTAATCCTTTTTAAAAGTCTTCTTTTGCTGGACAGATGCTATGAAAAAAGAAATAACAGTAAGGCCGCGTACACACACACACACGATCAAATCTATCTGCTGAAAACGGTCTGACAGACCATCCCAGCAGACAGATTCGATTGTGTGTACGGGCGAGCCGACGCATTTGGCCAGCAGACAGATTTTAAAGCATGCTTTAACCACTTCAGACCCACGCTATAGCCAAATGACAGCTACAGCGCGGGTCTGAGAATCCAACATGCCGTCAAAAGACGGGCGCTCCAGAGCGCGCTGCGGGGAAGCCCTGTGTTGGCCGTGTCCCTTGGACACAGCCAATCACAGATCGCGGCGAACGGCCGTTTGCGATGCGATTTGTGCAGCGAATGAGAGATGATCTCATAGGTCATCTCTCATTGCCGTTTTTACACAGAGACAGCGTCCTGTCTCTGGAGAGGAGGAGACCGATCTGTGTTCCCTGTACATAGGGACACAGATCGGTCACCCCCCCCTCCCCCCACAGTTAGAACACACCTAGGATACATTTAACCCCTTCCTCACCCCCTAGTGTTAACCCCTTCAATGCCAGTCACATTTATACAGTAATTAGTGCATATTTATAGCACTGATCGCACTATAAATGTGAATGGCGCCAAAAATGTGTCAAAAGTGTCCGATGTGTCCACCATAACGCCGCAGTACCAATAAAAATCGCAGATCGCCACCATTTCTAGTAAAAAAAAAAAAATAATAAAAAATAATAATTCTGTCCCCTATTTTGTAAGCGCTATAACTTTTGCGCAAACCAGACGCTTATTGCGATTTTTTTTTCTTTACCAAAAATATGTAGAATACATATCGCCCTAAACTTAGAAAAAATTATTATTTTTTTTTTTAAATTGGGATGTTTATTATAGCAACAAGTAAAAAATATTGTATTTTTTTTCCAAAATTTTCGCTCTTTTTTGTTTATAGCGCAAAAAATAAAAAACGCACAAGCGATCAAATACCACCAAAAGAAAGCTCTACTTGTGGGGAAAAAAGGACGTCAATTTTGTTTGGGAGCCACGTCGCATGACCGCGCAATTGTCAGTTAAAGCGATGCAGTGCCGGAAGCTGAAATTTCACCTGGGCAGGAGGGGGGTATATGTGCCCAGTAAGCAACTGGTTAAAATCTGTCTGCTGGGAACCCGTCGGACCGATATGTCTGCTGGTTAGTACGCTAACCAGCAGACATATCTGCTCGCAAATGCGTCGAATGGATCCGACGCATGCGTGGAAGTAATTTACTTCCTGGTGCGGTGACGTGGTGGCGTCAACGTCACGTCACCGCGCTGTCTGCCGGCGGGGATTTTGGTTTGATCGTGTGTACAGCAATCAAACCAAAACAGCAAGCAGACAAATCTGACCAAATCGGTCGGACATTTGCTCGTGTGTACGGGGCCTAAGTGTGGCTACAAGATAAATATATTTTTAAAAATCAATTGTGGTTTAATAACTTTGAAGCACTGCACAGAACCAGCAACGTGTTGCAGATTTATATTGAAGAATCTCGGGTCTTATCGGTGACGTCACGGAAAGGGTTTGACAACTTGGAGGATCGGAACGCGTCGGCTCTCTCTGCTGTTGAAGAAAAAGGGCCGAAAAACTCGGCAGCAAAAGTAAAGACATCATCTGGTTTTCTAAGGAGAAGGAACTGCATGAAGTCGCTGAGCAGAATTTTCATGTCTGGGTGGCGGCTGAGATACGTTTCATGATCTGAGATCAGCTCTTCCTGAATGGAGACAGAAGGAGAAATTGGCAAAATAATCGAAAGTTTGGTTGAAAATAATTTCTCAGATGCAGAATATGTGAGAACAGCGTTTGAAAATAAGATTCACCCAAACAAAAATCATTCTTCTGTTTGCATTCCTTAACCATTCCTCCTCCAGAAGGTTTTACCCCCTCATGACCAGGCCACTCTTTGCAATACGGCACTGCGTTATTTTTACTGACAATTGCACGGTTGTGCAACACTGTACATAAACTACATGTATGTCTTTTTTTTATTCCACCACACCCATTTACCAAATATACTCGAGTATAAGCCGACCCACCTAATTTTACCACAAAAAAATGGGAAAGCTTATTGACTCGAGTATAAGCCTAGGGTGTCCATCTGCATGCCTCACTGTGCCCATGACTAGACTGATATTTAACATGGGAGTCTATGGAAGGGGTGCCCGGCTTTGAAAAATCAGTACCCCCCCGGCCGTAGGTCTCCCTGACAACAAACTTTGCACAATTGTAGAGGAGAAATGGGGCTACATGTGTGCCAAGTTCCGGGTCCAGGGGACCTATGGCCGGCCGGTACCAGGTCCCCAAACTCACCAGAGAAATTACCGTTTAACATGGGAGTCTATGGAAGGCTTTGAAAAATCGCTGCTCCCCAGCTATAGGTCCCCCAGACAACAAACTTTGCACACTTGTAGAGGAAGAGTGGGGCTACATGTGTGCCAAGTGTGTGCCAGTACCGGGTCCCCAACGTCTGGGAGATCAGGCGCAAAAAGGTGACTCGAGTTTAAGCCGAGGGGCATTTTCAGCACCAAAATAAAATGTGCTGAAAAACTTGGCTTATACTCGAGTATATACGGTGTGTGTGTGTGTGTGTGTGTGTGTAACACACACACACACACACACACCCCTCAACAAAGCTCCCTCTTGTCTTCGTAATCCAAAAGAAAAGACTATCGCCAATACCTCGGATTTTGCCCCCATGGACTCTTTGATCCTCCCTTTCATTTTTATCATTTACAAAACAAAACATATGTAAAAAGAAATAAAAATTCAAACAAAACCATATAAACCACCAACCCAAAACCCAATATTTTTTAACCTTCTGCTATAAAACATATCCAATAGAAAAAATAAATAAAAAATGTCTTCATAAATTTAGGCCAATATGTATTCTGCTACATATTTTCGGTAAAAAGAAAAAAACTGATTAATCCCAATAAGCGTAAATTGATTGGTTGACACGAAAGTTATAGCGCCTACAAACTATGGGATGCATACTGGAATTTTTTTATTAATTTATACTAGTAATGACGGTGATCAGCGACTTATAGCGGGACTGCGATATTGCAGTGGGAAATCTGACATTAACTGACTTTTTTTTTTTTTTTTTTTTACACTTTTTGGGAACCAGTGCCATTAATACAGTAATCAGTGCTAAAAATATGAAGGGGGATAGGTAGAACCCGCGCTACGGGATAGCACAATCCCCGCCCCCTGCTTGTGATTGGAGAAATCATAAATCACGCCTCTTGTGTCCAATCACTGGGCTGTGATTCGTTACAGCACAAGTGGATTTTTGGGAAGGGAGGGTGTCCCTGAATGGTAGTTTAGAAATGTGGTCACCCTACTCGCCGATCATTTGCATTCATTAACCAGGAAGCTGCCCATGGGACGTACTTGGACATTCCAACATGACAATGATCCAAAACACAAGGCCAAGTCCACCTGTCATTGGCTACAGCAGAATAAAGTGAAGGTTCTGGGAGTGGCCATCTCAGTCTCCCGACCTCAATATCATTGAGCCCCTCTGGGGAGATCTCAGACGTGTCGTTCATGGAAGAGACAGCCCAAGAATTTACAGGAACTGGAGGATTTTCACCAAGAGGAATGGGGAGGTTTACCATCTGAGAAGATAAAGAGCCTCATCCACAAATACCACAAAACACTTCAATCTGTGAAAAATGGGAACGTGGTAGTGTAGCGCTCAGAATAACAAAATATAACTATAAGGCTATACATATAAATGAAGTGTAAAACACAAAGAATGATCTATGCATCAACATAAAAATGATAACATAACTCATAAAATTGAAATAAAGTTCATGAAATAAAGTTCATATATTCCAGTGACACAAATGATGCTCGATGTTCAGAAATGAAAAAGAAAAAATCCCACCACCGGTAAAGATGCAGGCTTACCAGATGAAATGGACTCTGAGAAACTTATATTTCTAGAGTCGGTCAGGCTTGGTATATGCTCAGATCTTGATATAAGGTGTCCCTCAGGAAAGGGATCAGCAGATATAGCAGGCCCTTTGATAACGTGTAATGACACGAAACGCGTCAGGGATGACTCCATCGTTGCCACCATCATATTGACATGCGCCATACTTTCATCTGTATATGTAAGTGCAATTTTAATAAAAATTTTTATTGACCTTACGGTGTTACACTATGGCGTCCCCTCTTCTCCTTTCCATTTATATATGCCATCTTTGAGACGGATGACCAATATTTTTTCCGTGAACGAGAGACCTCTAACCAATCTCGGGGCCATTGGAATCTACACCACAGATATCTGCTGATCCCTTTCCTGAGGGACACCTTATATCAAGATCTGAGCATATACCAAGCCTGACCGACTCTAGAAATATAAGTTTCTCAGAGTCCATTTCATCTGGTAAGCCTGCATCTTTACCGGTGGTGGGATTTTTTCTTTTTCATTTCTGAACATCGAGCATCATTTGTGTCACTGGAATATATGAACTTTATTTCATGAACTTTATTTCAATTTTATGAGTTATGTTATCATTTTTATGTTGATGCATAGATCATTCTTTGTGTTTTACACTTCATTTATATGTATAGCCTTATAGTTATATTTTGTTATTCTGAGCGCTACACTACCACGTTCCTATTTTGTTTTTTGCTTCTTGTTTTTCAGTAGCCGTGTTTAGCAGCCACATTTATTCTTTTCTAGCAGCGCAGTTTTTCACACCACCCCCAAATCTGTGAAAAATGGTCAAGAACTCAAATTCTGCCAGGGTATGTAAACTTATGATCACAACTGTACCATAGTTTGTGGGCTCTATAACTTTCCTACAGACTAAATAATAGACAGAGATTTGTCGTATTGTCACCAAAGAAATGGAGCAGAATACAGTTTGGCCAAAATATATAAAGAAAAATTATTTGCAACATTTTATAACATTAACAAAGAAAAACGTGTTTTATTTTTTGCCTTTTTTTCCGTTTATTTAGCAAAAACTAAAAACTCCCAGTGGTGATTAACCACCTCAATACCGGGCACTTTCACCATTTCGCCATTTTTCAGCTTTCAGCGCTGTCACAATCTGAATGACAATTGCGCGGTCATGCAACACTGAACCCAAATTAAATTTTAATAATTTTTTCCCCACAAATAGAGCTTTCTTTGGGTGGTATTAGATCACCTCTGCGGTTATCATTTTTTTTCCGCTAAAAACAAAAGAAGAGAGACAATTTTGAAAAAAAATAAAGAAATATTTTTTACTTTTTGCTATAATAAATAACCCCCAAAAATATATAAAACAAATAATTTTTTCCTCAGTTTTGGCCGATACGTATTCTTCTACATATTTTTGGTAAAAAAATAAATAAAATCGCAATAAGCGTTTATTGATTGGTTTGTGCAAAAGTTATAGCGTTTACAAAATATGGGATAGATTTATAGCATTTTTTTTTTTTTTACTAGTAATCAGCAATTTTTATCGTGACTGCGATATTGCGGCGGACACACCGGACACTTTTGACGCTATTTTGGGACCATTTACATTTATACAGCGATCAGTGCTATAAATATGCACTGATTACTGTGTAAATGTGACTTGCAGGGAAGGGGTTAAAGGATTTGTAAAGGAATTTTTATTTTTTTGCCTAAAATGAATGTCTGCAAGGTAGACAGACAGAATAGTGTAATGATTCTGTTAACAAACGAGTAAATACCTATTAAATTCCTTCATCTATATCACCTCCGGCGTTCTAGTTTTTGTTCTCTCATTCACTTCCTGGTTTGTGGCGCTCATTCATGTAAGAACTACATTTCCCAGTATGCATTGCGGCACGCCCAGTAATTCACACCTCCTTGAATGAATGAAAGAATGAAAAACTTATATAGCGCGGCACATGCGAACTAAATCGCCTCTGGGCGCTTGTTGTTCCTGTCTCCTTTGGTATCAAAAGAGATGAGTCTTGATCTTTCTCCTGAATGCTAAGTGGTTCTCCTCCAACCGGATGCTGGTTGGTAAAGCGTTCCATAGTCTGGGACCTTGGATCGCGAATCTTCTTTCTCCTTTGGACTTGTAGTTGGCTTTCGGGATCTGGACCAGGTTTTGATTGGTGGATCGCAGAACGCGATTGGGATTGTGAGCTTTTACTTTTTCGCATTGATAATGGGGGCATTCCCATGGATACATCTATGCGTTAGACAGAGTGCTTTAAAGGTGATTCTGTCTTTTACTGGTAACCAGTGAAGGGATCTCAATGAAGGTGAGATTGATTCCCAGGGTTTTTTCCCAGTCACAAGTCTAGCGGCCGTGTTTTGAACGACCTGCAGACGAGCGATTTGGTACTTGGGGAGTCCGAGGTAAAGGGCATTTGCATAGTCCAGTCTGGAGTTTACAATTGCTCCCACCACGACCGCTAAGTCTTCTTTGGGGATGAAAGGAGTAAGTCTGCGTAGTAGGCGCAGCAGATGGTGAGATCCGCTGACCACTGACCCTATTTGTGTGTCCATTGTCATGTAGGAGTCAAATAAGACCCCGAGACTTTTGAGTTTGGCGCTAGGGGTGATAATTTGGCCAGAATGGGCGGGGGGTCCAGGTTGTTGCCGGTTGATTTCTCCGCTTGGCGTGAAACAGGAGAAGTTCTGTTTTCGCTCCGTTGAGTTTAAGATAACTCTTTGTCATCCATTCCTCTATCAAAGAGAGGCATGTCTCTAGATTGAGGTGGTGATCCTTTTTATTGCCAATGCGGAAATACAGTTGCGTATCGTCTGCATATGAGTGATAGAGCAGTTTTTGACTGCTGATAATCTCAAAAAGAGGACGAAGATAGATGTTGAACAGCACCGGCGACAGAGGCGATCCTTGAGGGACTCCGCATGACACCGTGCGTTTCTCAGAGGTGAAAGGTCCTAACTTCACTGTTTGCGATCGGTTTTCCAAAAAAGAGGAGAACCAAGATAAATCGCCTTCTGCGACTCTGGCTACTTCAGCTAGCCGTGTCAATAATAATTTGTGGTCTACTGTGTCGAAAGCTGCGCTAAGCTCCAACAGAACCAGAAGACAAGATTCTCCTTCGTCTGCGGCCTCGAGAGCGTCGTCCCATATTTTGAGCAATACGGTTTCCGTCCCGTGTCCGGGACGGAAACCGGATTGAAATGGGTCAAGTAAGTTGTGGGTATCTAGATGCTGTTGCGGCTGTTGTACCACTACTTTCTCCATTACCTTTGAGAGTACATTTAGGCCTGTTATGGGACGGCGGTGGAGTGGGTCCTTGGGGTCTAGGGTGGGGTTCTTCAGGATGGGTTGGATCGTGCCCTCTTTCAACTGTGAGGGCACTATGCCTTCCCTGAAAGATTGGTTAATAAGCTGCGTGATAGGAGGTGACAAGATGTCGGCGCATTCCTTCAGCAGTTTAGTGGGGATGATATCATTTGGCGCTGTGCCATTACGCAAAGTACCAATGATATTTTTTGTGGCGTCGATGGTGATGGGCTCCAGGGTGAACTTACCTGATTGTGGTGAATTACTGTGGGTATTGTGTGAAAAATTGCAGGGGGGGGGGGGGCTGAGGGGGGAATGGGTTTGCCGAATGCTTTCACGGATTCCCTCGACATTATTAATGAAGTAATCCGATAATTCATTGCAAAATTCTTGGGTATCCGAATTAGGGGCTTCAAGACATCCTGGATTCATGGTCTGAGTGACCATCTTGAAGAGTTCGCGGGGGCGGTTTAGGGCGCTGTTGATAGCCTCGGAAAAATAATTTTTCTTGGCTTGGAAGATTTCTTTATGGTATTTTCTTGTTATTGCCTTGTAGATGGAGAGGTTTAACTCTGAAAAGCTTCTTTCTTGATCGTACATCACGGGACACAGAGCGCATAGTCATTACATATGGGTTATATGGGTACCTTCAGGTGTGGACACTGGTGTAATCAACTTCACAGGAAGTTCCTCCCTATATAACCCCCTCCCACTGAGAGTGCTCTAGTTTTTTCGCCAGTGTCTTAGGTGTTGGTCACGTCTAGCTGTCCCTCGGAGGTCTCGGGACCCAGGATAGCTAGCCGGATCCGTCCGAAGTGCTTCAGAGCCAAGATGTACGGTACCCGGGCCCTGCTGGAGTGGGGTTTTGCCTATAATGCCTCTCCTTGGAGGGCTGGATTCTGGGCTCCAGTGCCTTAGTCTCTTCCAAGAACTAAACGCTACTGATGCCAGGATGCTATATAGGTCCAGGGGTGTGGGTTCCTTAACACAGGACCCCGGTCCCTGAAGGTCCAAGACAATACCCACGGAGATGGGGGAAAGTTGGGCCTCTTGCATTTTGCAATACCCTGCGGGTAAGAGGGAACCTGCGGGACTTGGTTCGACAGTAGGTATCCCCCTGGGGGTTCTGGGTTGGCTAACAGTATGCTGGTGCATCAGCCACTATCTCCACTATGTCTGTTGAGGCAGGATGGGATTCTAATGTTTACCCAGATAATATGTAGATATATGTATACTTGTGTAAGTTATATATTTGCTACTCACCCCAGGTCTGCCTGTTAACACTGATACTGCAACCCCACATGTTTTAAAGAGGAAATTGCTGGTAAAAAACTCCTGTTTCTTAGGAAGCCCAAGGGGACAGCTTCCTCGCTATGTGTGCACTACAATAAGATTAGTGCTTACCTGGTGTCTGTTGGTGCTGCATAACGCTGGTCCATGTTGTTCCTCTGCTCTGCTTCCTCCATGTGGTTTCAGCGTGGTGCGCGCGATCGTGCGCGCGCGATTGTGCGCGCGTGTGTGCGCGCGTGTGTGCGCGCGTGTGTGCGCGCGCATACGCGCGCGCGTGCACGCCGCCTTTTATAGCGTCGGCGTGCGTCGGGGGGGCGGGCCAGCAGCGTCAGGGTCTGTATAAAGGGAAAACTTCTCTCGGGCTGGTCTTTCCTCCTGGAGGCAGAGGAAGAAAGGATACAGAGCGTGCAGCTGGGTCTTTTGGCCACACAGGGACACCTAGTGGCGGTTTTGTGGATCTTCAGGTCTAGGACTTAGGTCCACTATTGACCAGAGAAAAAAAAAAAGTTTTTTTGCTTAAAGGGACTCAGCCTTAGATCCAGCAGTATCTGAGTCTACCTTGGACTCCGGCTAAAGGGCATTGGTGTGTCAATACTCACAGATTTTCTCAGTATTGCCACCTCCCAGGCGGGTAAAAAAAAAAAGAATTTTTTTTTGAAAAAAAAAAAAAAAAGAGAGAAATTAGTTATTTTTCATTTTTCCTCATACCTGCCCTCATATTGGTTACTCCTAGCTGCAACAGTCAGGTGTTGGCTATAGGGGTGACCCAAGGTTGTACAATGGCTCCAAAGGGATCTGGACCAGCCAAGGCTGCTAAAGGTGCCAAAAAGCAAAAGGGGTCTCCATCGGGGTCAGAGGATTTGGGCCAGGCTTCTACGGCCCCACCCTCGCCAGTCAGGACACCGAGTGGCATAGTACAAGAGCCATTGGGGGTGCTGGGGGCAGAGGCGGCCCCCGATCCACCCATTCCCGTTTACGTGACGGAAGAAATGCTAGCAGCCACCATGTGTGGGCTAGAGAAAAGGTTAACTGCGTTGTTTTCCCGTCCTTGCCCAAGTAGCAAGCGGGCTAGATCCCCCTCACCCAGTGTGGGGTTTTCAGATGCGGAGGTCTCCTCTTCAGAGGAACGGGACCCACAAGGGGATCAGGCAGACCCAAGTCCCGACGGTTCAGACAGGGAAAATTCCACTATAGATGAATATTTTTCGGCCTCTCAAGCGGAGGGCCTGTGGATCCAGTCTTTGACAGATATGGTTCGCACTGCCTTTAAACTTCCAGTGCCAGAACTAGTAGCCCCGGAGGTATCCTCATTGGGTTCTTTAAAGGCTCCATTAACTTGTGCATCTTTTCCAATGCACCCCCTTCTGCGGAACGTGATTTACCAGGATTGGGCTCGACCTGATAGAATCTTTGTCCCTCCTAAAAGATTCTCTATTCTCTACCCTATGGAAAAGGAATATGTGAAGAAATGGGCTCTCCCTACAGTGGACGCAGCCATTTCCTGCGTGAATAAATCCCTGACTTGTCCGGTTGAAAATGTCCATATGTTCAAGGATCCGGTCGACAAGAAATTCGAGACCCTACTGAAAGCAGCTTTCACCTCAGTAGGTGCCATGGTTCAGCCAGCAGTAGCAGCCATTGGTGTTTGTCAGGCCTTGAAGGATCAGGCAAAACATATATTAAAGGACATGCCGGCTCAGCATACTCATGAATTAGCAGAATTCCCTAGGGCTCTCTGCTTTGCAATAGATGCTATTAAGGACTCCATCCAACAGGCATCTCGTTCATCTCTACTGATGGTTCACATGCGTCGTCTTTTATGGCTAAAGAACTGGTCAGCAGAGGCACCCTGCAAAAAGCTTCTAGCAGGGTTTCCCTTTCATGGGGGAAGACTATTCGGGGAAGACCTAGATAAATATATCCACACCATATCAAGTGGAAAAAGTACTTCCTTACCGGTCAAGAAAAGACCGCGTGGGCCCACGTTTAAACGACAGGCCATTGTAGGCTCGGCCCCTTCGACTTCTCGTCAGTATCGACGGCCTCCCGGGCGTTCAGCAGTTAATAGTCGCCCACAGGGACAAGCCGCGGCAAACAAGAGGCCCTGGTCTCGCAAGCCGGCTAAACCAGTCATCAAGTCAGATTCATGAAGGGGCGCCCCCACTCTCTTGGGTGGGGGGGAGGCTTCAGTTTTTCTCCGAAGTCTGGAAGGCCAGAATTCCCGACGCTTGGGTTCGGTCCGTAGTAGCCTCAGGCTACAAACTAGAGTTTCGAGAAATCCCCCCTCCTCATTTTCAGGGGTCAAGTCTTCCAAGCGACCCGTTAAAGAGGGCCTCTCTCGTAAAGGCGTTGGATCGCCTCTTGCTCCAAGGAGTAATTGTAGAAGTACCAACCCAAGAAAAGGGTCTGGGATTCTACTCCAACCTTTTTGTTATACCAAAACCCAATGGCGACGTCAGGCCTATATTAGACCTCAAACGCCTAAATCGCTTTCTAAGGATTCAGACCTTTCGTATGGACTCCATACGTTCAGTGACAGCCAGCCTGCATCAGGGCGACTTCCTAGCATCTATAGACATAAAGGATGCATATCTGCATGTGCCGATTTACCCAGCACATCACAAGTTTCTTCGTTTCACGATAAACCAAAGTCATTACCAGTTCGTAGCCCTCCCTTTCGGGTTGGCAACAGCTCCACGGGTATTCACAAAGGTGTTAGCCCCGGTGCTAGCCGTCCTAAGGACAGAAGGCATCTTGGTCCTAGCATACCTGGACGATCTCCTGGTTATCGACAGTTCAGCTTCCAACCTCAATCATGCAGTAGTCACTGTGCGGCATCTAGAAGAGTTCGGGTGGATTGTGAACCAAGAAAAATCAAGGTTACAACCCACAAGACAGTTGGAATATCTAGGCTTTCGGTTAGATACAGAATGCCAGAGGGTATTTTTACCTCAAAAGAAGATCAGGTCGTTGATTCAAACGATTCAAATAGTCTTAGGCAAAAAGAAGCCGACTATTCGCCTATGCATGCGACTGCTGGGAAAGATGGTGGCCGCCTTCGAAGCAGCGCCCTATGCCCAGATCCATACCAGAATTCTGCAAGCAGCTATTCTCTCTGCTTGGAACAAGTCCATACAGGCATTAGACCGTCCATTAGTTCTTTCCCCAGGAGTCAGGCACAGCCTGTACTGGTGGCTGATCCCTCAAAAATTATCAAAAGGGAAAACCTTTTGCCCCATCTCGTGGAAAATAGTAACCACAGATGCCAGCCTAACAGGTTGGGGGGCAATCTTAGGAAAACGGACCCAGCAGGGACAGTGGTCAGAGGCAGAAAGTCTGCTTCCCATCAATGTCCTAGAGATCAGAGCTGCTCGGTTGGCCCTGGTCGCCTGGACTCTTCCCCTGCAGGGTCTGCCAGTAAGGATACAGTCCGACAATGCCACGGCGGTGGCATACATAAACCACCAGGGGGGGCACAAGGAGCCTGGCGGCTCAAAGGGAAGTAAACCTGATTTTTTCATGGGCCGAAGCCCATGTACCCTGCATCTCGGCAGTGTTCATCCCAGGGATAGACAATTCTCAAGCAGATTTTTTGAGTCGTCAACAGTTACTCCCGGGAGAGTGGTCTCTTCACCCCCAGGTATTCCAAGAGATTTGCCAAAGATTCGGAGTTCCCGATGTAGACATCATGGCAACAAGATTCAACAAGAAATTGGACAAATTCGTATCCCGAGCCAGGGACCCCTCGGCCTACGGGACCGATGCGTTGGTTTGCCCCTGGCACCAGTTTTCTCTCCTGTATGCGTTCCCTCCACTACAGATGATTCCCCGCCTTCTACGAAGGATCAGGGTGGAGCGCAGGCCGGTGATCCTGGTGGCCCCAGCCTGGCCCAGAAGGGCTTGGTACGCACTCATCGTGAGGATGTCAGTAAGGGCACCGTGGCCACTCCCCCTGCGCCCAGATCTGCTGTCTCAGGGCCCGATCTACCACCCTGCTTCACAGCAGCTAAATTTGATGGCTTGGCGGCTGAATCTCTAATTCTTAAGGGCAGAGGCCTCTCTGCCCAAGTCATATCTACGTTAATTCAAGCTAGAAAGCCAGTCTCTAGAAATATCTATTACAGAGTCTGGAGAACCTATGTGGAGTGGTGCGAGTCTCAAGGAGGGCATCCTCGCAAGTTTTTTATTGACAGGATCTTGCGATTCCTCCAGGTTGGCGTTGACAAGGGGTTGGCTCTTAGTACTCTAAAGGGGCAGGTGTCTGCCTTATCGATATGGTTTCAAAGGCCTTTGGCCACACATTCGCTTGTGAAAACCTTTTTGCAGGGGGTCTTGCATGTAAATCCCCCTATTAGAGCTCCCCTCTGCCCCTGGAATTTAAATCTGGTCTTGTCAGCTTTACAAAAGCAGCCGTTTGAACCTCTGACAGAAATCCCTCTTGTGCTGCTAACCCGAAAGTTGGTTTTCTTGGTGGCTATGGCTTCGGCCAGAAGGGTCTCCGAGCTGGCAGCCTTGTCTTGCAGGGAACCATACCTGATTCTGCATAAGGACAGAGTGGTTCTGCGGCCTCAGCCTTCTTTCCTTCCTAAGGTCATATCCAGTTTTCACTTGAATCAGGACCTAGTCCTACCATCCTTCTTTCCTACTCCCCAGTCCAGAGAGGAAAGACTGCTTCATACTTTGGATGTGGTTCGAGCCATGAGGGTTTATCTCAAGGCTACAGAGAAGATTCGGAAAACAGATGTGCTTTTCGTTCTTCCGGATGGCCCCAAGAAGGGTCAGCCGGCTGCCAAGTCTTCCTTGGCTAGGTGGATTAAGCAGCTGATTTTTCAGGCCTATGGTCTGAAGCGCGTTCCACCGCCCTTATCAGTTAAGGCCCATTCTACGAGGGCCATGAGTGCCTCTTGGGCGGCACACCATCAGATCTCTATGGCACAGGTTTGCAAGGCGGCAACCTGGTCTTCCGTACATACGTTTACTAAATTTTATAAGTTGGACGTCACAAAGGCTGCGGACGCAGCATTTGGGCAGGCGGTCCTACGGGCAGCAGTATAGAATCCTCTGGCCCGGTTCACGCCCCTTTTTTTTCTGTTGGTGGAGCTATTTTACCTCCTGATATATTTTCTGTTTGGCTATTTTTGGCCTTACGGTCTCCCTCCCTTCATGGAGCATTGCTTTGGGACATCCCATATGTAATGACTATGCGCTCTGTGTCCCGTGATGTACGATCAAGAAAAAGGGATTTTTAATAACAGCTTACCTGTAAAATCCTTTTCTTGGAGTACATCACGGGACACAGAGCTCCCACCCCTCTTTTTGGGGAACATTGTGTAACCTCAGAGAAATTGCTTGCTACAAAACTAGAGCACTCTCAGTGGGAGGGGGTTATATAGGGAGGAACTTCCTGTGAAGTTGATTACACCAGTGTCCACACCTGAAGGTACCCATATAACCCATATGTAATGACTATGCGCTCTGTGTCCCGTGATGTACTCCAAGAAAAGGATTTTACAGGTAAGCTGTTATTAAAAATCCCTTTTTTCCAGGCGGCTTCCGCCCTTCTGCGCTCTTGCTTCAGTAACGGCAGTTGGTTGTTGAACCAGCTGGAGTTGTTTTTCCGGATGCAGGTTTTACGTTTCGGCGCTACTAAGTCAGCTGACTGTAATAGGGCTGTGTTTATGGCATCCAGTGTTTCTACGGCCGTTTGATGCGGCTGAATTGTTTGTATTTTTTTCCTTAACGTGGTTTTGAAGAGTTCCGAATGGAGCTTCTTCTGACATCTAGTCCAATGTGTTGTCACCTTGAAGTCTCTAACACGTAGAGAGCGTCCTGCCGCACAGATGTAGTTCCCAGGAGCGGGCGAGCACGTCACTGACCACCGCAGTAAAGTCTCCCTTCACGGTGGTGAGTAACAATCAGACAAGCAGGAAGTGAACAGAACAGAGAAGAAATAGAGCAACTTCTGAGCAAAAACGAACAATGAGGAAGTGAAAAGAGGAATGTCTGCAGGTAAATGATGCTTATTATGAACATTTTTTTTTTCCTTTACAACCCCTTTAACACTAGGGGGGCGATCAAGGAGTTACATGAGTACCCTGGGGAGTTATTCTAACTGTAGGGGGAGGGGACTGACTGGGGGAGGGGACCGATCTGTGTCCCTATGTACAAGGGACACACCATCGGTCTTCTCTCCTTGACAGGATGTGGAGCTCTGTGTTTACACACAGAGATCCACAGTCCTGCTCAGTTACTGGGCAATCTCGGGTGCTCGGTGGACATCGCGGCCGCCTGGCATGCGCATTGGGTTCCCAGTAACGCAGAACGAGAGCAAGAGCATTATCGTGCCGCCGTCAATTGACGGCGGGCGGTAGAAAAGAGGTTAAATACCACCAAAAGAAAGCTCTATTTGTGTGAAAGAAATTATTCAAATTTTATATGTGTACAGTGTCGCATTACCGCGCAATTGTCATTCAAAGTGTGACAGCGCTGAAAGCTTAAAACTGGCCTGGGCAGGAAGGGGGTAAAAGTGCCCAGTATTGTAGGGCTTATAGATACAATGAAAGTCAGCCTATATGTCAGATAACACGCACCTTTCTGTCCAGGAACTCGGAATGGAGCTGCACATCGTCCTGCCAATTCAGTGGCTGCTTCTCAAACACGGGTTTAGGATCTTGTTCCTCTGTGAACAGATTTGTGAAAACATAAAAGCTTCAGAAGCATATTCATATCATCACTATAACTAAACTGAGTCTGTGGCTGCAATAAAAAAGAAAAACAAAAAGCTCCTGTAAAAGAAGAGGATGTACAGTATCTCACAAAAGTAAGTACACCCCCCACATTTCTGTAATTTTTTTTCTATCTTCTCATGTGACAACACTGAAGAAATTACACTTTGCTACAATGTTGTGTAGTGAGTGTACAGCTTGTATAACGGTGTACATTTGCTGTCCCCTCAAAATAACTCAACATACAGCCATTAATGTCCAACAAAAGTGAGTACACCCCTAAGTGAAAATGTCCAAATTGGGCCCAAAGTATCAATATTTTGTGTGGCCGCCATTATTTTCCAGCACTGCCTTAACCCTCTTGGGCATGGAGGTCACCAGAGCTTCACAGGTTGGCACCGGAGTCCTCTTCTCCTCTATGATGACATCACAGAGCTGGTGGATGTTAGAGACCTTGCGCTCCTCCACTGTTTGAGGAGCCCCACAGATGATCAATAGGGTTTAGATCTGGAGACATGATTGGCCAGTCCCTCCCCTTTACCCTCAGCTTTTTTGGCAAGGCAGTGGTGGTCTTGGATGTGTGTTTGGGGTCGTTATCATGTTGGAATACTACCCTGTGTTCATACAGTTGCTACATCTCCATAGTCTAGGCTGCCTGTACATAGCTCCAGCCACAAAAAAAACACCGATACACACTGTACAGAGCACAGCACCCATGTGAATGAGCACCAAGACCTCACTCACAGCTTTTTTTTTTTATCTTTTAGATTTAGCCGAAATGTTGTGCGTCCGTGTGTACAGCGGGTAAAATAAGTATTGAACACGTCCCCATTTTTCTAGGTAAATATATTTCTAACGGTGCTACTGACATTAAACTGTCACCACGTGTCGGTAACAAGCCATGCAATCCATACATACAAAGACACCAAAACAAATAAGTTCAAAAATGAAGTTCTGTATTATAAAATGGAAGGACACAGTGAAAAAGTATTAAACACATGAAGAAAGGGAGGTGCAAAAAGGCACAGAAAACCAAGACAGCTGCTGAAATCTATCAGTAATTAGAACACAATCCTGCCCCTTGTCAGTGAAAAATAACATCAGCTGGTTCCAGGGCCGGTGCTACCACTAGGCAAACTAGGCAGCCGTCTAGTGCATACTGCTGCCTAGGGGCGCCTGGCCGCTGTTTTTCTTTTCGCATCTTCATGCTCTGCAGACTGCAGCATGTAACTAACTCAGTCTCAGGCAGCTAAGCTGTCTGACCACTAGTGTAGTTAGAGGTGCAGCGCAGTACTGGAGCCAGCGCTAGAGGAAGCTGAGCTAATGCTTCCTGTATAGCGCCATCTCCTGTCACATGGGCAGGGCAGGGGTGGAGCCAATGGGGGCAGCAAAATTAGGTTTCGCCTAGAGTGTCAAAAATTCTAGCACCAGCCCTGGCTGGTTCAGTCTCACCGGACGCCCTACAAAAAGGTGTCTCATTACCAGGGTGTCACACAACATACATCTCATGATGGGTAAAAGCAAAAAGCCCTCTCAAGACCTTCACAACCTCATTGTTGCAAAACATACTGATGCTGCTGGTTACAGAAGGTAGAGCTGCACGATTCTGGCTAAAATTAAAAATGTTTTTTTTTTTTGCTTAGAATAAAGATCACGATTCTCACAGCTTAACATCATCTTTCACATTATACAAAAAAAGGGGCTAACTTTACTTTTTAGTTTTTTTTTCAATTCAATTAACCAGTTAAGACCCGGACCATTACGCAGGTAAAGGACCTGCCCCTTATTGCGATTCGGCATTGTGACGCTTTAACTTACAATTGCGCGTGGGACGTGTCTCCCAAACAAAACTGGCGTCCTTTTTTCCCCACAAATAGAGCTTTCTTTTGATGGTATTTGATCACCCCAGTGTTTTTTGTTTTTTTTCGCCACAAAAAAAATAGAGCAACAATTAAAAAAAAATAACAATATTTTTTACTTTTTGCTAAAATAAATATCCCCCAAAAAACTTTTTTTTCCTCAGTTTAGGCCGATACGTATTCTTCTACATATTTTTGGTAAAAAAATCGCAATAAGCGTTTATCGATTGGTTTGCGCAAAATTTATAGCGTTTACAAAATAGGGAATAGATTTATTGCATTTTTATTAATATTTTTTTTTTACTACTAATGGCTGTGATCAGCGATTTTTTTCGTGACTGCGGCATTATGGCGGACACATCGGACAATTTTGACACATTTTTGGGACCATTGTCATTTTCACAGCAAAAATTCTATAAAAATGCACCGATTACTGTGAAAATGACAATTGCAGTTTGGGAGTTAACCACTAGGGGGTGCTGAAGGGGTTAAGTGTGACCTTATATGTGTTTATAACTGTACGGGGGCGGGGCTGGACGTGTGATGTCATTGATCGCCTTTCCCTATATCAGGGAACATACGATCAATGACAGCGCCACAGTGAAAAACAGGGAAGGTGTGTTTACACACAGCTCTCCCCGTTCTTCAGCTCCGCGGACCAATCACGGGACTCCGGCGGCGATCGGGTACGCGGGTCCCACGTCCGCGGTCACAAAGCTTCGGACCGTGTCGCTTGCGCGCGCTGCAGGCGTGTGCCCGCGACCCACGGCTGGGCACTTAAAGAGGACGTACAGGTACGTGCTTGTGCCCAGCTGTGCCATTCTTAAGTGGTTAAATGTATTTTTTCCCCAAAAAATTTGTTTGAAATACCGCTGTGCAAATACAGTGTGACATAAAATATTGCAACAATCGCCATTTTATTCCTTAGGGTCGCCGCTAAAAATATAAATATATATAATGTTTGAGGGTTCCAAATAATTTTCTAGCAAAAAATACTGATTTTATCTTTGTAAGAAACAAATGTCATAAAAAGGTTTAGGGCCAGATTCAGGTAGAGTTACTCTGGAGTATCAGTGATACGCCAGCCTAACTCTCACTTTGAGCCGGCGTTTCTGTTTTCTGTAAGCAGCCGGGTTGGAGTTCATATACGAGCGGCGTAATTGTATTACGCCGTCGTATCGGAACTGCAATTTTAAAAATGGCGCTCGGGGCGTTCCCGCTGATTAACGCTGAGAATATGTTAATCAGCGAGAGACGGAAATTCACGATCGTACGCGGGCCTGACGCAGTGACTTTCCGACGTTTCCGTAAGCGATACGCGGTGTAAAGAAAAACATGCCCCCTAGGTGGAGTATCCTATGTTAAGTATGGCCGTCGTCATCGCGTCGAATTTAAAATTTTTAGCGTCGCTTGCGTAAAACGTCCGTGAATGGGGATTGACGTCATTGACGTTCACTGACAGAATTTGGAGCATGCGCACTGACAGTCGACGCATGCGCAGTACGTTCGCCGCGGGATCGCGCCTAGTTTAAATAATACACGCCCCCTACCCGCCCAATTTGAATTCCGCCGGCTCATTTTCGCTACGCCGCCGCAACTTTAGGAGCAAGTGCTTTGTGAATAACAGTACTTGCTCCTAAAGTTTCGGCGAAGTAACGTAAATGACTAACGTTACTCCGAAGTAAAGAACCAATGTCCTACCATGAATCTGGCCCATAGTCTTTAAGTGGGTAAACTTCCCTTATTTACACACAGAAGTTCATACCTTTGATCTAAGAACAAAAAGTTACAATGTTTCAAGTTATCTACTAGCTCAGACAATGTTGTGAATATCTTGCCTGTTTTTTTTTTTTTGACAGCTTAACCACTTAAGACCCGGACACATATGCTGCTAAATGACCCAAGGTGTTTTTACAATTCGGCGCTGCGTCGCTTTAACAGACAATTGCGCGGTCGTGCGACGTGGCTCCCAAACAAAATTTGCGTCCTTTTCTTCCCACAAATAGAGCTTCCTTTTGGTGGTATTTGATCGCCTCTGCGATTTTTATTTTTTGCGCTATAAACTAAAATAGAGCAACAATTTTGAAAAAAATCACAATTTTTTACTTTTTGTTAAAAAAAAATCAAATAAACTAAATTTTAGTAAAACATTTAGGCCAAAATTAATTCAGCCACATGTCTTTAGTAAAAAAAAAAAAATCGCAATAAAAAAAAAAAAAAAAAATAGCTACCTAGCGGGAACAGCGACACTAATACAGCGATCATAAAAATGATCGCTTAGTGACGCTGGCAATAGGGAGTGAAAGGGTTAACTAGGGCAGTGATCAAGGGGTTAAAACTTTATTAGGGGGGGGGTACGGGGGCTATCCTGAACCTAACACTAACTAACTTTCACACTGCCTGTCACACTGACACTAAATGCAGTGATTAGATCACTGCATTCAGTGACACTGTGACAGGGGGGTGGGGTGATCACAAGGGGTTAATGTGCCTATGTATGTGTGTGTGTGTGTCAGTGTTGTGTTGGTGCACACTTACTGTGGATGTCTTCTCTAATCAGCAGCGCTGGGAAACACCGCTGCAATGAGAGATGACATCATTTCCTCCTTCCTGTGTAAACACAGGAGGAGGAAGTGACACGAAGGGGGAGCGAAAAAAACGGACATCCGCCCGCTCGTCGGCGATCGCTCCCAGAGCCAGGGGGACCGCTGCACGCCGCGGAGGGGGTCCTGATCGGACCCCCGAACCGCACAAAGGCGAGGACGTAAATATACGCCATGTTGTGGACGTACATAGGCGTGCGGCGGTCCTTAAGTGGTTAAAGGGGTGTTCCAGTCAAATTTGATGTTTATTAAAAGTCAGCAGCTACAAAAAGTGTAGCTGCTGGCTTTCAATACACACACACTTACCTGCTCCAGCATTCCAGCGGAGCCCCGGCCGGCGCGTGGCTGGAACGCTGGAGCAGGTAAGTGTGTGTGTGGAGCAGGTAAGTGAGGCTCCGCTCCTCCCCCCCCTTCCTGGCCGGCGTCTTCATTTGTACAGTGGGCACCGGCCGTGACAGCCTTCGGCTTCACGGCCGGGCACCCACTGCACATGCGCGCGCGGCGCGACTCGCCGCTGATTCGACAGGCGATCGTCTAGGACCTGTCACATGTCCAAGACGATCGCCTAGGGAAGGGGCTGCAGTAAGGCGATTAAGCTTAATCGCCTTACCAGCCCTCGGCAGAAGGAGGAAGTGGGACAGGAAGTCCCACTCCTCCTGAAGCCCCCACTCCCCCCCCAAAAAAATGACATGCCAAATGTGGCATGTAAGGGGGTGAGGAGTGGGTTAAGCGGAAGTTCCAAATTTGGGTGGAACTCCGCTTTAATGAGCAGAGAAGTCTCTACACTTGTTACATAAATAAATTGGGGAATTTTGCATAGAGATCGTGAGGGGGGATTAAATCGAGATCGTGATTTTTTTTTAACAATTAATCTTGCAGCTCTAACAGAAGGTTTTCTAAATGTCTGAATGTTCCAGTGAGCACTGTTGGGAACATCATTTCACCCAAAAACTTCCACGACCAGTTGCTCCTCGCAAGATTTCTGACAGAGGAGTGAAAAGAATTATCAGAAGTGTTGTTCAAGAGCCGAGGACCCCACTTGTGGAGAGCTTCAGAAAGACCTGGAATTAGCAGCTACAATTGTTTCCAGGGCCCCCATCAGGAATTTTAGCTTTAGGCATGGGCCCCCTGGAGCAGAGAACCGGGGGGGTGGGGTGCTGCCGCATGAAATTGAGAACCGGGGGGGGGGGGGGGTGATTGGCTGGTGCCGCGAATTGAGCCCTAAGAAAAAGGCCCTTTAATAAGAAATATATAAAAACATATTTTTTATAAAAAAAAAAGGGGGTTGTCATCTAGGGGCCTGGGGATCTCCGGGCCCCTTGGGACCTCCAGACCCCTAAAAAAAAAGGCCCTTTAATAAAAAAATAAAATATATTAAAAAAAAAATATATATATATATATATATATATATATATATATATATATATATATATATATATTTTTAAATAAATTAAAAAAAGGGGGTTGCCATCCGCGCCCCTGTGGACCTCCAGACCTCTAAAAAAAATTGTCCCTTTAATAAAAAATAAAAGAAAAATATATTAAAAAATATTTTTTTTATAAACAAATAAAAAAAGAGGGGGTTGCCATCTGGGGCCCTGGTGGCCTTCGGGCCCCTGGGGATCTCCGAACCCCTAAAAAAAAGGCCCTTTAATAAAAAATAATAAAAAAAATATATTAAAAAAATATATATTTTTTTATAAAAATAAAATAAAAAAAAGGGGGGGTTGCCATGTGGGGCCCTGGGGGCCTCCGGGCCCCTGTGGACCTCCGGTCCTTTAAAAAAAATAAAGGAAATTTTTTTTTTTATAAAAAAATATATTTTTTTATAAACAAATAAATAAAAAAAGAGGGGGTTGCCATCTGGGGCCCTGGTGGCCTCTGGGCCCCTGGGGACCTCCGGACCCCTTACAGGTGTACTGCCTGTACCCCCCTGATGGCGGCCCTGATTGTTTCAAAGAAAACAATAAGTAATGCAGTCAGTCACCCGCTATGGCCTGTATGCATGCTCACCACACACGACTCCATTTCTGAAGAAAAAGCATGTTGAAGCGTGTTTAACCACTTCCCACTCGGTCAATAGCATAATGACATCCGGGAAGTGGTTCTGTTATCCTGACTGGACATCATATGACACCTGTCAAAACCTCATCATCACTGCTGCGCATCAGTGCCGCCTGTCAGTGCCCATCACAACTACCTATCAGTGCCGCCTATTGGTGCCCATCAATTCTACATATCAGTGCCAACTTATCAGTGCCACCTCATCTGTGCCCATCAGTAAAGGAGAAAACAACATTTTATAACCGAAAAGAAAACAAAGTATTTCCGAATGGCTCTGCTCGGCTCCGCCCCCCCACCTTTGGCCAAACGCGGTACTGCACACCGCTGTGGCTTGAGTCCTGCTCATTTTGCGAGACAACACTCGCAAACCGAGTCAGGATTTAAAAAAATATATATACCGTGCTTGTATTGCGAAATGCTCGTTAACCGCGTTACTTGCAATCCGAGGTTTCACTGTATTGTGTTCAATACCTTACCCTGTCATTCCATTTTATTACACAGAATTTCATTTCTCAACGTACTTGTTTTGGTTGTGGCTTTACTGTTTGCATATCTATAGGTCTGACTCAGCAGAGAGACGTGTCGGACTACCGAAGAGAAACCGCTGCTTTCATTGTGGTTGATCAGACATGACAAGCTACAAAACTAACACTTCATACAAAAAGTGAGAACTGCACAAAGGACCTGAATAACAAGTTTTAGCACAAATTGAATTTTACTGTTTCAACCTGTTCACAGTTCAGGAAATCCCCGGGTGACACGTTTGTCTTACCTGGCTCAGACAATATGGGCATTTCCATCAGTTTGACAAACACAGGAGAGCCGACCTGGACCCGACTAGCCAAATGCCTATAAAAATGGGAAAATAGATGGATTGGTTGGTTGGATCGTTGTCATGGGGTTGTCTGACTCATAACTATAGCTAAATGTTTCTATTTGGTCACACATATTTATTGAACATTTGCTAAATCTATTTTCTAACTGTACTGTGTGGAGCTCCATTGAAAGCGGAACTATAATCACCTGTTCTCCAGCGCTGTGATCCCCCGGAGCTCCCTGCCAGCAGCTTCCAAGTGTTGATCCTCTCCCCCTTTAACCCCCCCCCCCCTCCCATAAAAAAAATTAACGCTTACCTAGAATTATTGCTCTCACTCTGACTCTGACGATAGTGACGATACTCCACATGTGTGATTTAAACATTGTTTACATATGCAGGTGCAACTTCCATATGCGTTTTCTTTGCTGCGCAAACTCGCGGGGACAGGGTCGCTTGAAACATTTTTTTTTCTGATTTCATTTTTTTTACATGTTTTACATGTTTTAAAAAAAAATGTGATCACTTTTATTGCTGTTACAAGGAATGTAAATATCCCTTGTGACAGTAATAGGTGGTGACAGGTCCTCTTTATGGAGGGATCGGGGGTCTAAAAGACCCCAAATCCCTCCTTTGCACTTCAAAGTATTCAGATCGCCAAAAATGGCGATTCTGAATATTGTATATTTTTAAAAAACCGATGCCATTGGCAGCCGAGTAAACCGGAAGTGACGTTGTGACGTCACTTTCATGTTTATATACAGGAGACTGGAACTAAGGCTTTTCCGGCTTTGTGCCAGTCTGTGTCTAGACTTTTAAGGCCCAGATTCACAGAGAGTTGGGCGCAGATTACACCGCCGTATCGCAAACGCCGTACGCTATGCCGGCGCAGCGCGTAGAGGCAAGCACTGCATTCAGCAAGCTATTGCTCCCAACGCTGCGTCGGCGTGGCGTATTTTTCGAAGGCGCAGCCCGGCGTAGGTGGAAGTGGGCGTGACCCCATGCAAATGATAGTCTGAGCATGGTGCAGTGTTTTACGCCCGGCGTATCACGAACTGCGCATGCGCCGTAACGTGGAAGCATGAAACTGCACCCTTATGCGCATGCTCACAACCACGCCGGCACAACTGCCTAAGCTACGCCGGATTACTGCGTACGCCGTGAACGTAACGTACGCCCAATACGCCGGCCTGTGTTCTCTGGTGCAGACCTTTGCATGTCTGTTGCCGGGTTGCGCCTCATCCATGGGGAATAACTTTACGCCGGACGTACAATTTGCGTCGGGCGCACGTACGTTCGCGAATCGCCGTATTTCCCTCATTTGCATGTTTGAATGCAAAAATCAATGGGAGCAGCAACATGCGTCCAGACGAAAAGTACGCCCACGCTACGCCGGGGTAAGTAAGCTACGTCGGCGTAGGGTGGCCAGTTTTTAGGCGTTTGTTGGTTTGTGGGTCCGGCGCACAGATACACCGGCGCAAATTTGCACTTACGGGCGCACATTTGTACTTATGTCGGCGTAAGTGCTTTGTGAATCTGGGCATAAGTGTCTTTCCCAGTAGACAACGTGAAGAGGACGAGACCGAGGAGCACCGCGGACAAGGAAGGGGCAGATTAGGAAGATCTGCCTAGTAACAGCCTTCTCTGGTAAGTATAAAAAAAAGAAAAAAAAATGCAAATTTTTTGCAAATTTTTGGAGCCTTTTTGGCTATTTTCTTTTTAGGGTGGACCTTCGCTTTAAATGAGAACACCAAGAAAATAGGTTCATGGCAATAGTGCCACTCCCTCCGTCACCATGGAAAGAGGATGGATCCCTTTGTTGCCATGGCAACCATGCAGTAACCAATCCTTATGGCTTGTTTGGTATCATCAGTGCATGATATGGAATTAATGACTTCTATGCAGTAGGACTTGGGAAACAACAAGAGACACTAAACTGATTACAGGGACATAAAAATGATAAAAACACGTCAGTAAGAAGTACAGCGATGCCGCTACCATTACCCATCTAATAGGAAGTAGTACTGCCATGTGTTGGGGATATCCTCAGAGTAAATCGTTCTCTCTTTACCGTAAACTTCCACCGTGTCTTTCCCGATATCCTGAGGACGGGATCCGAGGTCACTCTAGATTGAAAATATAGAATAAAATGAGCATGACACAGAATTCCGAGTAATAATCGCGTTCTGCCATGAGGCCTTAACCACTTAAAGGGGCTGTAAAGCTTCACGTTTTTTCACCTTAATGCATCTTATGCATTAAGGGAAAAAACACCTGTCAATGATGGCCCCCCGTTTTACTTACCTAAGCCTGTTCATGTTCTGTGCGCATCCCCCGGCGTCCTCTTTTTCACTGCTTCTCAGCGTTGATTGAATGGATAGATTGATAGCAGCGCAGCCATTGGCTCACGCTGCTGTCAATCAAATCCAGTGACGCGGCCGCCAGGGGGGGGGACATACACTCTGGGCCAGATTCTCGTATCTCGACGTATCTGGCAGCGGGGTGTAGCGTATCGTATTTATGCTACGCGGACGCAAGTGCCGTATACTCAAAGTTACGGCGGCGTAGCGTAAATGGCCCGACGTAAGCCCGGGTAATTCAAATTAGGTTTGGAGTGGGCGTGTTGCATGGTAATCAACCATGACCCCACGTAATTGACGCTTTTTCCGAACGGCGCATGCGCCGTCCGTGGACATATCCCAGTGCGCATGCTCAAAATTACGCCGCAAATACTCCTTGGTTTTGATGTGAACGTAACTTACGCAAAGCCATATTCGCGAACGATTTACGCAAACGACGGAAAATTTGACGCTGACCCGACGTCCATACTTAACATTGCGTACGCCTCACCTACGCCTCATATAGCAGGGGTAACTTTACGCCGGACTTACGCTTACGCAAACGACGTAAAATACGACGACCGGGCGCAAGTACGTTCGTGAATCGGCGTATCTAGCTCATTTGCATATTCAAAGCGTAAATCGATGGAAGCGCCACCTAGTGGCCAGCGTAAAAATTCAACCAAGATACGACGGCGTAAGAGACTTACGCCGCTCGTATCTAAGCAAAACTCTGGCCTATCTTGTTTTCTGAATACAGAAAATAGATACGCCGGCGCATCTTAGAAGTTACGCGGCGTATCTCGAGATACGCCGACGTAACACGTTTCAGAATCTGTCTATGGACGCAGAGTGTATGAGACGGGAGCGCGCCCGCAAGGTAACCCCCTTGGACCTTGTACAGGAGGTAAGTACCACATGTTTGTTATTAAAAAAAAAAAAAAGAAAAAATTAAGCTTTAGGCCCCTTTCACACGGAGGGACCATTCAGGTCAGCCTGTCAGTTTTAACGGTGGACCTGAACGGCCGCTCCATGCATCTCTATGGAGCGTCGGATGTCAGCGGAGACATGTCCGCTGACATCCGACCCAATCCGCTAAACACAGACGTACGGGGACACGTCCCCATCCATCCAAGGCGGATCGGATTGGATGAGATCTGATGAAAACATGCTGTCCGTTTTCATCAGATCGCTCCATAGGAGACAGCGGTGCCCGACAAGCCCCTCCCCGCTCAGTGAGCAGAGAGGAGCTTGTCATCCGCCGGCTCAGCGGAGATCTGCGGACAGATCTCCCGCCAAGCTGGCGGGAGCAGGCGGACTCCGCCTGTGTGAAAGGAGCCTAACAACACTTTAAAGAAGAAGTAAACCCTCTGAAGCACATCTTTAAAAAAAAATCCCTGCAAGAGAAAGGCATAATGAGCTAGTATGCATAGCATACTTGCTTATGATGAATTACTTACCTGAGATTGAAGCCCCCGAAGCGACTCTCGTTCCTCACCTCCTCCGCTGCCATTGTGATTGGCCGGAGCCGCGATGACGTCACTCCCGCACATGCGCGGTGGAGCCGTCAGTGACTGCACGATCACCCTCACTAACGGCACGCTCAGCGCGCCTGCACCGTTGTCTGAGGCACGAATGCACCATAAACATCTTTGCAGTCTTTTCAGCAAATATCTCCTAAACCGTGTAGCTTTAGGAGATATTTGTTGCACCTACAGGTAAGTCTTAATCTAGGCTTACCTGGGGGTTAAAGTGGTCTGTAAGGGTTTACAACCACTTTAAGGACTGGGCCTATTTTTTCTGACATGGTGTCAAGTTAAAACCAGTTTCTATTGCTAGAAAATTACTCAGAACCCCAGAGAATAAAATGACGGTCGTTGCAATACTTTCTGTCACACTGTGTTTGCACAGCGGTTTTACAATCGCACTTTTTTTTGGAAAAAATACAGTAAATTTAGCAAAGTAAAGTTAGCCCAATTTTTTTTTATATTGTGAAAGATAATGTTACGCCAAGTAAATAGATACCCGACATGTCACGCTTCAAAATTGCGCCAGCTCGTGAAATGGCGACAAACTTTTATCCTCTTGCTAGAATTATTGCTCTCACTCTGTGTGTGGTTTGAACACCGTTTTATATATAAAATTGTATCACTTTTATTCCTATTACAAGAAATGTAAACATCCCATGTAATAGAAAAAAAAAGCATGACAGGTCCCCTTCAATGTGAGATCTGGGGTCAAAAAGACCTCACATTTACACTTAAATGCAATAAAAAAAAATTCTCCTTTAGGTTCGGTTCACATATGACCTGCATGCGGCTCACAGCAGGGGGTCTGTTGCGTCCTGGTTCACCGTTTCAGGCCCGATTCCAGCCTGTTGTAGTAAATATCACTACCATGTCGTGTTTGTCGCTGCGGAGGTATGTGAACTGGCGCTCCGAGAGTCGGTCAAAATCCCCCTCTATTGCGAATTGGATGTGGGCATCCAATTCGCAATAGTGTGAACCCAGCCTCAAGGCTGAGTCGAGTGGGGGGCCATCATTCCCTCACTCGACTCACAGCCTCTGAGGGGAAAAGACCGGATCGTCTCCGCCGCTACCGATGGCTCCAGTAAGCGGTGGAGATGACAGGAACGCGGCGGTAGGGGGATAGGCACCTCTCCCGCCACCGATAAAAGTGATCTTGCGGCGAATCCGCCGTTGAGACCCCTTTTTATCTTAAAGGGGTTGTAAACCCTTTTTTTCAACTTAGAGCACTTCTCCCAGGGGGTTATCTGATGCCGGGAGGAGCCGCTGGGGGATCTCAGAAGTCGGTGTTCAGGGCCACTCTATGCATTAAGGAGAAAAAACTTCTGGCAGTCAAGTTCCCCCTCATTTTACTTACCTGAGCCCTAGAATACATTCGGCGGTGATGCACTGTCCCTCTTTCCGCGGGGTCCCAGTTCTTGATTGGATAGATTAATAGCAGCTCAGCCATTGGCTCCCGCTGCTGGCAATCAAACCCAATGACAATGGCGCTGGGGGAGGGGGCCGAGTCATACATTCAGTGGCTATGGATGCTGAATGCTGGACTTGGAAGCACGCTCGCAAGGTAACCCCCTTCGGGAGAGAACCAATGGGAGGGTTACATTCCCAGGACGTGCCAGGAATGGAACGGTTTAAATCTGTTAAATGGATGGGCTTATTTCCACTTTAATACCCACGTTTCCAGGAGCACATGCTCAGCTTTGCTTTTCTTGCTGCTGCTCCGATAAACCACCGGGAGCAAACAAAATTGTCTGAAACTTCTGCATATGGAGGATCATGGGACTTACTTCCCTTCCTCTTATGTGGCAGAGCTGACTCAACACTTTCACATGTGGGGCAGAGCAGACCCCTTAGCCCTGTGTAAGCTCCGAGGCACTAGGGGCTTCTATTCCTAGATACCCGCTCTACGAGGTATTCATCTGTAGTGCACAGTTATGCCTGAAACATGTTTGTATTGTCTCTGTTATATTATACATTATTATACAATACAACAAGGTTTATTTACTAAAGCTGGAGTGTGCAAAATCAGGCTCACTTCTGCATAGAAACCAATCAGCTTGCAGGTTTGATTGCCAAAGCTTAAAGGGGTTGTAAAGGTACAATTTTTTCCTTAAAGGGGTAGTTCCCCCAAAAACCTTTTTTTTAACATTGATTGAGGCTCGTTATGTCAAGGGGAATCAGGTTTTTTTTTTTTAGAAATGAAGCAGTACTTACCGTTTTAGAGATGCATCGTCTCCGACGCTTCCGGGTATGGGCTCCGACTATAGGCGTTCCTATTTGATTGACAGGCTTCCGAGGTCGCATACATCGCGTCACGATTTTCCGAAAGTAGCCGAACGACGGTGCGCAGGCGCAGTATAGAGCCGCACCGTCGCTCGGCTTCTTTCGGCTACTCGTGACGCGATGTATGCGACCGTCGGAAGCCTGTCAATCAAATAGGCACGCCCAGACCAGACGATCATACCCGGAAGCGACGGAGACGATGCATCTGTAAAACGGTAAGTATTGCTTCGTTTCTAATAAAAAACCACCCGATTCCCCTTGACATAACGAGCCTCAGTCAATGTTAAAAAAAGGTTTTTGGGGGAATTACCCCTTTAAATAGCTTCCTTTCCCTTAGTGCAGTCCTCCTTCACTTACCTCATCCTTCCATGTTGCTTTTAAAATGTCCTTATTTCTTCTGAGAAATCCTCACTTCCTGTTCCTCTGTCTGTAACTCCACACAATAGTGCAAGGCTTTCTCCCTGGTGTGGAGTGTCGTGCTCGCCCCCTTCCTTGGACTACGGGAGAGTCAGGACGCTTTTTACGTCGCAGATAGAGAAAGGAGCTGTGTATTAGTGGGCGTCCTGACTCTCCCGTAGTCCAAGGGAGGGGGCGAGCATGACACTCCACACCAGGGAGAAAGCCTTTGCATTACTGTGTGGAGTTACAGACAGAAGAACAGGAAGTGAGGATTTCTCAGAAGAAATAAGGACATTTAAAAGCAAAATGGAAGGATGAGGTAAGTGAAGGAGGACTGCACTAAGGTAAAGGGAGATATTGAGGGGAAAAAAATTACCTTTACAACCCCTTTAATTGAACAAGTTGAAGTTAGAAGCCGATTGGCTACCATGCACAGCCGCGCTAGATTCCGACTGCTCCAGTTTTAGTAAATCCCACACCAATGTCACCCTATTACTCACATAAGAGGAAATACACAAATTCATCTCAGCGTCGAAGGCCAGGAAGTCCAAGTTTTGCTTATTCTCCATTCTCACCAGAAGTCGCATTATCAGCAAGTTTGAAGCTTCGGAAATAAATCCGCGAAGCGAGCTCAGGTCATGTGATGATGTTTCTTGCTGCATTTGCTACAAAGAGACGACAGCGATTTATATACTAGGCCTGAATGACACGCATTAAAAGAGGTTGTAAGTAGGGTTGTCCCGATACCACTTTTTTTAGGACCGAGTACAAGTACCAATCCTTTTTTTCAAGTACTCGCCGATACCGAATACCGATCCTTTTTTTTAATGTCATGTGACAGTGGCGTTTTTTTTTCCTATTTTTTCTTTTTTTTTACAGTGATTTTTTTTTTTTACATTTATTTTTACAGTGATATCTATTTTTTTTATTTAGAGAGAGAGAGAGGGGGGGGGGGGGTTGTGGATTGTCAGTGTGTTTTTTTTCTTTTTCATTACTATTTACATTTTCTTTTTTTAATTATTTATTGCCATTTTTTTTCTCTGACATCTCACCTTTAAGACAGAGAAAGGAACTAGGGACACATGTTCCCCTGTCCCTTTCTCAGCAGCCTCAGCTGCGCTGAAAATGAATAGAGAGAAGACAGCGTCTTCTCTTCATTCATAAACTGAAACAGTAAGGAGCCGGGTCTACCGCCGCTCTCCATCCTGACAGTTCGAGGGGTACACAGAGGAGAAGGAAAACACCGGCGGGGGACACAGGGGAAGAAGGAAACAGGGGGGGGACACGGAGGAGAAGGAAACAGGGGGGGGGACACGGAGGAGAAGGAAACAGGGGGGGGACACGGAGGAGAAGAAAAACACTGGCGGGGGACACGGAGGGGGAAGGAAACAGCGGAGGACATGGAGGAGAAGGAAAACACCGGCGGGGGACACAATGGGAGAAGGAAACAGCGGGGGGGACACTGAGGGAGAAGGAAACAGCGGGGGACATGGAGGAGAAGGAAAACACCAGCAGGGGACACGGAGGGGGAAGGAAACAGCGGGGGACATGGAGGAGAAGGAAAACACTGGCGGGGGACACGGAGGATAAGGAAAACACCGGCGGGGGACACGGAGGGAGAAGGAAAACACCGGCGGGGGACACAGAGGGGGAAGGAAACAGCGGAGGACATGGAGGAGAAGGAAAACACCGGCGGGGGACACAATGGGAGAAGGAAACAGCGGGGGACACGGAGGAGAAGGAAAACACCGGCGGGGGACACGAAGGGAGACGGAAACAGCGGGGGGACACTGAGGGAGAAGGAAACAGCGGGGGACACGGGGAGAAGGAAAACACCGGCGGGGGACACGAAGGGAGAAGGAAACAGCGGGGGGACACTGAGGGAGAAGGAAACAGCGGGGGACACAGAGGAGAAGGAAAACACCGGTGGGGGACACGGAGGGGGAAGGAAACAGCGGGGGACATGGAGGAGAAGGAAAACACCGGCGGGGGACACGAAGAGAGAAGGAAACAGCGGGGGGACACTGAGGGAGAAGGAAAACACCGGCGGGGGACACAATGGGAGAAGGAAACAGCGGGGGACACGGAGGAGAAGGAAAACACCGGCGGGGGACACGAAGGGAGACGGAAACAGCGGGGGGACACTGAGGGAGAAGGAAACAGCGGGGGACACGGGGAGAAGGAAAACACCGGCGGGGGACACGAAGGGAGAAGGAAACAGCGGGGGGACACTGAGGGAGAAGGAAACAGCGGGGGACATGGAGGAGAAGGAAAACACCGGCGGGGGACACGAAGAGAGAAGGAAACAGCGGGGGGACACTGAGGGAGAAGGAAACAGCGGGGGACACGGGGAGAAGGAAAACACCGGTGGGGGAAGGAAACAGCGGGGGACATGGAGGAGAAGGAAAACACCGACGGGGGGCACGGAGGGAGAAGGAAATAGCGCAGGGGACACAGAAGGAGAAAGACTGCAGCAAAACGGAGGGGGGCTGGAGGAGGACACGGGACAGTCAGCGGTGATCGTGTGTGGGTGAGTTACAAGGAGGTGAAGAGAGAAGCTGAGAAATTACTGTTATGCCGCGTACACACGGTCGTTTTTTGCGATGAAAAAAAACAAAGTTTTTTAAAACGTCATTTAAATTGATCGTGTGTGGGCAAAACGTTGTTTTTTGTCTTCAAAAAAACGACCAAAAAAAAATTCCAACATGCTTGAATTTTTTGTGTCGTTTTTCAAAACGTCGTTTTTTGTTTCACAAAAAGTCATCGTGTGTAGCAAAAACGTCTTTCAAAACGACATTTTTCAACCCGCGCATGCCCAGAAGCTAGTTATGAAGCGAGCTTCAATGGAAAAGAGTGGTGAACGTAACCTCGCTTTTTGTGAAAAAACGATGGTGTGTATGCAAAATTGTCTTTGAAAAGTGACGTTTCAAAAACGACGTTTTTTACTTCACAGAAAACGTCGTTTTTTTTCATCGCAAAAAACGACCGTGTGTACGCGGCATTAAATCTATACAGCGGTGATCAGTGCTTGTAACTTCCCCACCACACTGATCACCGCTGACTGTAAAAAGTATCGGGTGAGGCATCGGGAGCATTTACCCCGATAAATACGGTTTATTGTTCCTATAATATTTCTAATAACTCACCTGACCCTCTATAATGACTCTGTTGATCACTAGCTTGTCTCCTTGTCTCTTCATGTGAGTTTTCTTGTCAAGAGAATGCGATTTAACCTGAAAGATGATTAAAATATGTTTATCAGGGTTTCAGAATGGCTTACAACCTTATTAACCCCTTCAATACCGGGCTTTTATACCCACCTCAATACCGGGCCTATTCTGGCACTTCTCTCCTACATGTACAAATCATTCTTTTGCTAGAAAATTACGCAGAACCCCCAAACATTATATATGTTTTTTTAGCAGACACCCTAGGGAATAAAATGGCGGTCATTGCAACGTTTTATCTTGCATGGTATTTGCGCATTAATTTTTCAAACGCCCTTTTTTTGGGGGAAAAAATGGTTTAGTGAATTAAAAAAACAGTAAAGTTAGCCCGATTCTTTTGTAAAATATGAAAGATGATTTTACGCCGAGTAAATAGATAACTAACATGTCACGCTTTAAAATTGCGCACACTCGTGGAATGACGCCAAACTTCGTTACTTAAAAATCTCCATAGGCGACGCTTTGAAATTTTTTACAGGTTACCAGTTTACGGAGGAGGTCTAGTGCTAGAATTGTTGCACACGCTCTAATACACGCAACGATACCTCACATATGTGGTTTGAACGGTGTTTACATACGTGGGTGGGACTTACGTGTGCGTTTTCGTTATTTTTTTTTATTTTTTTATCACTTTTATTCCTATTACAAGTAATGTAAACATCCCTTGTAATAGGGAAGGTGTGTGACAGGTCCTCTTTATGGAGAGAGGCGGGGTCAATAAGACATATCTTATCTCTCTGCTCCAGGCTGGAAAGCATGAGATGGTGATAACATTTTCACCGATCTCATGCTTACTAGCCGCAATCGTGGCTTTGCTTACTTCAGGGTACCCGGGCGTGACATCGCACCCGGGCCTCTGACGGTCAGAGGTGACTGGTGACCATCTGGTCACCAGTCATCTCTATGGTATGGAAATGCATGCTGATAACCGACACGTGTGTTTACATGTGATCAGCTGTGATTGGACACAGCTGATCACATGGTATAGGGCACACTGAGATTGTTTCTTTGTGATCACAGAGTGTGCCAGATGTGTGTCCCTGGGGGGCGGGGGGGGGGGGGGGGGGTTGGTGGTTCTGGGAGGACGTCCATGGGCTCCTTCCCAGAACTGGATTAAGTGGTAACGGAGTCAAAATTAACGTACAGGTGCAGGCCCTTCCGTGCACTTCTAGATAGCGGGCATTTCGCGACAGAACACCGGTACAACTGTGCAAGACTGAAGATAAATCTGGAGTTCTGCTATAAGATAAGGCATTATAACACATGACATTTTACACCTTAACAGTATTGGCATAGGGCCATCCAGCGCCCAGGGCAAGGATGCAGAATTGCATCCTCCCTCACTATTAATAAATGCCGTAGAGCGGGTGTGCCACCCTGCCTCTATTTTTGTTGCCCCTTTGCTTGACTGCACCCATGGCAACTGTCCCTACTGCCCACCCCATGTCCTGGCCCTGCACCTTAACATGCATGTGGTAATGCATTGCAATGCATCAGTAAAAGTATGACGAGGCATAAACTCCTGTAATTATTGGTAAAAGAGAAAGGCCTTACCTTCACATACTCATGAAGATGCTGTTCTAAGGTTTCCAGCTTCGGTGTAATATAAGCTGCAACAAAACCCAAGTAAAATCAGTCAACCAAGAAATCTCAAGCGGCACACACAGATATTCTAAGGAGAGTCCCGCCACACTACAGCAGCCAAGAGGCAGCATGCATGCTGTACAGATTACGGATGGAAAGTGATCTGGACATTAGATCAGCTTCACAAGTGCTGGGGGGTCATTGCAAAATGATGGTGTCACCACCCCCCCCCCCCTATGGATTTTCCATAATACAAAACAGTTTTGCTGTCAAAGTTTCCTTTGTGGGACTTCCATAGCTGTATGAAGTCCTCTGAAGCCATTCTGGATGTGCCACTGAGAAGGACAACTGCCACTCTCTGTAGCTTGGCATGCAGTCCCGGGATTGCCATTATGTTGTACTGCTGGAACAGGCACATTTTGATTGGACAGTACAGGCAGTCTCTGAGTTACGAACGAATCCTACTTACGAATAGCCATCAGGAATTATGGGGCGCCTTACACAGCTTCAGGCATGGGCCCCCTGGAGCAGATAGTGAGGGGGGCAATTGGGAAAATTGAGAAGCAGGAGGGCGTGAATTAAAAAGTGGGGGGTGCCACGAATTGGAGGGAGGAGAGGGGTTGCCCTGGGGACCTTACAAAAAAAAACAGAGAAAAAAAAGAAAAGGGGGTTGCCATCCGGGGGCCCTGGGGACCTCTGTGCCCTTTAATAAAAACATTTTTTTTTAAATAATATATAATAACAAACAAAAAAAATATATAAAAAAAGAAATAATTTTTTTTAAAAGGGGGGGTTGCCATCCGGGGCCCTGGGGACCTCTGGGTGAACAGAAAGCAGCTCAGCTGCCCACAGTTAAAATGGCTGCCGCCAGACTTAGTGGAAGGAGATTGCTGCAGCATATGAGAAATAAAATGCAGTTCAGTTAGCCTTTCCTTGTAGCTCCATGTTGGGACCCATCTTTGCATTATTTTTAGTTTCATTGTGAACCAGCAACCCAAATCTGAACAGCACACTCAAGATTGAGCCGTGCTAATTACAGGTCACATGACCAGTGCCTAAAGACATACTGACCGACTATGGAGGTTCCACATGGCGCACCATCAATGGTGCCGTTACTGCTGGCATGAACCAGAAAACATTTTTCCTCCTCTTCTCCTTCCTGTTCATAGTAGGCGGGTTGGACGCTGACAGTGAAATCTCCGACCTCCGTTCCTGAATCTGACACTGTCTGTAAAGACTCCGGAAAGAGACAAAGATCCAGATCACTGGGCCCTGGAAGGAGAGAATGGACAGGGGGCTCAAGGTGACAAAAGAGAAAATACTAGGTTTATAAAAAGTAATGAGTAAAGTGACAGGTTCTCTTGAAATACCCCCCGCCACTAATACCTATGCTGTAGTCCCCCATCACTCTTTGTATGGGCACTGGGTCTAATCCCTGTGTAAGCTCTAAGCTAATCAGCGTTAGAGCTTACACTGGGCTAATGACCTGCTTCCAGTCCTTGTGACAGTGTTTGGGCCTGGCGGTTGGCCGTTTAGGTCCTTGCATGTCATTCTGGGAGGAGGGGGGGACGTCACATGCTTCACCTGAAAGTACGGGGGAATTTCCAAGGGCTATGACTGATAAACAGATTGCCAGAGGTGTGTGGCAGAGGTGAGTATCAGTAGGGTAGAGGGCTTTCAAGCAGTAGCGGCTGGTGCTCTAAATTTTTGGGGGGGTGCAAACAAACCGAAAAAAACAAAAAACACATCTATTGCAGCCCATCAAACGCTGCTACTGTGCCCATCAATAGCCGCCAGTTTGCCCCATCACACGCCGCCAGTTTGCCCCATCAAACGCCGCCAGTTTGCCCCATCAAAACCCGCCAGTTTGCCCCATCAATAGTCGCCAGTTTGCCCCATCAATAGCCGCCAGTTTGCCCCATCAAACGCCGCCAGTTTGCCCCATCAATAGCTGCCAGTTTGCCCCATCAAAAGCCGCCAGTTTGCCCCATCAAAACCCGCCAGTTTGCCCCATCAAAACCCACCAGTTTGCCCCATCAAAACCCACCAGTTTGCCCCATCAATAGCCGCCAGTTTGCCCCATCAATAGCCGCCAGTTTCCCCTATCAAAAGCCGCCAGTTTGCCCCATCAAAAGCCGCCAGTTTGCCCCATCAAAAGCCGCCAGTTTGCCCCATCAAAACCCGCCAGTTTGCCCCATCAAAAGCCGCCAGTTTGCCCCATCAATAGCAGCCAGTTTGCCCCATCAAAAGCCGCCAGTTTGCCCCATCAATAGCAGCCAGTTTGCCCCATCAAAAGCCGTCAGTTTTCCCCATCAAAAGCCGCCAGTTTGCCCCATCAATAGCGGCCAGTTTGCCCCATCAATAGCCGCCAGTTTGCCCCATCAATAGCCGCCAGTTTGCCCCATCAATAGCCGCCAGTTTGCCCCATCAAACGCCACCAGTTTGCCCCATCAAACGCCGCCAGTTTGGCCCATCAATAGCTGCCAGTTTGCCCCATCAAAAGCCGCCAGTTTGCCCCATCAAAACCCGCCAGTTTGCCCCATCAAAAGCCGCCAGTTTGCCCCATCAATAGCAGCCAGTTTGCCTCATCAAAAGCCGTCAGTTTGCCCCATCAAAAGCCGCCAGTTTGCCCCATCAATAGCGGCCAGTTTGCCCCATCAATAGCCGCCAGTTTGCCCCATCAATAGCCGCCAGTTTGCCCCATCAAACGCCGCCAGTTTGCCCCATCAAACGCCGCCAGTTTGGCCCATCAATAGCTGCCAGTTTGCCCCATCAAAAGCCGCCAGTTTGCCCCATCAAAACCCGCCAGTTTGCCCCATCAAAAGCCGCCAGTTTGCCCCATCAATAGCCGCCAGTTTGCCCCATCAATAGCCGCCAGTTTGCCCCATCAATAGCAGCCAGTTTGCCCCATCAAAAGCCGTCAGTTTGCCCCATCAATAGCCTCCAGTTTGCTCCATCAATAGCCGTCAGTTTGCCCCATCAAAAGCCGCCAGTTTGCTCCATCAATAGCGGCCAGTTTGCCCCATCAATAGCGGCCAGTTTGCCCCATCAAAAGCCGCCAGTTTGCCCCATCAAACGCCACCAGTTTGCCCATATCTAGTGTTGATTGACGGGTGCAGGAGAGAGGGGGTGGCGCTCCTGCGCCCTCTATGGGCGCACTGCCACTGCAACGAGATCTTGTTAACTGAGCTGTCTGTCTGCCATAAAAACCGGACATAGTCCTTTCTTATTCTTTCCAAAACTGGACAAAAGGTGGTGATTGGTCTGACATAAAACGCTACTGGTGTCCACAATACGAGGTGAAGACTTACCTATTCTGGATAAAAACTCCAGAGCCTCAGCGCCGGCTCTCTGGTCCTTCAGAGGTTCCCGAGTCTCCACTATTGTTGGGAAAGTTGTTTCCATGTTCAGCCTGAAAAACAAAAATCACCCATTACCTGACAATTAAAACAAAGATTCAGGATCACTTTTCTCCCGAGTCTGTGAATCTACGCTCGTTAATCCTCATACACACGATCGGACTCCCATCGGACTTTTCCGTGGATTTCGGTCCGAAGGGCGTTGGCCGCGAACTTGTTCTGCATACGCACAACTTTTTCAGCCAACATTCACCAAACCACGTGGTTTTTCAGCTTTTTACTGCCACCCTTTGGCCAACTTTTGCTATTGTTGTCTGAAGTTTAGCATTATTTCGGAGCATGCGTGTTTGTACTTCAGATTTTAGTTGGACGTAATTTCGTACACACGATCGGAGAAACCGACGTAACAGATTTATTGCCCAACAATTGGTGAGCATGTTGTCATTAATTCAGCCAACAATTGTCTGGCGGAGCGTACACACGGTCGGATTATGCGACACAACACGTCCGTCAGACAATTATGGCCATAAAGTTGGATCGTGTGTATGAGGCTTTAGACTCCATAACATTTCCGAGAATGTTGAAAAGTCAAATATCCACAGATTAGGAGCCAGACAACAACTGATACCAATCTTCTCCACTGACCACCAATGCAAGGAGGACCTACACCAACCACAATATAAGGGTCCTTCTCCACTGACCACCAATGCAAGGAGGACCTACACCAACCACAATATAAGGGTCCTTCTCCACTGACCACCAATGCAATGAGGACCTACACCAACCACAATATAAGGGTCCTTTTCCACTGACCACCAATGCAAGGAGGACCTACACCAACCACAATATAAGGGTCCTTCTCCACTGACCACCAATGCAAGGAGGACCTACACCAACCACAATGAAAGGGTCCTTCTCCACTGACCACCAATGCAAGGAGGACCTACACCAACCACAATATAAGGGTCCTTCTCCACTGACCACCAATGCAAGGAGGACCTACACCAACCACAATATAAGGGTCCTTCTCCACTGACCACCAATGCAAGGAGGACCTACACCAACCACAATATAAGGGTCCTTTTCCACTGACCACCAATGCAAGGAGGACCTACACCAACCACAATATAAGGGTCCTTCTCCACTGACCACCAATGCAAGGAGGACCTACACCAACCACAATATAGGGGTCCTTCTCCACTGACCACCAATGCAATGAAGATCTACACCAACCACAATATAAAGGGTCCTTTTCCACTGACCACCAATGCAAGAAGGACCTACACCAACCAAAATATAAGGGTCCTTCTCCACTGACCACCAATGTAAGGAGGACCTACACCAACCACAATATAAGGGTCCTTCTCCACTGACCACCAATGCAAGGAGGACCTACACCAACCACAATATAAGGGTCCTTCTCCACTGACCACCAATGCAAGGAGGACCTACACCAACCACAATATAAGGGTCCTTCTCCACTGACCACCAATGCAAGGAGGACCTACACCAACCACAATATAAGGGTCCTTTTCCACTGACCACCAATGCAAGGAGGACCTACACCAACTACAATATAAGGGTCCTTCTCCACTGACCACCAATGCAAGAAGGACCTACACCAACCACAATATAAGGGTCCTTCTCCACTGACCACCAATGCAAGGAGGACCTACACCAACCACAATATAAGGGTCCTTCTCCACTGACCACCAATGCAAGGAGGACCTACACCAACCACAATATAAGGGTCCTTCTCCACTGACCACCAATGCAAGGAGGACCTACACCAACCACAATATAAGGGTCCTTCTCCACTGACCACCAATGCAAGGAGGACCTACACCAACCACATAATAAGGGTCCTTCTCCACTGACCACCAATGCAAGGAGGACCTACACCAACCACAATATAAGGGTCCTTCTCCACTGACCACCAATGCAAGGAGGACCTACACAAACCACAATATAAGGGTCCTTCTCCACTGACCACCAATGCAAGGAGGACCTACACCAACCACAATATAAGGGTCCTTCTCCACTGACCACCAATGCAAGGAGGACCTACACCAACCACAATATAAGGGTCCTTTTCCACTGACCACCAATGCAAGGAGGACCTACATCAACCACAATATAAGGGTCCTTCTCCACTGACCACCAATGCAAGGAGGACCTACACCAACCACAATATAAGGGTCCTTCTCCACTGACCACCAATGCAAGGAGGACCTACACCAACCACAATATAAGGGTCCTTCTCCACTGACCACCAATGCAAGGAGGACCTACACCAACCACAATATAAGGGTCCTTCTCCACTGACCACCAATGCAAGGAGGACCTACACCAACCACAATATAAGGGTCCTTCTCCACTGACCACCAATGCAAGGAGGACCTACACCAACCACAATATAGGGGTCCTTCTCCACTGACCACCAATGAAAGGAGGACCTATACCAACCACAATATAAGGGTCCTTCTCCACTGACCACCAATGCAAGGCCCTACATCAATCACGATGTAAAACTTTTTTTTTTCTGCCAGCAAATCTCCTATACAGCCCACTTCCTGTTTCTTGTCTGGGGATTGGCCTAAGCGTATGACATCATGCACAGCTCTCTCTCTCTCCTGATGAGCCCTAAAAGTGCCAATGAGAGCTGGAGGTGTGCCTCTGTGTAAATCCAGGAAGTGAACAGGCAGCAGCTTCAGCTGCCCACAGTTAAAATGGCTGCAGCCAGACTCAGTGGAGGGAGATTTCTGCAGCCTGTTTGGGAAGAATCACAGTATATATAAAATAATGTGCAAAGTGGGTGGAGGGAAGCTTCAGAATGGCAAAGATGTTTTTATTACACATTATGTGAGCAGACAGCAGTTCCTATTTAATTCCCAGCTTTTTGCCTCCGCGTATATGGGTTACTGGGACATAAGAAGGTAATTTAAACGGGGCCCTTCTCCTCTGACCACCAATGTAAGGGACCCCCTACATTTTTTACTCTGTTCTTTTTTTCTAGCAAATATTACAAATTGTTTAATTATTAGAAATATAATTTTCAGACACTCTGCTTCCATTTTATACCTGTAGATCATCATTTTAGGGTTCTCTGTTACACCTGAAATTATTGAAGATTCTCTCCTTTTACAATAAGATCATACAAGCTTCAGGAGCCCCTTCATCACACCTGTGTACTGATGTCTCCATATGGGAGCTATTTTACCAAGGCCTATTCCCATAGACATCTATACATATAGTCACCAAGAAAATGGCGGACGCCATATGATCAAGAAGAAAAATTGCAGACAATACAAACTCGGTGTCACTTAGCTATGATAGATCTGTGTCAGCCAGTGGCGGCCCGCCCATAGGGGCGCCCGGGCGCCACCCCCCTCCTGTAGGCACAAAAAAAAAATTCAATGGCCCCTTTAAGAAACTTTAAGAAAAAAAAATTCCTTTAAGAAAATAACATACGATTGAGCGCCGGCCACCATTGCCCTATGAAGCGCCACGTCAATGCAATCTTTGGTTTGCAGACATGGCGATTCATTTGCGGGCTTTTATCCCGCCTTTGAGCGCATTGCAAAGCGCTGAATAGCTTCCTATGGGCGCCGGGAGCATTACTAATAGTACTATTGTTACTTCCGGCCGGAAAACCGAAAAGTGTCGTCACGCGGCAGGCAGCTCAGTTCTTTACACTGCCCGAGTGGAGCTGCAGTGCAAAGGTAAGCCAATGGATGCCTTGTTTCATTGAATGACAATATGGACTGGAATTCAGATCGCCCCCCCCAAAGTCATCAGCGGTGCACTGCCTGATCCCCACCCATCCACCTCGGAGCCTGTTATTGTATTTAGACTGCTGGGACTTGTAGTTCTCCATCTTCTCCTGGGGCTCATGGAGAAGATGGAAGATTGGAGAACTACAAGTCCCAGCAGGGCCGCCATCAGGAATTATGGGGCCCCTTACACAGCTTCAGGCATGGGCCCCCTGGAGAACCGGGGGGGGGGGGGGTACAACAAATTGAGAAGCGGGGGGGGGGGGGGGGGTCGGGCTTTACAAAAAAAGAAGAAATAAAGAAAAATATATATAAAAAAAGGGGGTAGCCATCTGGGCCCTTTAATAAAAAGAAAAAAAGAGAGAAAACAAAAAATATATATATATACATATATATATATATATTTTAAAAGGGGGGTTGATATCTGGGGACCTCTGGGCCCTTTAATAAAAAAAAAATTATAAAAAGAAATGACAAAAAAAGGGGGTTTCCATCCGGGACCTCTGGGCCCTTTAATAAACAAGAAATACCAAAATATATATATAAAAAAAGAAAAACATTTATAAAAAAAAAACAAGGGGGGTTGCCTTCCAGGGCCCTTAAATAATAAAATAAAATACAAATAAAAAAAGACCTCTGAGCCCTTTAATAAAAAATATATCTATATAAAAAAAGAAAGAAAAAGAAAAAAAAAAGAATATTTTTTTTAAATTGTATACAAAAAAAAAATATATATAACTCCTCCTTTTTTCATAAAAAAATAAAATAAAATATATATATATATATATATATATATATATATATATATATATATATATATATATTATATATATAAAAGAAATAAATAAAAAAAAGGGGGGGTTGACACATGGGGCCTGGGGACCTCTGAGCCCTTTAATAAAAATATATCTATATAAAAAAAGAAAGAAAAAGAAAAAAAAAAGAATATATATTTTTTTTAAATTGTATACAAAAAATATATATATATATATATATATAACTCCTCCTTTTTTCATTTAAATAAAATATTATTATATATAAAAGAAAGAAATAAAAAAAAGGGGGGGTTGTCATCTCCGGGCCCCTGGGGACCTCCAGACCTCTAAAAAATCGGCCCTTTAATAAAAAATAAAATAAAAATATAGTAAATTTTTTTTTAATCAAAAATAAATTAAATCAAGAGGCCCTGGGGGCCTCCAGGCCCTTGGGAACCTCCGGACCTCTAAAGAATAGTAAAAGAAAAAAAAATTGGCCGTTTAATAAAAAATAAAATAAAAATATATTAAAAATATATATTTTTATAAAAAATAAATAAAAAAAAGGAGGTTGCCATCTGGGGCCCTGTGGACCTCTGGATGGCAGCCCTGAGTCCCAGCAGGTTATACATACAATAAGGCTCTGAGGTGGATGGGTGTGGATAGCATGCACCTGAGCCCAGGAGGAGATGGGGAACTACAAGTCCCAGCAGGTTATAATATAAGGCTCCTAGGTGGATTGGTGTCCGGACATCCATCCACCTCAGAGCCTTATATTATAACCTGCTGGGACTTGTAGTTCCCCATCTTCTCCTGGGGCTCAGATGCATGCAATCCACCATCTATGGGACCACAAGTCCCAGCATTGAGAAAAACTGGACAAAGATGGTGGATTGCATGCACCTGAGCCCCAGGAGAAGATGGAGAACTACAAGTCCCAGCAGGTTATAATATAAAGCTCCGAGGTGGATGAATGTCTGGATAGTGACACAGTGGGGACAATTGGCACAGCTGCATGAATGGGCACAGTGGCGACAATAAATAAAGAGCACAGTGGTGACAATGGGCACAGTGGCTGCGTTTGATGGCATGGCACAGTGGTGACAATTGATGGCACAGTGACTGCGTTTGATGGCATGGCACAGTAGTGCGAATTGTTGGCACAGTTGCTGTGTTTAATGGCATGGCACAGTGGTGACAATTGATGGCACAGTTGCTGTGTTTGATGGCATGGCACAGTGGTGACAATTGATGGCACAGTTGCTGTGTTTGATGGCATGGCACAGTGGTGCGAATTGATGGCACAGTGACTGCGTTTGATGGCATGGCACAGTGGTGCGAATTGATGGCATGGCACAGTGGTGCGATTGATGGCATGGCACAGTGGTGCGAATTGATGGCATGGCACAGTGACTGCGTTTGATGGCATGGCACAGTGGTGCGAATTGATGGCACAGTGACTGCGTTTGATGGCATGGCACAGTGGTGCGAATTGATGGCACAGTGTCTGCGATTGATGGCATGGCACAGTGGTGACAATTGATGGCACAGTGACTGCGTTTGATGGCATGGCACAGTAGTGCGAATTGTTGGCACAGTTGCTGTGTTTGATGGCATGGCACAGTGGTGACAATTGATGGCACAGTGACTGCGTTTGATGGCATGGCACAGTGGTGCGAATTGATGGCATGGCACAGTGGTGCGAATTGATGGCACAGTGTCTGCGATTGATGGCATGGCACAGTAGTGCGAATTGTTGGCACATTTGCTGTGTTTGATGGCATGGCACAGTGGTGACAATTGCTGGCACAGTGACTGTGTTTGATGGCATGGCACAGTAGTGCGAATTGTTGGCACAGTTGCTGTGTTTGATGGCATGGCACAGTGGTGCGAATTGATGGCATGGCACAGTGGTGCGAATTGATGGCACAGTGTCTGCGATTGATGGCATGGCACAGTGGTGCGAATTGATGGCACAGTGTCTGCGATTGATGGCATGGCACAGTGGTGCGAATTGATGGCACAGTGTCTGCGATTGATGGCATGGCACAGTGGTGCGAATTGATGGCACAGTGTCTGCGATTGATGGCATGGCACAGTAGTGCGAATTGTTGGCACAGTTGCTGTGTTTGATGGCATGGCACAGTGGTGCGAATTGATGGCACAGTGTCTGCGATTGATGGCATGGCACAGTAGTGCGAATTGTTGGCACAGTTGCTGTGTTTGATGGCATGGCACAGTGGTGACAATTGCTGGCACAGTGACTGTGTTTGATGGCATGGCACAGTAGTGCGAATTGTTGGCACAGTTGCTGTGTTTGATGGCATGGCACAGTGGTGCGAATTGATGGCATGGCACAGTGGTGCGAATTGATGGCACAGTGTCTGCGATTGATGGCATGGCACAGTGGTGCGAATTGATGGCACAGTGTCTGCGATTGATGGCATGGCACAGTGGTGTGAATTGATGGCACAGTGTCTGCGATTGATGGCATGGCACAGTGGTGACAATTGCTGGCACAGTGACTGTGTTTGATGGCATGGCACAGTAGTGCGAATTGTTGGCACAGTTGCTGTGTTTGATGGCATGGCACAGTGGTGCGAATTGATGGCATGGCACAGTGGTGCGAATTGATGGCACAGTGTCTGCGATTGATGGCATGGCACAGTGGTGCGAATTGATGGCACAGTGTCTGCGATTGATGGCATGGCACAGTGGTGCGAATTGATGGCACAGTGTCTGCGATTGATGGCATGGCACAGTAGTGCGAATTGTTGGCACAGTTGCTGTGTTTGATGGCATGGCACAGTGGTGCGAATTGATGGCACAGTGTCTGCGATTGATGGCATGGCACAGTAGTGTGAATTGTTGGCACAGTTGCTGTGTTTGATGGCATGGCACAGTGGTGACAATTGCTGGCACAGTGACTGTGTTTGATGGCATGGCACAGTAGTGCGAATTGTTGGCACAGTTGCTGTGTTTGATGGCATGGCACAGTGGTGCGAATTGATGGCATGGCACAGTGGTGCGAATTGATGGCACAGTGTCTGCGATTGATGGCATGGCACAGTGGTGCGAATTGATGGCACAGTGTCTGCGATTGATGGCATGGCACAGTGGTGCGAATTGATGGCACAGTGTCTGCGATTGATGGCATGGCACAGTAGTGCGAATTGTTGGCACAGTTGCTGTGTTTGATGGCATGGCACAGTGGTGCGAATTGATGGCACAGTGTCTGCGATTGATGGCATGGCACAGTAGTGCGAATTGTTGGCACAGTTGCTGTGTTTGATGGCATGGCACAGTGGTGACAATTGCTGGCACAGTGACTGTGTTTGATGGCATGGCACAGTAGTGCGAATTGTTGGCACAGTTGCTGTGTTTGATGGCATGGCACAGTGGTGCGAATTGATGGCATGGCACAGTGGTGCGAATTGATGGCACAGTGTCTGCGATTGATGGCATGGCACAGTGGTGCGAATTGATGGCATGGCACAGTGGTGCGAATTGATGGCACAGTGTCTGCGATTGATGGCATGGCACAGTGGTGCGAATTGATGGCACAGTGTCTGCGATTGATGGCATGGCACAGTGGTGCGAATTGATGGCACAGTGTCTGCGATTGATGGCATGGCACAGTGGTGCGAATTGATGGCATGGCACAGTGGTGCGAATTGATGGCACAGTGTCTGCGATTGATGGCATGGCACAGTGGTGCGAATTGATGGCACAGTGTCTGCGATTGATGGCATGGCACAGTGGTGCGAATTGATGGCACAGTGTCTGCGATTGATGGCACAGTGGTGACAATTGATAGGTACAGTGAGGCTGCGTTTTTTTTTTCGTTTGCGCCCCCCCAAAAATTTTGAGCACCAGCTGCCACTGTCAGCGACAATAATATAGAAGAGAAAAGCTATTTACATTGTGAATACATCATCTGCACATGCAGTCCTGTATATAGCTGTACGCTTATCCTCCGTACCTGAGTTCTATGGCCGCCCTGCAGTCACACGGATCCCGGAAGCGGAGGACGGAATCTGCACAGTCCGGGCCGCGTCTCTTCCAAGGCAACAGATGGTAACCATAGCAACCAGAGCCCGGGGAGTTTCTGTGCTCCTGTACACCAGCGGCATCTTGTGGCAAAAAATGTGTACTGCAGGCTGCTGTTGCGGATACAAATATCTTTCTTACTTTTTGCTATAAAACATAGCTAATAAATAAATAAATCTATGTTTTTCAGATTCGGTGTTTACGAGACTAAAACATTTTTTTTTGCTCTAAAATTACTTAAAACCCCCAAACATTATATATATATATTTCTAACACCCTAGAGAATAAAATGGCAGTCATTGCAATACTTTTTGTCACACCGTATTTGCGCAGCGGTCTTACAAGCGCACTTTTTTTTTTCGAAAAAAAATGGAGTTACACTTACCGGTAACGTCCTTTCCAGTAGTCTTTCAGGACAGCCACAATAGAGAGATAGGCTCCTCCTCTTCCTTAGGAAACACTGCACAGCCTTTAAGAACTCTCCTCCCCCTGCCAGACCTCAGTTTTTATACGAGCACCTCCGGTCAGCTGGGGAGACACAAGAACATGTTAGTAATCCATAGTTAGGCATCAATATCATACTATGTTCCTGGATCAAACAAACCTTTCATAGCTTCGGGTGGGTAACCAGGGCTGTCCTGAAAGACTACTGGAAAGGACGTTACCGGTAAGGCCTCGTACACACGAGGCAATCGATTTGTTTAAAACGGTCTGTCCGACCGATTTGAACACAATCTGTCTGCTGGCATTTTGGTTTGCTCGCGTGTACACACGAGCAAACCAAAATCCCCGCCAGCAGACAGCGCGCTGACGTGTCGGTGACGTGGCGGTGACGTTGACACCGCCACGTCACCGCACCAGGAAGTAAAACACTTCCGCACATGCGTCGAAACCATTCGGCGCGTGTGCGAGAAGACATGTCTGCTGGTTAGCATACTAACCAGCAGACATGTCGGGCGGACGGGTTCCCAGCCGACAGATTTCAAAGCATGCTTTGAAATCTGTCGGGTGGCCAAATCCGTCTGTTTGCCCGTACACGCGGTCGAATCTGTTTGCTGGGACGGTCGGGCCGACCGTTTCCAGCAGACAGATTTGATCGTGTGTACGAGGCCTAAGTGTAACTCCATTTTTCCCTTCTCGTCTTTCAGGACAGCCACAATAGAGAGGATAATCGAGTACTCACCAACTAGGGCGGGACTATGGCTTGCAGGACCTTTCGCCCAAAGACCTGGTCGCCTGCCGACACCAAGTCTACTCTATAATGCTTGACGAAGGTGGTGTAGCTGGACCAAGTTGCTGCCTTACATATTTGTTCTGGTGTGGCTCCAGCCGTTTCAGCCTGAGAAGCAGCCACCGCTCGCGTAGAGTGTGCCTTAATTCCTGTAGGGACCTCCTTACCAGACAAGGTATATGTCACTGAAGCCGGCCCACTGAGCCATCGGCCCACCGGAACACTCCCTGTAGTCCCAATGGCCAGTCCATCCCTGGCTCTAAGTAGTGCAGGATGCATCTCCTGTCATCCAACTTACTAAACCTAACTTCCCTTTCACCTGAGGGATTAGGGCAAAAAGAGGGTAGGACTACCTCCTGACTCTTATGGAATCTAGAAGTTACTTTAGGTAAAAAGGCCGGATCAGTTTTGAAAACAACTCGATCCGGAAAAACAATACAAAAGGGGGGTCTAACTGACAAGGCCTCTATCTCGCTGACCCTCCTAGCTGTGGTCACTGCAACCAAAAAGACTGTCTTCAAAGTCAATTCTCTCAACAGACATCCATCTAAGGGTTCAAAGGGAGACCCTGTTAGGGCCTGTAGAACTAAACACACACACTCTGACAATTAGGGAATGGTTTGACAGGATATCTAAGACCGAAGAAATGGAAGAGCTAGTTCATATATCCCAAGAACGCATCGAAAAATTTACGACCACCTGGGCATGTTGGGCCCACTTTAAAACAACTCAGCGTTTCCAACCCCAGTAGGGGCCTGTTCCTACCAAGCTGATGATGCTGTGCCCCTGGACTTGTGGCCTCCCTGGCGGAGGGCCACCGGCACCGATGACCTCCCACCACCGTCCCTTCTCCTCTCCCCCTCCCCCCCCTTTTTTTTTTTTTTGCTTCTTTTCTTCTTTTTCGTCTGTTCTCCCTTTTCCTTCTTCTCCTCCATCCTCTTTTCTTCTATCTCTCTCACTCCCTTCTCTCCTCTTTCTCTTCACTTTTTCCTCAGCGAAATACTTTGTTATGGTTTGATTATAGACCATTTTTGCCAAGGTTTAACAATCCCAGAAGATGGGATTGTGCTCGGTTTAGAAATGCTAACCTCAGGGCCAGATTGAGAACATCATGGGCCTGGTGCTGAGGATTTTGGTGGGGCCTTTTATAAATAATAAATAAATGCGTGAGAATCACAGCGCAGCAATGGAGGGCCCAGTCTGAAAATTTAAGTGTACCCTAATGTGCTAATATGCTGTGCATACTTGTACATTGTGGCATAACCTACCCCAGGGCCTCTAAAAAGTAGTAATGTCAGGAAAGTTTACTACCGCTTTAATGTCACAGAATCCCAGAAACCTCTCATGGGGCCCACTACTGACTCAGTGGCCCTTGGGCAGTGCATAGTTGCCAACATTTAAAAAATATTTTCAGGGACACTTTTTTTTCACAAGTGCTATATTTAGAGTAGCTGAGATCCCCTATGTTCCTCTGTACATCACAGTAGTAATCACAAAATTAAATAAGTTCTAGTAACAGAACAAATATGAGAACTGAGATTTCCTTTAGTTGAACTAACAAAAGTGTGTCCTTTCTAGAGCTGGTAACATTGAGGGTATTCAGTATCATTTTAAAGAACTGTTTTTGTGGGTAAGCGACATAGGGGAGGAGTATGGATGGTATATAAGTGGGAAGTATGTGCAGGTGAGTGAGAGGAATGTGGAGGGTCTAACATTGGGCACTATGTACAGGAAAAGAGTGCAAAGGGTACGGCAAAAGGCACAATGTACAGGAGAGAAGCATGGAGGGTACGACAGTGGGCAGTATGTACAGGAGATAAGTGTATGACAGCAGGCACCATGTACAGGAGAGGAGTGTGGAGGGTATGACAGTGGGCAATATGTACAGGAGAGGAGTGTGGACGGTATGATAGTGGGCACTATGTATAGGAGAGGAGTGTGGAGGGTATGATAGTGGGCAGTATGTACAGGAGAGGAATGTGGAGGATATGACAGTGGGCAGTATGTACAGGAGAGAAGTGTATGACAGCAGGTACTATGTACAGGAGAGGAGTGTGAAGGGTATGACAGTGGGCAGTTTGTACAGGAGGAGTGTGGGAGTATGACAGAGGGTAGTATGTACCAGAGAGAAGTGTGGAGGGTATGATGGGGCAGTATGTACAGGAGAAAAGTGTGGAGGATATGACAGTGGGCAGTATGTACAAGATAGGAATGGGGATGGTATGATAGTGGGCACTATGTATAGGAGAGGAGTGTGGAGGGTGCGACAGTGGGAAGTATGTACAGAAGAGGAGTGTGGAGAGTATGACAGTGGGCAGTATGTACAGGAGAGGAGTGTGGAGGGTATGATAGTGGGCACTATGTACAGGAGAGGAGTGTGGAGAGTATGACAGTGGGCACTATATATAGGAGAGGAGTGTGGAGGGTATGACAGTGGGCACTATGTACAGGAGAGGAGTGTGGAGGGTATGACAGTGGGCACAATGTATAGGAGTGGAAGGATGTTTAGGGACTGCGTAGTGGTTAAGCGGGTCATACATGAATTGAAATTACACCAATTATGCAGAGACCAGCCACAGTCGATCTATGTATGGGCTAGCTGGTTTTACACAAGTCAATCTATTAATTGACTTGAGTACAACCAGCCTGTTTTTCCCAAAACAATCAGTGCTGCCAGCTATAGATAGCAACACTGATCGTTGTACTCACTGGCAGAACACAATAACACTACAGGAGTGATTCCCCCATCTACAGGTCAGCAGGTGAGAGGGTGTGTGGGGACAGGCTGGGAAAGGATACCAGTCAGTGGCTGGGTAGGCACTGGCTAGTATCAGAGCCAGATACACACAGGTTACATACGTCGCGATCGTTAGAGCGAGAGCAATAATTCTAGCACTAGACTTCCTCTGTAACTCTAAACATGTAACCTAAAAAATGTTTAAAGCATCGCTTAGGATACCAAAAAAAAAAAAATCGTGCTAACTTTAGTGTTTTTTTTTAATGTATGAAACAGTTTATTTCCAAAAAAAACATGTTTGAAAAATTGCTGCGCAAATACAGTACCGTGCTAGAGCTGCATAATTAATCGTTAAAATTGTGATCTCGATTCCCCTCCCCCCCTGACATTTCCAATGCAGAGTTTGCTGATTCTTTCATATAACAAGTGGAGAGACTTTCAGCTGTCAAAAGAAAATATCTGGGCAGTCTGCCAAGTTCTTATCAGGAAACATTGTAACTAACGCTTTCTTCTTATATCAAAGGGATAAACTTCTGTGTGTAAAGAAAATATCCGACTGTCTGCCAAGTTTGTAAACAACATGAAACATTGTAACCAACTTCCTTTTTAGATCAAACTTCTGTGTGTAAATGCAAGAAATGTAACCACTTAAAGTCCAACACTTGTGGCTCTTTCACATGGAGCGGTCCGTTTTGCGGTCCGCTCCAAGTGTCCGTCGGCTCAGCGGGGGGTCTCCGCTGAGCTGTTGGGCGGACAGGGCGGTCCCCGCAAACTGTGCAGGGACCGCCCTGTCTCTCCTCCGCTATCCCCTATGGGGAATCGGATGGAAACAGACCGTCTGTCCGTTTGCATCCAATCCGTTCGGCCGGACGGAAGAAAAATAGGACATTCTTCCGTCCGAAAAAACGGATGCGGATCTGGCGGATGCATCATCCGCTAACGGATCCGCTCCCATAGGGAAGCATTGAGGTCCGTTAACGGACGTCCAAAAAACGGACGAACGGAACGGAGGTGTGAAAGAGCCCTAAGTTAAAAAACAATATTTTTTGCTAGAAAATTACTTGGAACCGCCAAACATTATATATATTTTAGCAGAGACAAAAATGTCAATTGCTGCAATATTTTATGTCACACTGCATTTGCCCACTTCAATGAATAATAAAAACCATAAATACAAAACAGTAAAGTTAGCCCATTTTTTTTTTTTTTTCATTTTAATGTGAAAGACGATGTTATGCCGTACGAATCGTGAGAGAATCGTGATCTATCTTCTAAGCAAAAAAATTGCAGTTGTCGTTTTAGACAGAATCGTGCAGCTCTATACCGTGCAACATAAAAAGTTGCAAAGACCATAGGGTAATTTTCTAGCAAAAAACAAATGATGATTTTTTTTTTCTCAGTCTGCTGCAGTGTGTCAGCTTGTATTTATAATGGCTGCTCTGTATGTAGCTTCTGACAGGCTGTGCAAGCAGGCTCGTATCTCCGGAACCATAAATGATAGCCATCCCATATTTTGACCGGTTGTGGGGTAGGTCTTCCACTGGCTAACCCCCAAATGTGGGGTTTCTGTGACCTCTGGTCATCGAGCTACAACCCCCGAAGTCGATCTAAAAAACAAACAAAAAAAAAAACTTTTTTTTTTTTAGGGCAAATGGGCCTATCTTGAGAAAGGGGCCTGGAGCTGCAGCTCCATCAGCCCCTCTGTTAATCCGGCCCTGGCTAACCTAGACACCCTGGTGCTATATGTATATATGCATTGTTAACATGTATCAATCTACTTCCATGTACTTTCCAGTTTTGTGTATTGTACTGTTCTATTATCGCTTAATAAAATTGTTTATGGAAAAAAATAAAGATAAATCCCACCTGGGGAAGGGGGGCCCCTGGGACAGCCCCTGTCTAGATAACGCTCTGAAGAACCCGATTACCCAGGGGTTGTTGGCCAGTGGTCTTTCTAGATATACACTAAGGGCGGAAACCTGACTCTTAAGGGTACTGACTGACAGACCCTTATCCGCCCCACACTGTAGGAACTCCAACACTGAAGAGGGGTTCTGCACTGAACAGGAAAATTGTAGGCACCACTCATCAAAGCGAAGCCAGACCTTCCTATAAATAGAGCGGGTTTCCTTCTTCTTGCTACTATGAAGGGTGGCAGTTAACCTTTCAGAAAACCCTTTAGACCTTAGCAAGGTCTCTTCAGTAACCACGCCGCTAGGTTCCACCTGTGTGGGTGTGGGCAAAGGACTGGACCCTGCGAGAGAAGATCCCTTGTGGACGGGAGGAAGAAGGGAGGTTCCATGGTCAGTTGTCTGAGGACCGAGAACCAAGCCCTTTTGGGCCATTGAGGTGCCACCAGAATCAGAGAGGTGTTCTCCAGTTGGAACTTTCTTAGAACTGCTGGTAAAAGCACTGGTGGTGGGAAGGCATAACAAATCCCGAACCTCCAGCTCTGAGACAGAGCATCTACCCCCCTTGTTCCCTCTCCCTTGTTCCGGGAGAAAAAACAAGGGGATTTCGCGTTTTCTTTTGACGCGAACAGGTCTATCCCTGGAGATCCCCACCTCCTGACTAGGAGATTGAAGACCTGACTGAGAGCCCACTCGCTCTCTCTCAGCTGACTTCGGCTGAGAAAATCTGCCGTCTTGTTTTTTACTCCTCTTAGGAAGACCGCTGACAATGACAGGGTGTTTGCTTCGGCCCAGCGAAGAATCTCTGTTGTAATGGCCGACAGGACTACACTTCTCGTGCCGCCCTGTTTGTTCAGATAGGCCACAGCCGAAGCATTGTCCGACCGTACCTGGACGTGGTGTCCCTGAAGCTCTTCCTGGAAGAATCTGAGGGCTAGACCGACCGCCCTCAGCTCCTTCCAATTGGAGGACTTCCCCAACTCGGCACCTTTCCAAACGCCCTGCACCGGAAGGGACCCTAGGTGAGCCCCCCAACCCCTGCCGCTTGCGTCCGTGGTTACCACCTGAGGAACCGGAATATGCCATAGACGACCCTGCGACAAATTGGAACTCTTCCTCCACCACCAGAGGGACCTCTTTACCTGGATTGGGACCTGCACTAGGGTATCTAGACGCTCTAGATCGTGATCCCAGATTTTCAGGAGGAAAGCCTGCAGGGGCCGGAAGTGAAGGCCTGCCCACTGGACAGCCGGAAGGGTGGACGTAAGCAGGCCCAGGGTCGACATCAGGGACCTGATCGACACCTGACGACTGCCCTGTAGGGTGGCCACCGCCCCGTCTAGTTTCAGGGCCTTCTCCCTCGGGAGAAAGACCCTTAGGAAGGTGGAGTCCAAAAGGTATGCTAAGTAAGAAATTCGTTGTGACGGTGACAGGCTGGACTTTTCTAAGTTTAACAGCCACCCTAGACCCGATAGGGTTCTCTTGGTTAATTCCAGATCTCTGGATAGTTGTTCTGGAGATGCTGCAAACAGGAGCAGGTCGTCCAGGTAGGCTATGATGCCTACTCCCTGAAGCCGCAGAAATGCCATGGGTTCTGCCAGAACCTTGGTGAACACGTGGGGTGAGTAAGATAGACCGAATGGCAAGGCCTGGAACTGAAGGTGCATCACCTCCCCTCCTAGGTCTATCGCTAAACGTAGATACCTTTGAGACCCCTCTGCGATGGGTACGTGCAGGTACGCGTCCCTGAGGTCCAGGGAGACCATAAAGCAATTCTGTGGAAGGAGGGCCCTGACCGTAAAGATTGATTCCATACGGAACTTTTTGTATGCGATGAACCTGTTCAGGGGTTTTAGGTTTAGGATTAACCTGTACTTCCCTGAGGGTTTCCTCACCACAAAAATGTGTGAGTAAAACCCCTTCCTTTCCTCTGTCACTGGAACCCCGAGTACCACGTCCTGGTTCTTTAGTTCCTTTAAGGCTCCTATCAGAGCCTCGGATTTTTCCCTGTCTCTGGGAAGTTGAGTGACCAGGTATCTTTGGGGGGGAGGAGATGAGAACTCTAGGAAGTACCCCCTCCTTACTATGGCCAGGACATACCTGTTGGGGGAAATCGACTCCCACTGTGGGAGGAAGGACCCCAACCTTGCCCCCACCCTGACCTGGGAGTCATTGTTTTTTAGCGGGCTGGTCAGGAGGGCGAAAAATTGCTCCTCTGCCCCTTCCCCTAGTAGTCCAGATTTTCTTCTGAACTTCTGGCTTTGGGATCCCTGAGTGCCTTTGGGGACGAAACCCCTTCCCCCTTACTGGAGCTTTACATCTCAGGGGAAACGATTTCTTCTCGTCAGCTGTACAATCCAAGACTGACTCAAGACCTGGGCCAAACAGGAGATTCCCTGTAAGAGGTATCCCGCACAGCTTGGACTTGGAGGCTATGTCCCCTGGCCAAGTTTTGAGCCAAAGGGCTCTCCTGGCAAAGTTGGCCAGAGCTGCCGACCTGGCTGACATGCGGACCGATTAGGCCGAAGCGTCTGCAATGTAAGCGATGCCTCGCAACATTGTAGGGAAGGAGGACAAAATGAATTTTAGAGAGCCAATGTTCTAAATTACGGGCCACCACCGTAACAGCTAATTCTGGTTTGAGGTTCCCCATAACCGAGTCCCATGTTTTCAAAAGAGAATCCATTCTCTTGTCCATTGCATCCGGAAAAGATCCCATATCCTCAAATGCCAAGTCAGTATTTCTAGATACTTGGGAGAATACCGCATCCAATTTAGGCACTTTGTTCCAAATGGATGCAGGATCCTCAGAAAATGGGAACCTCCTTTTAAGGGACTGGGGAAAAAAGGGCTTTCTTTCAGGGTCCTGCCACTCCTTTTTGATAGTATCAGTTAGAAGTTCATGCACAGGGAATACCTTTCTCTTCTGTTCCCCCAGACCCTTGTACATTTGGTCATTGAGGCTAAGAGGTTTACTTTCGGCCTGGATGCCCAGAGTCGTGTAAATGGCCCCTAACAAGTCCTCGACTTTGTCCAGGGACAGTTTATATCTTTGACAACGTTCTACGACGAAACGCGTCTGGGTAGACGTGCGGTGACGTCATTACGCTCTGGAGGAGGGTCCTTGCTGATCTGTTTGCCGGCCGGCAACTTTGTATTTTATATGCCTGTCTAACTCATCTCCCATGTGAGTATTCTGGTTCTTACTATTTTAAATAAATGTCCCAGCGGGATTACGCTATGTCTGCCTCTATTTATCATTTACATATGATCTAATTGGTGGAGTTGCTGAGTGGAGCCCCGGTGTAAACACTGCCCTAGGATTTGGGATTCGTCCTGGTTCTCTAAAGGCCGTGGCTGGGTCACAGCCGACTGTTGATTACAGCCATTCCTCTGGTAAGCTGCTTATACTTCTGGTGGTGGGCCACATTGAAAAGCCAAGTTCGAGCACAGTGGTGTTTATTATATGTCCATCCTGATTAAAGACCAGCGGAGATTTGTCTTGGAGCCAACCTACTACTTCTCTCATGTCTGAAGGACTGTTTATCTCCACATGACTGATATATGGACTCTTTTTGATTGTATCGAGTCCGGGTGACAAGGCGCAGCTCTAAATCTTTGTTTTTGTTGTAAGTCCCCTGACTGCACCGGCCTGGGTTCCTCTGCAGTGTCTCCCCACCGGAGGAAACACTAAGAACTGAGGTCTGGCAGGGGGAGGAGAGTTCTTAAAGGCTGTGCAGTGTTTCCTAAGGAAGAGGAGGAGCCTATCTCTCTATTGTGGCTGTCCTGAAAGACGAGAAGGGAAAATCACTTTTTTAAATTAAAAAAATAAGACAATAAATTTGGCCCAATTTTTTTACATATTGTTAAAGATAATGTTACGCCGAGTAAAATGATACACAACATGTCACGCTTAAAAATTGCGCCCGCTCTTGGAATGGCGTCAAACATTTACCCTTAAAAATCTTGATAGGCCGACGTTTAAAAAATTCTATAGGTTGCATTTTTTGAGTTACAGAGGAGGTCTAGGGCTAGAATTATTGCTCTCGCTATAACGATCGTGGCGATACCTCACTTGTGTGGTTTGAATACCGTTTTCATATGCGTATGCGTTCGCTTCTGCGCGCAAGCTCGTCGGGACAGGGCGCTTTAAAAAAAAAAAATTTTTTGTTTTCGGATTTATTTTTATTTATTTTACAATTTTTAACACCGAAATAAAAAAATAAAGAAAAAATGATCACTTTTATTCCTATTACAAGGAATGTAAACATCCCTTGTAATAGAAAAAAGCATGGCAGGTCCTCTTATATATAATATCTGGGGTCAAAAAGACCTCACATCTCATTTAGGCTTAAATGCAAAAAAAAAAAAAAAAAAAAAAAAAAGAGAAATTTTACCTTTTGAAAAAAGGTAAACAAAAAGATTTTCTCTTTAAGACGCTGGGCGGGACTGACGTTTTGACGTCACTTCCGCCCAGCAGAGCTATGGGGACGGGTGGGTGCCATGTTTGCCTCACTCGCATCCCCACACAGCAGCCGAGGGGACCCGATCGCCTCCGCCGCTACCGACGGCTACGGTAAGCAGCGGAGGGCGCGGGAGAGCAGCGGGAGGGGGGGCCCTCTCCCGCCACCGATAACGGCGATCTTGCGGCGAATCTGCTGCGGAGACCGCCATTATCATTGACAGGACCGCCCACTGAAGAGATGGATATCTCGATTGTGGCAGGGAAGGGGTTAACATCATGGGTGGTCAAAGGGTTAAGTGTGTCCCTAGGAAGTGATTTCTAACTGTGGGGAATGCGTTTTGACTGGGGGAAGACCAGACACCCAGCGTCTTCCGGATTTGGCTCCTGGACACCCACGAGCACCAGGCAATCTCCCGACTCTGTCCTGCCCCCTCCCCTGGCCACAGACAGAAGACAGAGCAGCCCGAATGGAGTATCACTCGGGCTGCTGTGTCTTCTGTCTGTGGCCTGGGGTGGGGGCAGGACAGAGATGGGAGCACTACGTTGGTGGACACTGATGGGATTAGCAAGTGAGCCCCCTCATGTATTGTGGGCAGCTGTGGCCAGAAAGCCTGTTATAGCCAATGACAAACAGGAGCCACAGTCATCTGCCACTGTAAGCATGTAAACCACACACTGAACGGTTACAGATTATTCGGTCATTGACATGTACATTCTTTTGTGTTGTCGCTGTCCACAAACACCTGGGCTCCCAGCTGCATATATCTGTAGCATACTCCCAATTGTCCCTGATTTTGAGGGACTGTCCCTAATTTGAAAAAATGTCCCTCTGTCGCCATCATTTGTCCCTCATTTTGGTCTGATCTATATACCTGTACAGGGCTGTTAGAAATCACGGGGCCCCATACAGCATACCTGGCAGGACCCCCCTCAAATATATATAAAAATAAATCCCAATAAATATACTAAATTCATTCTTAGTGGACACACAGATAACAGAGAAGCTGTGTGAATTAGCCATTTTTTAATAAATACATTTTACAATTTTTACAAATAATTTGTATACAACTTTCTATTTTTTTTTTACAAGGGATTAAAACAATACAGGGTTAATTCTTTTATTTTTTTAACAGGACACTCCCTGCAATAGCTAAAAGTAGGCAGGAGGGTTTTCAGCTGCTGCCGAGAGCCACACAGGGCATCCTGTAATTGCCCCTTCTTCCCTCTGGTGTTTGGGCCCCCCTGTGTGCCCGGGCCCCCTACAGGAGGACTGGTGGTCCCCCCCTATCAGCGGCCCTGACCGGGAGCTATGTGTGTAAACACACAGCTCCCGGTCCTGTCAGCAGGGGAAACGCTGATCTCCTGTTCATACAATGTATGAACAGAAGATCAGTAATTTCCCCTAGTGAGACCACCCCCCCATACAGTTAGAACACACCCAGGAACACACTTAAACCCTTCACCGCCCCCTAGTGTTAACCCTTTCACTGCCAATGGCATTTTTATAGTAATCCAATGCATTTTTTTAGCACTGATCGCTATAAAAATGCCCAAAAAAATTAATAAAAATGCCATAAAACAAAATTAGATGCAATGTTTAGCGCTGGAAAAACAATTTTTTAAAGATAAAAAGTGCATTTTATATACAGGTACAGGGCCACTGATAGGGGGGACCACCAGTCCTCCTGTAGGGGGCCCGGGCACACTGGGTGGCCCAAACACCAGAGGGAAGAAGGGGCAATTACAGGATGCCCTGTGTGGCTCTCGGCAGCAGCTGAAAACCCTCCTGCCGACTTTTAGCTATTGCAGGGAGAGTCCTGTTAAAAAAATTAAAGAATTAACCCTGTATTGTTTTAATCCCTTGTAAAAAAAATAGAAAATTGTATAAAAATTATTTGTAAAAATTGTAAAATGTATTTATTAAAAAATGGCTAATTCACACAGCTTCTCTGTTATCTGTGTGTCCACTAAGAATGATTTTAGTATATTTATTGGGATTTATTTTTATATATATATATATATATATATATATATATATATATTTGAGGGGGGGTCCTGCCAGGTATGCTGTACGGGGCCCCGTGATTTCTAACAGCAGCCCTGCTCCCGGTCCTCGCTCTGTATCGAGCGATCGCGTGTGGCCGGCAGCGATCGTACCCGCCGGGCACGCACGCAGGACTCGGGGGGGGGGGGCGGGGACGTGCGCGCCCCCCCTAGTGGCCGCAAAGGTAGCCGACGTAGAGCTACGGGCTCTTGCCCAAGAGAGCCGACCTGCCGCCGTAGAATGACGGCGGCTGGTCGGCAAGCAGTTAATTAACCTTTTTCGTTTCATTTTTCCTTTAAGGGGGTGTGGCAGGGGGCGTGTCCTACGCCTACATACATTTGCTTATAGGTGTCCCTCATTCCCATCTCAAAATGTTGGGAGGTGTGGTATACGTGATGCACCATGGCTGATCTGGCCGTGTAAATGAGGCTTTAATAGTTCAACCATACAGACACATAAGAAAGCAAAAGTCATAGGGGGTGTAAAAGTATTTTACACCCCCATTTTCCTCAGTGAAAGTGTATATACAGTGCATCTGGAAAGTATTCACAGCATTTCACTTTTTCCACATTTTGTTACGTTACAGCCTTATTCCAAAATAAAATTCATTATTTTCCTCAAAATTCTACAAAAAAATACCCCATACGTGAAAGAAGTTTGTTTGAAATTCTTGCAAATGTATTTAAAAATAAAAAATAAAATAGAAGTTATATATCCATAGCTTTGATACAAAGCGACAATAAAGAGGAAAAGATAATCGTTCAGCTCAGCTTTATTTATTGAAAACACAGAATATTGGCACCTTACATTACAGAGTGACATTCATTATTACATTTATTAATCAGAAATTACAACTTCAGATTTGTAGAGAGGAGGTCTCATGAAGACGTAAAACAGTCACCAAATTCTCATATTCTAATAACTACGGATTATTTACACCTTCATTGTATCCTTAGAGAGTGTCCAACTCTTCACTATAAAATTACATATCTACAGGAACACACACACACACACAGGAACACACACACACAGGAACACACAGGAACACACACACACACACACACAGGAACACACACACACAGGAACACACACACACACAGGAACACACACACACACAGGAACACACAGGAACACACACACACAGGAACACACACACACACACACACACATCTCGGTAGAGGAATATTATACTTCTGTATGGGATTCTATAAGAGACATTTCCTAGTTCAGCTTTTCTAAGCAGCGTTTCGGAATTCTAGGGGTTCCTTCTAAGGTTGTTGGGGGAACCATTTGGCAGAGCCAGCAGGTAAAGGAGCAGTGGAGCCTCTCCTAAGTGACCAATAATCTGGTCTATTTGGGCAATTTTTACTACTGACCGCAAAAAGTAAGGGAAACACTTTGCTGATCACCAATGTAGAGGGAGGGGCACTTATCCACCAACCACCAAGATAAGAGGGGCACTTCTTCAGCAACTATGAAGTTGGACTTTTCTCACCAAAAATGTCAGGGGGGATCCTTCTCCACAGACTGCCAATGTCAGGGGGGGGACCCTTCTCCACAGACTGCCAATGTCAGGGGGGACCCTTCTCCACAGACTGCCAATGTCAGGGGGGACCTTTCTCCACAGACTGCCAATGTCAGGGGGGGACCCTTCTCCACAGACTGCCAATGTCAGGGGGGACCTTCTCCAGACTGCCAATGTCAGGGGGGACCCTTCTCCACAGACTGCCAATGTCAGGGGGGGACCCTTCTTCACAGACCGCCAATGTCAGGGGGGACCCTTCTCCACAGACCGCCAATGTCAGGGGGGGCCCTTCTCCACAGACCGCCAATGTCAGGGGGGGCCCTTCTCCACAGACCGCCAATGTCAGGGGGGGCCCTTCTCCACAGACCGCCAATGTCAGGGGGGGCCCTTCTCCACAGACCGCCAATGTCAGGGGGGGCCCTTCTCCACAGACCGCCAATGTCAGGGGGGGGACGGACGGACCGGGGGACCTTCTCCTTTAAGGTTATGAATAAATGCCCATATTTTTGGAAGCTTTAAGATCCAAGTTGCAAGTTTACCAATAAATATCACAGCACATCACATACACACGTATGCAAAGAAAAAAAACAAATTGTATGTGTATACATATATAAAAACAAACAAAACAAAAACACACACACACACACACACACAAATATATAATTTTTTTACCTCTCAACACAAAAAAATAAGATACTGAACCAAGGAAGGTGTAACCAATCCGCTTATAGTTTACAGTAGTCAGCGCTGTTAAAGATGAACACCGATTGGTTAAATTGAACATTCACATTATGATTCTTTATTGCCATACTAATGCCTAATTCTATGTTCTCATTCCAGTTATGCCTGGAAAAGTCCAACTAAATTAAACAGCAATCATTAAGCCCTCTGTTGGGCCAAAACACACATGTACTTGTACATCCGATCCTATACTAAAAGAGTACCTGTCACACACAATGGAAGCAGAGTTTGTAGGTTGAGGTAATATTCATGAGTCCAGGGTATCAGACTTTTCACCAACAACAATTAATTTTATGACCGAGGCACTTCATAACAAAATACTGAGCGGGTACCAACAACTTGTAGAACATGATATTGGCACTGGAAGGGACATCATTTTTTTTGTTCTTGGTAGAATCAATGACCCGAAAATTGCCTGGGAAGGGAGCCGCGGTCTTTGTTCTTGGTAAAACGACCCAACACAAGTACAGATTATAGATCTAAAATTATTTAAAGACACCCCCCCCCAGGTCAGACATGCAAAGTTGAGTGACGTCGCCATTTTGGAGGCCAAACTAAACCATTGGCCAGAAGACCGGTGCTCACAGTCTACTGTGATATGTATATATCCGGCAAGGTGGAGTCACAAAGACCTCATTGTCATCCATTAGAGCAGTGTTTCCCAACTCCAGTCCTCAAGGCACACCAACAGGTCATGTTTTCAGGATTTCCCTCAATTGAAACAGCTGTGGTAATTACTAAGGCAGTGAAACTGATCGAATCACCTGTGCAAAATAATGGAAATCCTGAAAACATGACCTGTTGGTGTTCCTTGAGGACTGGAGTTGGGAAACACTGCATTAGAGTTTCACAATTCTTGTGTCAGCATCCTATAAATTATTCTGCATCATCCTAAAATTTAACACAAAATGTTAGGAATGGAATGCCTGAGAATATTTACATCTATAGAATATACATATACGTTCCTCATATATACAGAACGTTGAGAACCTTTCCATGGCAGTTATAAACATGTCCTTCAAAATGGAATAACACTGGGAATAGAGCATCCGTAGCAAACTCTAAGTCGGTGCTATTACTGTTAAAGTAATAGCAATAAACCACTTTTTTTTTTTTTTTTGATGTCACAATGTAGAGAATAAGATTTTCTATCATCTGTGCCCAGTCTTGCCATACGGAGTTAATCCAGCGCTGAGCAATCCTCTCATTGTTCAGTGAAAAAAAACAGACTCCCCTATAAACACCAAAGTCCTTGCTTGAGTGACAGGTTATTTACATATCTTGTGCACTAGCTTGCAGACATGCACAGCTTCTGTAAAGTGCACAATTCACATCCCCCTCTCCTCTCCAGCTCTCGCAGGATTGGCTGTCTTTCCTTTGTTTTGATTTAGGCTGGGTTCACACTACTGAGGTGAGAATTTCAGCTCTCTTATCTCTGCAGATAGATAAGGGAAGTGTTCAGCAGATTAGCTCCATTTTTAGCTGCAAATTTGGAGACCTGGGAGAAGTTCCGGGTGAGAGGAGAGTGGGGGAGAAGTGTATTGAGCTGAATGAGAGAAATTCCTGAAGAGAACTGAACACATCAGCGAATCAGCTGCGTACCCATAGAAGATAATGGGACTGAATTCGCACCTGAGCCGCACCGCAAGGCATAAAAACCGCACACGTTTTTTCTGCAGTGCGAATGCATCGCAAATATGTGAACCAGCCTCATTGAAAACAATGTATTTAGAAATGTTCTGCGTATTAGATGCGGTTTAAGCCGCACTCAATTCGCACAAGTGTGAACCCGGCCTAAATGTTATCAAAATATGGGGTGATCCACAGTGTGAACAGCCATCAGAATTTACATAGACAAGAAGCTGTGCATTCTCAATAAATATTCCAATTGCACGCCTTCCTGGAAAACGGCCAATAAGAAAAAAGGGTGCTGAAGCGATTCACCAGCGGGGAACTGGAACAGCAATCATGTTAACATATTCGCCAGCACACCAAGGATCGTATGAAAACGTCCAAAATTTTTTTTATTGCACAGAAACCATCACAAAAATAGCAACGTTTCGAAGTCGCACAGGACCTCTTTGCCAGGCCTGTGCGACTTCGAAACGTTGCTATTTTTGTGATGGTTTCTGTGCAATATTTTTTTTTGGAAGTTTTTATACGATCCTTGGTGTGCTGGCGAATATGTTTACAAGAAGCTGTGCATGTCTACAAGCTAGTGCACGAGATATGTAATTAACCTGTCACTCAAGCAAGGACTTTGGTCTTTTGGTTTTATTTCACTGAACAATAAAAAGAAGATTGCTCAGCGCTGAATTAACTCTGTGTGGCAAGACTGGGCACCGATGATAGGAAAATCTTATTCTCTACATTGTGACATCAAAAAAAAATTGGGGTTTACATCCACTTTAAAGCCTCGTACACACGTCCGGTTTTCCCGGCAGGAAAACTGCCAGGAGAGCATTTGGCCGTGAATCCCCGCCGTGTGTATGCGCCCTAGCAGTTTTCCCGACAGAAAAACTGCACAGGAAAAATGGAGAACCCGATCTCTATTTTCCCATCGGGATTCCCGGCAGAGTGTTTCCTGACAGGAAAACCGGTCGTCTGTATGCTTACCTGTCCGAGGTAAACCCACGCATGCTCGATAAGACTGACGCATGCGTGGTAGCATACAAAGTTAGTGTGGGGTGTAGCAAGATGGCGGCGACATCATAGAATGCGACGAGTGTCGGCTTGTTGTAGTCAATGAAGTCACCACGTTCTTGACATTCAATAAACGGCGGTTCTTTCGAGTGGCCATCTGTATGCACGGCTTTGCAAGGCAAGCTTGCCAGGAATCCCATCAGGAAAACCGACGTTTTTTTCCTGACGGGATTCCTGGCCGTGTGTACAGGGCTTTAAGAGTATAAACCCATTAGAGTTCACCAAGATCATATGTGTGTCAATAAGATCAGGGCAAGTAACAGAGGGAAAGAGAAACAGAAAGAGAAATGGAGAAAAAGGAAGAACGTATGGGAGGTGGAGTGGGAAATAGATAGAATGAAAGAAGTAAAATTGGAAAAAAAATAGAAAAAAAGAATCAGAAAGGGAAGAGGGAGAAAAAAGGGGAGAAGGAGTAAGAAAGATAAGGAAAAAAAAAAAAGGGGGGGGGGTAAAGTAGAAAGAGATAAGAAAGGATGTATGGCAGGGGAAAACAATTGGTACAGATGGAGAAAGAGGGAGACAGAAAGGGGGGAGAGAAAAGAAATTAGGAAAAAGCAAGGTAAAAGGATAGGGGGGAGATAGAAAGAGGAAGGGAAGAGAATGAAGGAGAGAGAGTACAGTTGAACCTCGGATTACAAGCATAATCCGTTCCAGGAGTATGCTCGTAATCCAAAGTACTCGCATATCAAAGCGAGTTTCCCCATTAAATTCAATGGAAACAAAAATATTTTTTTCCTTATTGACTTCTATGGCATGCAATACCGAATGCGGCCAGAGGTGGGGGGCACCAGAGTGCCAAAAATGCCCGAAAAGGCCCAAGAAAACTTCTGCTCGTTTCCTCCCCCCCCCCCCGTACCTCAGGCCAAGTGAAGTACTGCAGGCCAGTGCTCGGCTTTTCTCGGCTAATGCGCCCCCGTACCTCAGGTCAAATGAGGTACTGCATGCATATTTTCGTAAATGGTAAAGAAATAAAAGTGGGAAGGGAGGAAGAATATGAATATACAGAGAAAGATGGGTAAGGGGGTATAAAGTAAAAGGGGAGGAAAAAATAATAATCAGACAGACTGATTGTGGTAAGAGAACATGAGAGGGCAGTTGAAGGCATCACAGGTTTAAAAATTACCAAAATATATCCAGTAGTGAAATTAGGAAGGGAGGAGACATAAAAAAAGGATGAACATGATATTTCCCAGAATCCTCCGATTAGTGTTCACACCAGTGAATCAGTCCCCAGCGTTATACAATGGTAGATTTGCAGTGACCTCCCCCATTCCCTATATAGTGCTCCAGTGTGTTTCGAAGACATTAGTGCAAGTATCATTGATTGGGGAAATAGTTGGGGTGTCATTCTGTACAGGTGATTATAGTGTTCTTCCGGGGGGGGGGGGGGGGGGGTTCCAGTGTACTCAGATTATATTTCTGTAGCAGAACACATGGGGAGGATTTCACAGCACGCCAATGGATGGAGGTCACACATCACACATTCGGGATCAGGTGCCCGGCGGTGGGGGGGGGGGGGGGGCGACTGGATAGTTCTGCACAGCCGTCTGTTATCCTGTAGGTGGGGAAACTATCTTTCCTTGAAAAGATCTTTCCTCCGTCGGACCTCCTCCAACACTCGAGCACGAAAATGACTCCATTCCTCGTCCGCCCCTCGCTGGAGGTCCAGCGCCATGTGCAAGTCTCTACAATGCGTCCGCAGGAATGGATTGTACTCCTTCTCTTCACCTATTGTGGATGGGCACTGCAAAGAGAAAAAAGAAAAGTCCATTAATAACCAGACCAGGGCTAACATCCTGAGACGAACAGCAAGGTGCCAAGGTTAGTAAACTCTAGCAGCCAATCAGAATTCATCTTTCTTTGTCCTGGGTTATCTAAACCAATGAAAGATGGAACCCGAGTTTACTACTGGTTTACATTTGTATTCATGCATCCATGGCCCGTCTATTGCCAAATCACACAATCTCCGGGAACCAGGGCCTTCTGAGCCAGGCTAGTGCCACCAGAATGACTGGAACCCCCTCTTTCCAAATCCTGTGCAACAAAATGTGGAAGGAGAGGGATCGAGGGGCAAAACCAAAACCAGGGAGTACTGGCTCCATGGAACTACCAGAGCATCTGCTCCGATTGCCAGGAGATCCATTGTTCAGGACACAAACCGATGTAGTAATTTCTAGTTGAACCTGGATGCGCGACATCTGGCCACCCCCATCGCTGGCAACACCTGCTGGTGTAGGGAGCATTCCCCCGGGGCAGATCTGCTAGTGGCTGAGATAATCTGCCTTCCAGTTCTCTAGCCCCAGGCTATAGACTGCCGATAGGACCAGCACATGTCCCTCTGCCCAGGCTAGTATGTGGTTAACCTCTTTCTGAGCTAAATGCCTCCTGGTACCACCCTGGTGATTTATATAGGCCACTGTGGTGGCATTGTCAGACTGAACCCTAATGGGGCAGTCTTGAAGCTCCAACATCTAGGATCATAGGGGCAGACGTACCACCCATAACTCCAGGATGTTGATGGGCAGGCTCTGTCCTGCCCTTGACCATCGCCCCTGAACTATGAGCCCCTCTTGGGTCGCTTCCAGCCTGAGAGACTGGCGTCGGGTCAGTACTCTCAAAAACACTGGGAGGAAGGATTTTCCCTTTCGCAGGTTCTGATACTGCAACCACTAGTTTAGGCTTAAGCGTGCCCCAGGAGATAAGATCATGGGGTAATCCAGGACTTGCCTTCTTCTGTTCCAACCAGTCTTGTTGTAAGAGGCCTTGAACAGAACTGTGCATAGGGCACTGCCTCGAAGGAGGTCTGTCAAACATGGAATAACCCTTGAAATAACTTTCCTGGTCTCAGGGAACTCCTTTTAATATCTATACCTAAAGTTCACAGTGCATTAGTGTGATGGTCACTGGGAAGAAAGCCTCCTCACAAATACCTAAAAAGACCAATGGTGTCACCTGGGAGGCAGAAATTGCTCAAGGAACCTCTAGCCATCTCTGAAGGAACCCTGGCTAACAATGGCTGGTCTGGGCCTAACCAATCAGGATTAGACCTAACCAGGTAGAACTATAGATTGCTTAGGTTATAAGCCACCCTGTCTCAACCCTTTCAACACAAAGGAACATTTGAAATAACTTTTCAGTTTTAGGGAACCTCTTCTAAAAAATAACTATGCTACAACTCCTGATACATTACAGTAGTGTGATGGTTGGTGGGAAAAATGCTCCTTACACTCGTGGTCAATGGGAAGAATTACCCCCTTAGAGATAACTAAAGATTATTATTGGTGTTGGTGGGAACTTATCTGAGAGGCAGATAATGCCAATTGCTTAAAGGAACTCCTAGCAACCTCTGGAGAAACCCTGGTTGGGAAACACTGGTCTAGGCAATCAGATTAGATCTAACCAGGTAAGCCAGGGGTCTCCAAACTTTCGAAACAAAGGGCCAGTTTATTGTGTTTCAGAATTTAGAGGAACCGGACCGTGGCCATTGGGAATAGAAAATGTCCTATCAGTGGGAGTTAACAATTGCCCATATTTGGTAATAGGGGAATTATTACGGCCCCATCGCTGGCATCAGTGGGAGGAACAGTGCCCCAAGGGCCTGACAAAGGCAAGCATTTGGCCCCCAGGGCGCAGTTTGGAGACCTTTAAATTATGCAAATTTTGTCGATGGGACCAGACGACCTTCCTCCAAATTGTATCCTTTGGTCTGTTACTAAATTGTCACCACAATACATTCCCCTGATCTGGCCACCTACTCACCGAACACTTCTTCTCCAACCTTTGCTGATTGACCCACTGGGTCTTCCGGTCACGAACAGTGTTGTCAGGTTCCACCACTTCGGCAAATTTCAGATTGTCTGCGGCATACTCATGTCCTGCATGGGAAGAGAAAAAATAAAAAATGACCACCACTTGCATCAAGTTTATAGGAAAAGGTCTACATGGCCTAAAGCAACTGATCGTATCCATCTGTATATGTTCCAAGCTGCATCTGAAACATGACAGCTGTGATCGGAGTGGCTGCTATAGAAAAATAACCTTTATTTCAGACATGGGATACCTAAATGATGAGCGCACCTGGAACTAATATTTAATTGCCTAGTAGATGCTGGACAGTTGAGCCCCCTGACCATTTCTTCGGTCTCTCAGGGGCTACAATTGGAGGATCCCTGTACCCATTATGGAGGGGTTCCGTCCATCCCTGTGCCAAGTTCCTGGATTTATACACCTGGTGTGTCCAACATGAGGGGGTTCCCTCTATACGTGCACTGACCTTCCCAATCTGTACACCTGCTGTGCCCATTACGAGGGGTTCCCATCATCCCTGTGCCGAGTTCCTGGGTCTGTACACCTGCAGTGCCCATCATGGGAGGTTCCTAAGATCCCTGTGCTGAATTCCCAGGTCTGCACACATGCTGTGCTCAATATGAGGGGTTCCCACCATCCCTGTGCCGAGTTCCTGGGTCTGTACACCTGCTGTGCTCAAATTCTAAGGGGTTCCCACCATCCCTGTGCCGAGTTCCTGGGTCTGTACACCTGCTGTGCTCATTATGAGGGGTTCTCACCATCCCCACAATAAATCCCCAGTTATGCACACCTACTGTTCCCATCATGAAAACTTCCCACCATTGCTAATGGAATAATTTTTTTGTTTACATTAGAGAATTAAGCGCTGGAACACACAAAGATAGACGAGAACACCAAAAACTCCCAGGTAGACAGATATAGATAGAGTTGGGAATTATGGTTGGGCTAAGACTTATAAGAAGCCAAAGGGCTGACTCCGCATACCCGGCTTCACCTACAACCAAAATATTATGTTTGGGTGTATCTGTCCTTTAAAGGAGTTGTAAAGGAAAACATTTTTTTTGCTGAAATGACTGTTTACAGGGTATAGAGACATAGGCCCGGATTCACGTAGAGCGGCGTATATTTATGCGTGCGTAGCGCATCTGATATGCGCTACGCCAACGTAACACAGAGAGGCAAGAACAGTATTCACAAAAGCACTTGCTCCCTACGTTGCGCTGGAGTAGCGTAAATTGGTCGGCGTAAGCCCGCCTAATTCAAAGTAGGAAGGAAGTGGGCGTGATCCATTTAAATGAAGCGTGACCCAATGCAAATGAAGGGCCAAACGAACAGCGCATTCGCCGTCCTGTGGACGCTTCCCAGTACGCATGCGCAGAATCACGTCGGGACAAACGCCTAAGATACGTCGAATCACTGAACGTAACCTACGCACAGCCCTATTCACGTAGTACTATGTAAACAATGTAAAATACGACGGCTGTTCCAACGTCTATACCTCTGCATGGGTTGCGCCACCTTTAGGTGAAATAACTTTACGCCGGACGTACGTTTTCCATAAACGGCGTATATTACAGCGACGGGCGCAAGTACGTTCATGAATTGGCGTATCTCGGTCATTTACATATTTGAAGCGTAAATCAATGGAAGCGCCCCTTGCGGCCAGTGTAAATATGCGCCCAAGATACGACGGCCACTTACGTCGGTCGTATGAAGCCAAATTTCAGGCGTATCTTGCGTCCAGACTCAGGCGCATAGATACGATGGCGCATCCGTGCACTTACGCGGAGTATCTGTAGATACGTTGGCGTAAGTGCTTTCTGAATCCGGCCCATAATAGTTAACGGATTCCTTTTAAAAATGATTGAAAATAGTTAAAAATCAATCATATAATGTGCCTGCAGTTTCAGTTTTGTTTTTCATCTAGTTTCATGCTTGTGTGAAGTACAGAGACACAGAGCCAATACAGGGCAGTGTTTGTTTTTAAAACGAAAGGGATTGGTTCTGAGGGGTTTTAGACACACAATTATCACACCTTCTTGATTAGAGACCACAGAGAGAAGCTCCCAGGACTTTTTTCATAAGGAAACAGACAACCAGGAAGTGTGCAGGTCAGAGAAGGATTACAGCAAAAACGAATGAGGACATGAAACCAGGACTGCATTAGGGTAAAGGAAGCTATTTAGCTAACATTTTTTTTTCCTTTAGTGACCCTTTAAGTCACAAAAGATCTCATGGACACAAGTGTCTTAAAAAGAAGAGGATCTCAATGCAATTTTTATGCAATCTGATTCTACCCTTCAGATTTTCAGTTCTACATGAAAAAAGGACTACAAATCTCATTGGATGGTTGTGGAAGGACCATCCATTTTTCAATGGTTTCTGATAGCGTTGTCCCGATACCACTTTTTTAGGACCGAGTACAAGTACCGATACTTTTTTTCATGTACTCGCCGATACCGATACTTTTTTTTAAATGTGTCCCCAAATGCAGCCATGTCCCCCCAACTATTGCAGCCATGTCCCCCCATATATATCCAGCCATGTCCCCCCATATATTGCAGCCATGTCCCCCCACATATTGCAGCCATGTCCCCCCACATATATCCAGCCATGTCCCCCCACATATATCCAGCCATGTCCCCCCACATATATCCAGCCATGTCCCCCCACATATATCCAGCCATGTCCCCCACAAATTGCAGCCATGTCCCCCCACATATCCCCCCCACATATATCCAGCCATGTCCCCCCAAATATTGCAGCCATGTCCCCCCATATATTGCAGCCATGTGCCCCATACCTAGATGATGCCACCGCTGCCGCATTAATAAGCATGCAGGGAACATTACAGGCAGCTTTCGTTTGAAAAGCTGTATTCCCCGCCGCACCGTGTATAGACACTCCCCCTTGCTCGGGATTGGACAGTGCAGCGGGGAATACAGCTATTTAAACGAAAGCTGTCTAATGTTCCCCGCGCTGATTAACGCGGCATCGGCGGCTTTGCGGTATGCGGCGGCGCCGGGGGGCCCCAAGTATTCTATCAGGCATTGGGGCATTTGCGGGAGTACAAGTACTCCCGCAAATACTCGGTATCGGCCCCGATACCGATACTGGTATCGGGACAACCCTAGTTTCTGATGCTCACAACCATCTACATCCAGATCTGGAATATACACAGGATGGGTCTACTACAGATCAGTTCTCTCTGCATCAGTTAATATAAATTCAGTTTTATGAGATCAAAGTTTATCTGAAGAACATTCAGCAGGGGCTTTCCACATATTGTTGTTCTTGTTGGTCTCTTTCAAAACAGCTGGAGAATCCCAATACTGAAAGTACAGTCTTGTGTAAAGTATAAAATGATACATCTGCGCAGGAAACTCAGATTACGGGTTATGTTTATATCGGCAACTTCACAATAACTGCAATTTCTTTCCAGTTCAAGACTAGAAGGATAAAAGCTTACTCTATTCACCAAAAGGTTCCTCTCAAACCGGTACAACAGTGGAACCTTATCTCCAAGTTACTATTATTTACTTGTATTCTCTCCAGGTCAAAAGCAGGAGAGTCAGGCTGGAAAGCCCCCCCCCAGCCATGGAGGCTGTTCAATCTCTTAGCTGATCAAAGGGCTTATAACAGACACTCAAAAGAAACTCATAAAAATAAAATAAAAAAAGAAGAAGAAGGTTCTGTACAGTTACATGTATAAAAAGTACACACATGTTAAATTAGAGTTTATTATTCTCAAGTAGGCCAGGCAAAGTTTCATCTCGCCATTTTTTAGCTCAAGCAGGGGACATGTTCGCATCCTTCCTTTGGTGCATTGCAACCCTGGACTGACATGTCTGCCCTGACAGGGAGGAAATCCAACTAAATAACAGCACAAACACCTATTGCTGAAACAGAAGAATGCGCTATGATAAATTAAGAAGCTAGAATCATGTAACAGGAGGTGGTTTCAGTGCAGTGCAGTGCTCCTACCTAAGCCCACCCCAGCTGAGATGGAGCAGGACAGGGCAGTTACACAGCAGAATGTTATGCGACATCTTGAAACCCACTTGCACACTGAGGCATGAGAGGGAGGTTACATGGCAGACATGTGCCCAGCCTGCAGCCCCCTGGACCCCTACATACACTAATCTGCATTTCCCTAGTGCCCTGTTATAACAATGGTCTCTAGCAGGCCCGTGCCGTGCATCTCCAGTATTTCCGAAATCTCTTGCCATCTCTCATCATGCCCATTGTCTCACGAAAGTCTGACCATCTCTTGTGCCATGCCCCCAGTCCCCGGACATCTCTTGTTCCAGGCCCCCAGTCCCCGGACATCTCTTGTGCCAGGCCCCCAGACCCCGGCCATCTCTTGTGCCAGGCCCCCAGACCCCGGACATCTCTTGTGCCAGGCCCCCAGTCCCCGGACATCTCTTGTGCCAGGCCCCCAGTCCCCGGACATCTCTTGTGCCAGGCCCTCAGTCCCGACCAACTCTTGTGCCATGCCCCCAGTCCCCGACCATCTCTTGTGCCATGCCCCCAGTCCCCGACCATCTCTTGTGCCATGCCCCCAGTCCCCGACCATCTCTTGTGCCAGGCCTCCAGTCCCCGACCATCTCTTGTGCCAGGCCTCCAGTCCCCGACCATCTCTTGTGCCAGGCCTCCAGCCCCAGACCATCTTTTGTGCCAGGCCCCCAGTCCCTGACCATCTCTTGTGCCAGGCCTCCAGTCCCCGACCATCTCTTGTGCCAGGCCTCCAGTCCCCGACCATCTCTTGTGCCAGGCCTCCAGCCCCAGACCACCTTTTGTGCCAGGCCCCCAGTCCCTGACCATCTCTTGTGCCATGCCCCCAGTCCCCGACCATCTCTTGTGCCATGTCTGTAGTCTGACCATCTTCTGTGTCTTGCCTGCATCCTCTGACCATCTCTTGTATCATGAACGCCAGTCTTCGACTATACCCTGTTGTGTGCCTGCTGTCTTAGAGACTTAATATTTACTTAAAATGTATGTGCAGCCATTTGGTGATGGAGGTCCCCCCATATATAGAGATTTGACCACCACTAGCCTAGAGGCTTCAGAAGACCAGTGTAAAGCCTGCTCAATGGGGCCATAATGCTTAAAGAGTATAAAGGATTTGACTTTTACATTTGGTAGGGATGGTGCCAATTAAATCCACGTCGCAGATAAACTTAGTCAAAGATTATTAACAGAGTATGCTTTGCCAAGAAAGACATCTGCCTCTTATAAGCGACTTAAGAAAAGAGACAAATGTTACTCATCAGCAAATACTGAGTGCTTCATGGTAACATGGATTAAAAAAACAGGCAGCAAGACCTATATGTTGTGATGAAGCCAACAGGAAAAATAGAAAGCAGCTTTAGAGATTTAAGAGAGAGCGAATGAGTGGGACGTCTCATCATAACACCAGAAAAGATCCCCCCCCCCCCCTCTCTCTTTCTTACTCGAAATTCTGCTCTTTGCAATTGTACTGCTCTGTAGAGGCCCACATGTTCCCTATAGGGGTATGTAACTTTTGGGAACAATGGAAGGAATTGTCCGTCTTGGTCAGTTAGCCCGAATACCTGGAGCTGGGTACAGCAGTACATTAACCTTCGCTAAATCAACCTTTGCAGTTTTATTTCCAGGATTTCTCCTTCAAAGAGACCCTGCAAGAGAGGACCTCCCAATACCATACAGTGCGGAAAATAAGTATTTGAACACCCTGCTATTTTGCAAGTTCTCCCACTTGGAAATCATGGAGGGGTCTGAAATTGTCACCGTAGGTGCATGTCCACTGTGAGAGACATAATCGAAAAAAAAAAAAATTCCAGAAATCACAATTTATGAATTTTTAACTATTTATTTGTATGATACAGCTGCAAAGAAGTATTTGAACACCTGTCTATCAGCTAGAATTCTGACCCTCAAAGACCTGTTATGGCCCATACACACGATCCGAATATCGGCCGACGGATCGGATACTTTTTTCGCTTAATAATCGCAAGTAAAATAAAATAGGTTTTTAAACTCACGAAAATTATCGTACGATAGAAAAAAACGATCGGAAGTGATGTCACGTGTTGTAATGTATTTGTATTGTATTGTCGGACGACGGCTGTACTGACTAAACGAAAATCGGACGATCGGACATCGGACGAGAAAAATTTTCGCGCTTGTCCGATCGAATTTAAATCGGATGAACGGTCGTGATCGGCTGTCGAAAGTAGTGTACACACGATCCGAAAATCGTACGATCCATCATCGGACGATCGTTTTCGTCCGATATTCGGATCGTGTGTATGGGCCATTAGTCTGCCTTTAAGATGTCCACCTCCACTCCATTTATTATCCTAAATTAGATGCACCTGTTTGAGGTCATTAGCTGCATAAAGACACCTGTCCACCCCATACAATCAGTAAGAATCCAACTACTAACATGGCCAAGACCAAAGAGCTGTCCAAAGACACTAGAGACAAAATTGTACACCTCCACAAGGCTGGAAAGGGCTATGGGGAAATTGCCAAGCAGCTTGGTGAAAAAAGGTCCACTGTTGGAGCAATCATTAGAAAATGGAAGAAGCTAAACATGACTGTCAATCTCCCTCGGACTGGGGCTCCATGCAAAATCTCACCTCGTGGGGTCTCAATGATCCAAAGAAAGGTGAGAAATCAGCCCAGGACTACACGGGAGGAGCTGGTCAATGACCTGAAAAGAGCTGGGACCACCGTTTCCAAGGTTACTGTTGGTAATACACTAAGACGTCATGGTTTGAAATCATGCATGGCACGGAAGGTTCCCCTGCTTAAACCAGCACATGTCAAGGCCTGTCTTAAGTTTGCCAATGACCATTTGGATGATCCAGAGGAGTCATGGGAGAAAGTCATGTGGTCAGATGAGACCAAAATAGAACTTTTTGGTCATAATTCCACTAACCGTGTTTGGAGGAAGAAGAATGATGAGTACCATCCCAAGAACACCATCCCTACTGTGAAGCATGGGGGTGGTAGCATCATGCTTTGGGGGTGTTTTTCTGCACATGGGACAAGGCGACTGCACTGTATTAAGGAGAGGATGACCGGGGCCATGTATTGCGAGATTTTGGGCAACAACCTCCTTCCCTCAGTTAGAGCTTTGAAGATGGGTCGAGGCTGGGTCTTCCAGCATGACAATGACCCGAAGCACACAGCCAGGATAACCAAGGAGTGGCTCTGTAAGAAGCATATCAAGGTTCTGGCGTGGCCTAGCCAGCCTCCAGACCTAAACCCAATAGAGAATCTTTGAAGGGAGCTCAAACTCCGTGTTTCTCAGCGACAGCCCAGAAACCTGACTGATCTAGAGAAGATCTGTGTGGAGGAGTGGGCCAAAATCCCTCCTCCAGTGTGTGCAAACCTGGTGAAAAACTACAAGAAACGTTTGACCTCTGTAATTGCAAACAAAGGCTACTGTACCAAATATTAACATTGATTTTCTCAGGTGTTCAAATACTTCTTTGCAGCTGTATCATACAAATAAATAGTTAAAAAAATCATACATTGTGATTTCTGGAATTTTTTTTTTTGATTATGTCTCTCACAGTGGACATGCACCTACAATAACAATTTCAGACCCCTCCATGATTTCCAAGTGGGAGAACTTGCAAAATAGCAGGGTGTTCAAATACTTATTTTCCGCACTGTACTTGGCTCTCTGGCAGGCCATGTGTCCTTCCTCTTCTCCGTTTCAGTATTGAGCCTTCACCAACAGCTACGGCAGCCTCTCTCAACCTTTTTACGATGGATAGGAACCTTTAAAAAAAAACTTTCCAGTCTCAAGAAACCCCTGCTAAAAATGTCTACCTACAGCTTACTGAATATTGGCCAGTGAGGAAGAATGCTCATTACATTGGTGGTCATTTGGAAGAATCCCCTCCTTAACGAGATCTAAAAAAATCATTGGTGTCAGTCGTTACTTAAAAAGCAGACGTTGCCCATTGCTCAAGGAACCACTAGCAACCCCTGAAGGGACCCTGGTTGAGAAAGTATTTTCTGTGATATTCAAATAAATGTTGGAGTGTGGGATGCTGTTCTCCAGGGCAGTCTTTAATATTGATTGGACCAGTGGCGTTACTAGGGTTGGTGTCACCTGGTGCTGTCTATCCTGCCCAATGCCCTGCAGTCACAAGGCACACCCCCAAATGGCCCCTGTAAATGGTAGTATAGGGCAGGCTGGGGTGGCACAGGGCAGGCTGCGGTGGCACAGGCCAAGTTGGTATGTTATTCAGTGGATGACGACATGTAAAGTGACTTACAGCACGGCCAGAAATGAAGACACTTGGGCTGCTGTGTCCTTGCCTCTTTCTCTTTCAATGAGTCTGTGGGAGGAGTGTATGCGGCAGCCACACCCCCAGCTCCGCCTGCCTCAAGAGACATTGGAAATACCCGTGGGACAGCTTAAGATGGGGGAGTGTTACAGGCAGCCTCCCCCGCACGGCTTGGTGCCTTGCTCGCTCCGCTCCAGCTCTGCAATCAGAAGCAATTGAGTAGTGTGTATCGGTGGGCGGCTGCCCCTGGTGTCACACCTCTGGCAGGTGTCTCCCGGTACGGACGGGCCGCCTCTCCCCCGCACCCCATAGCAATGCCACTGGATTAGACCCTGACCCTTCCTTATCCACTTATTAACCATTTGTGAGCAATGCAGGCTCAAGTGTAAGCTGCCTGGGGCCCACACAACAATCACTGGGCCCGGGGCAGCCACCTCTTTTGCCCTGTATTAAAAAAGGCCTGCCTGTGTCCCCTACCATTTATGTGCTTGAACCTTCCTCTGACGCCCAAGTCACTACAGGACTGAGCAGTGACATCACAGTCAAAGGATGAAACCATGGCACACTTTAAAATGGCGGGTGGGTTTCATTTATATTTAAATGCTTATGGTTGACTGGGATGTGCCTGCAAGTCCAACTTCAGCCAAAAAAATATCTTATTTTCAGTTTTGGATAGCATGGGGTAAGGGTCAGGGTTTTTTTTTCTATAGTCATTGTCCCTGTTGGGAAACTTTCTCCTTTATATTGACAGGAGGGGAAAGCTCCCCAACAGGGTTACAGACAGTCACCCATCTCTAGAGATGGGAAATAAAAAAGGTTGCCGGTATCTCTGAAACAGGAGAAAAATGGAGAAAAATCTCTGTTCCAATTCGGGATAGGAAGGAACAGACATCAGTAAAAAATATTTCCAATCCTCACCCCACTTTGTTAAAACTTAACCAATATTGTCCACATCCATTCTTCATGTATTTTCTTCATGAATCTTTGGTGAGCTGTGTGTATTTATTTACAAAAAAAGTAGTGAAGTCCCTGGCCTTCTTTCACTATCTCGGCGCTCGATAGCTAATAAGTAATTGAATAGCTTAATTTCACTAATCACCATAAATATTCTCCTAAAGATGATGTATGTAGTGAAAAATAACAATGATATGGTAAAAACAATAAAAAAAATGGGTTAAAAAAATATATATATAAAATCAACCTCAAAATTCAGCAGCCGCTTAAAATTATAAACATATGTATTAAAGATAGTAAACACCAAGTCCATTCAAGTCTTGTAAATCACTATAAGCAGCGCTAATCATCAATCTCATCCGACTGATGGATCATTTCCTACGAACAGTTCATAAGAAATAAGGAAGACAAGCAAAGCGAATCGCCATGGGATTAATATAGGTTCAGAAGTTGTTTTCTTCACTCCAAACTGACATCCACCATATATCACAAGCCCCCTTTCGGATATGTACTCACCAGATAGCTGAGTATAGTAGGCACTATATGTAGGTGTCTTTAATCCACTCCAGGTTCACGCTCCGTTTGATCTCCCCAAATGGTGCTGTAAAGATCCACACTTGTCCGGGTTCATAAAAAATAAAAAGGCTCACAATAGTGTAATCCCGTCTCTTTTCATTTATTCAAAAATCTCTTGACATAGTGTGTAGCACATACAGTCCCAAATGATTGGAATTACTTTTAAAAAATCATTAAATGGACGCCCCGTCCATCCTGTTACACACACACACAAAAGCTGATTTCAATAGAGTATACTGCGTCCACCGCAGACACTCTCAGCGTTAATTCTCTCCGTGTGTGAGTCAGATGGAGCGCAGATGGAGCGCACAGCGTCAATAGGTTACTTCCTGATGCCGTGAGGTTATCCCTGAGGGATAACCTCACGGCATCAGGAAGTAACCTATTGACGCTGTGCGCTCCATCTGCGCTCCATCTGACTCACACACGGAGAGAATTAACGCTGAGAGTGTCTGCGGTGGACGCAGTATACTCTATTGAAATCAGCTTTTGTGTGTGTGTGTAACAGGATGGACGGGGCGTCCATTTAATGATTTTTTAAAAGTAATTCCAATCATTTGGGACTGTATGTGCTACACACTATGTCAAGAGATTTTTGAATAAATGAAAAGAGACGGGATTACACTATTGTGAGCCTTTTTATTTTTTATGAACCCGGACAAGTGTGGATCTTTACAGCACCATTTGGGGAGATCAAACGGAGCGTGAACCTGGAGTGGATTAAAGACACCTACATATAGTGCCTACTATACTCAGCTATCTGGTGAGTACATATCCGAAAGGGGGCTTGTGATATATGGTGGATGTCAGTTTGGAGTGAAGAAAACAACTTCTGAACCTATATTAATCCCATGGCGATTCGCTTTGCTTGTCTTCCTTATTTCTTATGAACTGTTCGTAGGAAATGATCCATCAGTCGGATGAGATTGATGATTAGCGCTGCTTATAGTGATTTACAAGACTTGAATGGACTTGGTGTTTACTATCTTTAATACATGTGTGTATTTATTGCAGGACGTCTCACACTGGATAACTGCAGATCTGGAAGACCACTCACTGCTGCTCTCTCTCCTTGTGCAGGTGGACTGGTCTCGTCTCCTCCCCCTCCTGTAGTTTTTGCAGGCAGTGTGTAGGGGGTGGAGCCTGATGGGTCTCTCCCACAATTCTGCTCCCTACACCGACTTTGTACAGCACAGTGATTATGTCACTACTACTTTTATTAATATCTGGGGTAACAAGGGTTATTGGGGCACAAAAAGTGGATTTACCCATTTTGTAGCTATTAAGGAACTTGAACAGTGAACATTTTTGTTCACCTGGAGTCCAGCTATAAAGTGACCGTGCGACCACAGGTCAATTCAGGGCTGATCCTAGGCAGGGTGCACAGGGTGCATTGCACCCAGGTGCCTACCGAGGTGGGGGTGCCAAACCCCTAACAGACTCTCTAACAGAAGCCCTCTCTGTGTCCATCACAGAGGCCCTCCTCCAGGTCCCAATAAAGTACTCTGCTTCTCTTCCTGTATTTTGTTTATTTTTAAGAGAGCATGAAAGGATCCCGGGGTAATGAAGACTTTGTGGGGGAGCATCTCTGTGGTTGCGTCATTGCCATAGAAACATTTGTAAAGGGGAGGAGTTAGCAAAATGACACCCATGTGGTGGCGCCAGAAATATTTCTGCACCCAGGCGCCTGTGACCCTAGGATCGGCCCTGGGTTACTTGCAAAACATGCAAAAGTTGGATATAAACTTATTTTTTCATTGGCCATGTGCCAATATATGTGGTTGCATTGCTGCCCATTGGCCACTGCAGACATTGGGTGCAATTAATGCCTACTCATCATGCCAGGATTTATGTAATGTAGGGACTTATGAACCAGCTGGATGAGTGGAAGCGTTGAACACCTGCAATGGTCAAGGAGTAGAAACATAGCAGCATATTAAAACATGGGCCCCCAGAAAGGAAAGTATCATATAGTCATTTTTTACAGCATGGGCAGATTTCACTTTTGACCCTGTGGTGCAAGGGTCACTTTAACATGTTTTTGTCTGTGCCCCTGTTAAAGTGAGGGGAAACCTCAGCAATACCAACACAGGCTGCAATAAAAAAAATAAAATAAAAATTGACATAGTCTAACCCTTCTCCCAATCTATCATCTTGGATGGCCAACTTTGACAGGCATGAAAATAGGTTTTCAATTCATTGTCTGCCAACTAGTAAACGATCCATTTGCACATTGTGTAAGCCAGATGTGGGCAGGTGACGGGTCCTGATAATGTTATGTTCTGACCACCAGGCGTCACTATACTACAATTTGGCTCCTTTAAAAGCTTTATGGATAATAGTCGGAATTCTAGTCCAGAGTTCTCTCCTGTATCTTATCCACCGTGACAAATAGGACTTGGCTGCAGGCAAGAACTGCGACCACTTACCAGGCCAGAGTAGCGTGCTTTCATTGAGAGAGGTCACGGTGTCCAGCGACTTCAGCATCGTCTCTGCCGAACCTTCGAACATTCTTCCTGTATAGACAGTAAATACCAGAATATGAATGTTTGCTTGAAAAAAGAACCACATTATGGATACAGAGTAAAACAAATGTTACACGATGTGAAGAAGAATTTTGTTTTATGAAATTTTTTATACAAAAGTTTCCTTAGAATTTTTTTTTAATAAAAATTGGCATACAATGCGCCAAACATCAAATTAAACATAGAAAAAACACACCTATCTGTTCAGATAGAAAGAGAGAGAGAGAGCGCGAGCGCGGAGAGAGAGAGCGAGGAGAGAGAGAGAGAGAGAGAGCGCGAGGATTGAGAGAGAGAGCGAGGATTGAGAGAGAGAGCGCGAGAGCGAGGAGCGCGAGAGCGCGGAGAGAGAGAGAGAGAGAGAGAGGAGAGAGAGAGCGCGAGAGCAAGGAGAGAGAGAGAGCGCGAGAGCGAGGAGAGAGAGAGAGCAAGAGAGCGAGGAGAGAGAGAGAGCAAGAGAGCGAGGAGAGAGAGAGCAAGAGAGCGAGGAGAGAGAGAGCAAGAGAGCGAGGAGAGAGAGAGCAAGAGGAGAGAGAGAAAGAGAGCGAGGATGGAGAGAGTGAGAGAGAAAGAGAGCGAGGATGGAGAGAGTGAGAGAGAGAGAGAGAGAGTGAGAGAGAAAGAGTGAGGAGAGAGAGAGGAGAGAGAGAAAAAAAGCAAGCGAGGAGAGAGCGACAGAGACAGAGAGAGCGAGGAGACAGAGAGAGCGAGGAGACAGAGAGAGCGAGGAGACAGAGAGAGCGAGGAGACAGAGAGAGCGAGGAGACAGAGAGAGCGAGGAGACAGAGAGAGCGAGGAGACAGAGAGAGCGAGGAGACAGAGAGAGCGAGGAGACAGAGAGAGCGAGGAGACAGAGAGAAAAAGAGAGCGCGAGGAGACAGAGAGAAAAAGAGAGCGCGAGGAGACAGAGAGAAAAAGAGAGCGCGAGGAAGGAGAGAGAAAGAGAGAGCGAGGAGAGAGAAAGAGAGAGCGAGGAGAGAGAAAAAGAGAGAGCGAGGAGAGAGAAAAAGAGAGAGCGAGGAGAGAGAAAAAGAGAGAGCGAGGAGAGAGAAAAAGAGAGAGCGAGGAGAGAGAAAAAGAGAGAGCGAGGAGAGAGAAAAAGAGAGCGAGGAGAGAGAAAAAGAGAGCGAGGAGAGAGAAAGAGAGAGCGAGGAGAGAGAAAGAGAGAGCGAGGAGAGAGAAAAAGAGAGAGCGAGGAGAGAGAAAAAGAGAGAGCGAGGAGAGAGAAAAAGAGAGAGCGAGGAGAGAGAAAAAGAGAGAGCGAGGAGAGAGAAAGAGAGAGCGAGGAGAGAGAAAAAGAGAGAGCGAGGAGAGAGAAAAAGAGAGCGAGGAGAGAGAAAAAGAGAGAGCGAGGAGAGAAAAAAAAAGAGCGAGCGAGGAGAGAGAAAAAAAGGGAGAGAGGGAGAAAGAGCGTGAGAGAAAGAAAGAGGGGGAAAAAAAAAAGAAAAAGGAAAAAAAAGGGAGAGAGAAAATAGAAAAAGGTGATTAAGAAACTGAAAAAGTCAGCTTGCGGTGCAGAAATGGAAAGAGAAGAATTGGCCTCATGCTTTCTTGGTTTCTCCCTTTATATCTCTCTGGTTGACCATTCAAAATATAGACCCAGAAACATTATTTTGCCCTTATTTGCAGAGAAAGTTGCGCCTCGATAGAATATTATGTGACACCAGAGATAGATGCAATGCTTCCAAGTACCGAAAATGCGTGAGATCATTTAGTTCCCATGAGAGGCCAAACCAGACGGACAGACAAGATTTTAGGTACAAAGGACAAGGAAATGCTGGAGTCCCATCACTCAACATTGTGGGTGAAAGGGTTTCAATGTATTTGCCAAAAACTCACTACTCACTGTATTTCTTAGATTGAAAAAAAAAACTTGAAAGTAAGTCTCAGCCATATTATACTCCTGTCTGTGGAATATAAAGAATGTTGAGAGCCATTCACAAGCAGCATGGAGGTTTTCATAGCCATTCTTCTCATCTGACAATAAGCTGGGTCAGCGCACAGCAGGAAAATCTCAGCCGCCTCCATGGCAACCGCGGGAAAAGAAGAAGAACTTGGAGGGGCTTCTCTAGCGCACCCCTCCAATAACTCAGAGTCAGGATTTTATTAGACTGCCCCGGGGTGTTATCAGATACCCAGCAGAAGAGACGCGTCCCATTATAATATTTCAGAATGTTAGATAAAGATTTCCTCATAGGAATCATTAAAGCATGACTCTAAGACGGGAGGGGGGAGGGGGGTTTGGGGAGCAATTAGAAAAAAAAGTCAGCAGAGGAATATAAAAAAAGAACAGCGAGTGGCGGTGAAGGTTTCATTTTAATGTTTGAAAGGGTCCCTTTTTTATTGCACTGCTGGAGCCGACAGTCTTATGTTATTACATTGTTACAATTAATCCAAACTAGAACTTTTTGTTCTTTGAATTTCAGAATTTAGTTTGATAGTTACACACATACATATGTAGCACTAACTACCCCCGGAGGAGCTGCTGGTTGTTTAGGGCGGCACATTTACCTCGTGGCTCTCTGAATTCCTAGGGGTGTATGGTGCATATAGCAGTAGTAATGGAATGTCCACAAAAAGTGCCTTTTCTGTGCTCTTTATTACCCAGCCGGGTAAAAACAATGGACTTGTGGTGAGAGGAGAGAGTTCGGAAGAAGAAGGAGAGCAGCAGATTAATAGTAATAGGGAAACAGTCCTGCCCCCACTTGTAACACTTTCTGCGCCACTCCTGCCTGAGTGGACTTCGTGTACCCGGACAGGCCTCTCTCACTGACCTGGCAGCCGGAGTATCACTCAAACCTTTTTTAAGGAAAAGTCTCTGCCACAGACCCTCCTGGAATGAACTCAGGGAGAAACCTCTGCCCCCGGCCCTCTCTGATTGTGGTTACGGAGACGATCCTCCTTGAAAGAATTACGCCTGGATCTCCTCCTCCTAGTTGCTCAGGTGCCAACTGACAGGTGATCAATCCTTCAGTGTTCGCCTACCTCGATCTGCGGTGGTTTGTCGAGATCCTTTTGAATCGCCAGCCTCTCATTGGCTCTCCGCAGATGGACTCCCTACCGAACAGTCATACCGCTTAGGATCTTCAGAAATGGTAACGACCACTGGGCTCCCACCACAGCTGAAATGTCCCAGACCAACATGGTCCCGGAACCAGGAACACTGCGTGGCACACACACCCCGGCCAGGTAGGCCATAGCGTCAGTCACCCTAAAAGTGGGCGTCGCACTTGGTGAAGAAGACGAACCCAGATTTAATGGTGTCTGCCCTATAAATACCCTCTCCCAGCATGCCCAGCGAGGAAACTCCCTCCTGATTGGCTGCTGGAAAAGAGAACCCAAGTCTCGACACCACTGTTGCCACCTGTCGTCTTGGGGTGGAAGAACACCCCAGTACAACAGGATGAGCCCACAGCACAGCCAAGCTGAGACAGAGACCCTGTTTTGAGCACATTAATTTGATCAGAGTCAATTAACACTCCGATCCCACTCTAAATTTAAACCGCACCGGTACTTGGAAGTTATCAGGCGCTACACACACACACACAAACACACACAATAGGGAAAATGATTTGATCCTCTGCAGATTTGGTAAGTTTACCCACTTACAAAGAAATGAAGGGTCTATAATTCTTATTATAGGTGTATGTTAAATAAAAAGACAAACATCCAGGGGGGAAAAAAAACACACACACACACACACACGTGATGCAACTCAAATTTTTATAAATATTTGATCCCCAAGCAAAACATGACTTGGTACTTGGTGGAGAATCCCTTGTTGGCGATCACAGAGGTCAGACATTTCTTGTAGTTGGTGACCAGGGGGTAGATTCATGTAGAGATACGACGGTGTATCTACTGATACACCGTCGTATCTGTGAGATCCGACGCTCGGATCTATGCGGCCGATTCCTCGAATCAGGTTCCGCATAGATCTCCCTTAGAGCCGACTGGTGTAAGTGAGTTACACTGTCGGATCTTAGGCTGCAATCTCCCGCCGTCCGCTAGGTGGCGCTTCTATTACTATACGCGACGAATATGCAAATGAGGAGAACCGCCGATTCAAAAACGAACGCCCGGCCGTCGCTTTTTTTTTTACGTCGTTTGCGTTCGGCTTTTTCCGGCGGATCGTTACCCCTGCTATATGCGGGGTAAGTGCGGCGTATCCTATGTTAAGTATGGCCGTCGTTCCCGCGTCGAGTTTTGAATTTTTTACGTCGTTTACGTAAGTCGTTCGGGAATACGGCCATACGTTAATTGCGTTAACGACGAAAACCATGACGTCCTTGCGACGTCATTTGAAGCAATGCACGCTGGGAAATTTAGCCGGCGGCGCATGCGCAGTACGATCGGCGCGGGGACGCGCGTGATTTAAATAGTAAACTCCCCCTAGCCGCGGAATTTGCATTCCGCCGGGGGATTTACGATTCGCCAGGGCTACTTACGAGGCAAGTGCTTTCTGAATACAGCACTTGCCTCAAAAACTGGCGCAGGCGGATCGTAAAAAAGTTAGATCACGCGGATCAAAAGATCCGCTGATCTACATGAATCTACCCCCAGGTCTCCACACATCTCAGGAGTGAATTTGCTCCGCTCTTCTTTACAGATCTTCTCTAAAGCCTTAAAGGAGTTGTAAAGGAAATTTTTTGTTGTTGTTGAAATGACTGTTTACAGGGTATAGAGACATAAAAGTTAACTGATTCCTTTTAAAAATGATTAAAAATAGATAAAAATCAATCATATAATATGCCTGCGGTTTCAGTTTCATTTTTCATCTAGTTTCATGCTTGTGTGAAGTACAGAGACACAGAGCCAATCTCCTGTACTGACGGGACTCCAGGAGGAAGGAAGAAGAGCTCGGCCATGCTACAGCCTGGGAAGGGGAAGTTGGGGCCCCAGGCCAGCTCGGGGCCCCAAACAATTGTTTGTTTTGCCTGTCCTGTAGGGACGGGCCTGAATCTGTGTACCACATGAGCACCTACTGTAGCCAGTCTGTGGGGGGAGAATTATTGTTGGTTGGTCGGGGATCAAATATAAATGGAGTTGCAGTTCAGTGAGTAAAAAAAGTAACATTTGTATTGTGTTTTTTCTGGACTTTCAGGTTGATATTCTGTCTTTATCATTTAAAAATACACCTATGATAACAATTATTGACCCTTCATTTCTTTGTAAGTGGGCAAATTTCCAAAACTACAGGGGATCAAATCTTTATTTTTTAGGTTTGGCTAAAGATACAAAAAACAAACACAAAAGGATTTAGGAATCTTGATAGGATAAGTATGGGACAACAGGAAACGGTCACTTGTTGGGTTGCCCTGCTTGCCCTCTTGAAGTCAGTGAGCCAGACCAAGTATGAAGATGAAGTTCCTCTTTTTCAACACAAGATGTCGTCTTCAAGGATGAAAGACACCCAGTGTCCCACCAATCAGGATGACAGAGGAAAGACTGCAGGTACTCAAGGCTCCGCCCCCTGAGCACTACACCCTGCACCCACAGCGTATGTATGCATGCATAGAGCTATGCGGCTATGCCAATGTGATCTGCGTCATCCAGAAGTGCCTGCTTCTGGTAAAAGACTGATAAAGAAAAGATCCCAGAACACAAGACTGTCTAAAAGCGTTAAAAGCGGATTTCCACTCCAATTTTTTAACTTTACATTAAAAAGGGTCTGTAAAGGTAAAAGTTGTTTCACCTTAATGCATTAAGGTGAAAAAAAAACGCCTGCCTATTAGCGCCCCCCCGAGCCCCCCTTTACTTACCTGACCCTTCGAAAGTCCCGCGCCGTGAACGTGCAGGCTTCTGGGCCGTCTTCCCGGCTCATTCATTGGTTGATTAAAAGCAGCGAAGCCATTGTCAATCACATCCAATGACGCGCCGGGGGATGGGGCCAAGTGATACAGTCAGCGGCTATGGCCGCCGTATCACGGGAGCGCACCCGCAATAACAACACCATGCGAGCTCGCATGAAGGTGTCGAGTCAGCTGCAGAGGGACCCCAGAAGACCAGTTTTGGGGCCACTCTGTGCAAAACGAGCTGCACAGTGGAGGCAAGTATAACATGTTTGTTATTTTAAAAAAAGTATCTGTATTGATCCTTTAACATCATTTAGGCAATACAATCGTTCTACAATGGAAAGAATAAATACAAATTCTCCTAAAGGGTAGGAGGCTTTTCAGTGGCCTTTCCGGTCTCTGCCACCCACGGATATGGCAGTCATATCCGATGGCACACTGTCTCCTGGGAGCCTTGTGTCCTTATTCCCAGGAGTCAGTGTGGATGGCCGCCGCTCGTTGTCGCGAGATTCGCAAAACCAGAAGTGACGCGTTGATTCCCTGGAATCTTCCATCTGAGTGTTTTAGTTTATCTCCATTACCATCACAACAGGGCGGGCACTTCCGACGACCCGTTGTGATGGCAACGTTGGGAGTTTACTGTGCTGCGCACATACTGCGCATGCGCGGGAACAGGCAGTGCATGCTGGTAGCTAAGCAGCACCATGTCCGCTTGTGGGCTTCACATGCAAGATAAAAAAAACGCCAGGAAGAAATTTTCTAACTTTGTTTTTTAGATGAAACTGGACATTGGGGGGTGAATTTGACTAAAGAAGTGAGTGATACTTTGAAATGTTATAAACTTAAAATTGTTTAAAAAAAAAAAAAATATATATATATAATAATAATAAAATATATATATATATATATATATATATATATATATATATATATATATATATATATATATATATATATATATATATATATATACACACATATACATACATACACACACACACACATTTATTTTTAACAATTCTTAAGTTTATAACATCAAAGTATCACTCACTTCTTTAGTCAAATTAAATATATATATATATATATATATATATATATATATATATATATATATATATATTAGTTGGGACTCTGCTTTAAAGAACAAAAACATAATAGAGAATGGCACACCTCCCAACTTTGAGATGGGAATGAGGGACACCTATTAGCAAAAATATGTAGGCATAGGACACGCCCTCTGCCACGCCCCCTTAAAGCAGAATTGAACATGAATAAAAGATTAGTTAAACCCACAAGTGTTTTTTTTTACCACTACTATTCCTTTATATTGGCATTTGGAATTTACTAAAGCAGAGATTTAGAAATTGGATGAAAGGTTGAGCACCAGGAAATGAACACTTTTTGAAAGATAAAAAGTTCATTTATACACAACTCTATAGATCAGATCAAAATGAGGAACAAATGAGGAGGAAAGAGGGACAGAGGGACAGAGGGACATTGTTTTAGGATCAGGGACAGTTGGGAGCTATGAGAATAGGACTGTCAGGGGCCTCAAGGGGATGAAAACCTAAAGCCTGAAATAAGACCAACAGCCGGGCAACTGGCATTTTCAGAAGGAGGTCATCAATTCCTCTGCATTGGAACATTAAAGGATCACTAAAGGAATTTTTTTTTTTAGCTAAATAGCTTCCTTTACCTTACTGCAGTACTGGTTACATGTCCTTATTGTTCGTTTTTGCTTTGAAGTTGCTGTAATCCTGCTCTGTTCTCCACACTTCCTGCTTGTCTGTTTCCTTCTAACCACAGTGCTGGGAGCTTTCTCACAGTGGTCCAAGCTGTCATTACTGTGTGTCTAAAACTTCCCAGAACCAATCAGATTCATTTTAAAAACAAAACACTGCCCTGGATTTGTTTGTTTTTGTTCTGTGTGTCTTCTGTACTTCACAGAAACATGAAGCCAGTTCAAAAGTGAAACTAACCTGCAGGCACATTATATGATTGATTTTTATCTATTTTTAATCATTTTGAAAAGGAATCAGTTAACTTTTATGTCTCTATACCCTGTAAACCAGGGGTCTTCAAACTATGGCCCTCCAGGTGTTCAGGAACTACAAATCCCATCATGCCTAGTCATGTCTGTGAATGTCAGAGTTTTGCAATGCCTCATGGGATTTGTAGTTCTGTAACATCTGGAGGGCCATAGTTTGAGGATCCCTGCTGTAAACCGTCATTTCAGCAAAAAAAAAATGTTTTTCCTTTAGTGACCCTTTAGGCATTCTTCCTCCAAGTTCTATTACAAAGCCACCGCAGCAGAATTCACATCCATCCTCTGTAATGAGATGCATGCCGCCGCCGGCTGCCCAGGACGGTCCTCCTCTCAGAGGCAGCAGAATAAAGCAGAAGACTGGAGCCTGTCCAAGTCGCTGTGCAGAGGAAATGAGAGCCAGATCATGGAGGGACGGCAGTGTTTATGCAATCAGCCTTCTCTAATGAGTGGTAAAAAAAAAATCGTTATTTCTGACATTTCCTGACAGCGTGGATCGCAAGTGATTCACAGACAGCAAGCCGCCTTCTCTTAAAAGATACACTATATTGTCAAAAGTATTGGGACACCAGCCTTTACACGCACATGAACTTTAATGGCACCCCAGTCTTAGTCCGTAGGGTTGCATTTTAAGTTGTCCCCGCCCTTTGCAACTATAACAGCTTCAACTCCTCTGGGAAGGCCGTCCACAAGGTTTAGGAGTGTCTATGGGAATGTTTGACCATTCTTCCAGAAGAGCATTTGTGAGGTCAGACACTGATGTTGGACGAGAAGGCCTGGCTCACAATCTCCGCTCTAATTCATCCCAAAGGTGTTCCATCGGGTTGAGGTCAGGTCAAGTTCCTCCACCCCAAGCTCGCGCATCCATGTCTTTATGGACCTTGCTTGTGCACTCTAAATCATTTGGTGGAGGGGGGATTATGGTGTGGGGTTGTTTTTCAGGGGTTGGGCTTGGCCTCTTAGTTCCAGTGAAGGGAATCCTTAAAGGGGTTGTAAAGGAATTTTTTTTTTTTTTCATAATAAGCATCCTTTACCTGCAGACATTCCTCTTTTCACTTAGTCATTGTTCGTTTTTGCTCAGAAGTTGCTCTATTTCTTCTCTGTTCTGTTCACTTCCTGCTTGTCTGATTGTTACTCACCACCGTGAAGGGAGGCTTTACTGCGGTGGTCAGTGACGTGCTCGCCCCCTCCTGGGAACTACATCTGTGTGGCAGGACGCTCTCTACGTGTTAGAGGCTTCAAGGAGGTGTGAATTACTGGGCGTGCCGCAATGCATACTGGGAAATATAGATCTTACATGAACGAGCGCCGCAAACCAGGAAGTGAATGAGAGAACAAACTAGAATGCTGGAGGTGATATAGATGAAGGAATTTAATAGGCATTTACTCGTTTTTTAACAGAATCTTTACACTATTCTGTCTGTCTACCTTGCAGACATTCATTTTAGGCAAAACATTTTTTTGCTTTACAACTCCTTTAAGGCGTCAGCATACCAAGACATTTTGGCCAATTTCATGCTCCCAACTTTGTGGGAACAGTTTGGGGACGGCCCCTTCTTGTTCCAACATGACTGCACACCAGTGTACAAAGCAAGGTCAATAAAGACATGGAAGAGCGAGTTTTGGGTGGAGGAACTTGACTGGCCTGCACAGAGTCCTGACCTCAACCAGATAGAACACCTTTGGGATTAGAGCGGAAACTGTGAACCAGGCCTTCTTGTCCAACATCAGTGCCTGACCTCACAAATGCTCTTCTCCTAAACCTTGTGGACAGCCTTCCCAGAAGAGGTGAAGCTGTTATAGCTGCAAAGGGCGGGGCCAATTCAATATTGAACCCTACAGACTAAGACTGGGATGCCATTAAAGTTCATGTGCCTGTAAAGGCTGGTGTCCCAATACTTTTGACAATATAGCGTATATTCAATTTTTTTTGGTTAGGTTCTGCTAATCCAAAAATCTGGAACAAAGACTGTCCGTGTTTCTTGGCAACATCCAAACATTCCAGCAGTTGCTTTTAATGAACGACGACAGTTAAAACAGATGATCAGTGCAGTAGTGTGCCAGAGAACAATTTCATATACAAATTCGTTTTTTGGTTGTCACCCTATTCCATCCTTTTTTGCACTTAGTAAATAAATGGACAACCCAAAAATTCCAGAAAGTATATAAAGGACACCAAATGGTGCCTACTCAGTCTTACCGCAGCCGGCGAGGAAGAGGAGGTCCCCTGAGAACAGGCAGTCCGGTCCGTCTCCAGACTTGCCATCCAGAACGTAGATCATGTGACCGACCGTGTGACCCGGCGTGAAGTAGGCCTGAAACTGCAGGCGCCCGACGGTAAGCAGTTCTCGGTCAGCTAGCGCACTGGAGGGAGGAAAAAAATGGCATTAGATAAAATGTGCCAAGGTTTTTTATTATTTCTAGAGATCACTCAAAATCTGTTCAAACTGCCAATCAGGACGATTTTTCTTTAGAATATGATCTGCCCAATAGTTCCTATTCCCTCACTGGTCCAATAGTCATCACTAAAACACTTCCCTCCCCTGGCTCCCAGTGCCTGAAATATGATTGTATGAGATTTTTGTAATGCAAAAGAAGTAGGCGGATTTCCACTGCAGAACTCTTGCAAGTGCGATTTCTGCCACGCAGAGGATTGTGTAGAGGAGGGGTCTCCAAATGTAGACATCCAACCCGCTACCAGATTTTATCTGGCCCCTAGCTAGGATCGGTTGTGTATCTTCAATGTGCACTGACTGAGGATTAAAGGTCTGATGGGGGCCCGGTGTAAGGGGGGGGGCCCTAATTGTACAGGGGGAAACCCTCATTGGGACCAAGATTGTAAAGGTAAACCCCAATTGTATGGGGGACCCTGGTTTTAAGGGGGATCCTGGATAGTAAGGGGGGAGTCCTGACAGGGACCCTGGTGGGGACAAAGATGTAAGTGGGAGCCTGGATTGCAAGGGGGACCCTGATGGGGACACAGATGCAAGAGGGGGGACCCCAATGGGGACACAGATGCAAGAGGGGGGACCCCAATGGGGACACAGATGCAAGAGGGGGGACCCCAATGGGGACACAAATGCAAGAGGGGGGGCAATGGGTACACAGATGCAAGTGGGGGGACCCCAATGGGGACACAGATGCAAGAGGGGGGACCCCAATGGGGTCACAGATGCAAGAGGGGGGACCCCAATGGGGACACAGATCCAAGAGGGGGGACCCCAATGGGGTCACAGATCCAAGAGGGGGGACCCCAATGGGACACAGATCCAAGAGGGGGGACCCCAATGGGACACAGATCCAAGAGGGGGGACCCCAATGGGACACAGATCCAAGAGGGGGGACCCCAATGGGACACAGATCCAAGAGGGGGGACCCCAATGGGACACAGATCCAAGAGGGGGGACCCCAATGGGACACAGATCCAAGAGGGGGGACCCCAATGGGACACAGATCCAAGAGGGGGGACCCCAATGGGGAAACACATCCAAGAGGGGGGCCCTAATGGGGACACAGATGCAAGAGGGGGGGCCCTAATGGGCACCCCGATTGTAATTGGGGACCCTTAATTGGACCTGGGTGTAAGGGGGAGTCCTTGATTGTAAGGGTGAGTCCTTACAGGGACCCTGGATTGCAAGGGGGGACTTTGATGGGGACACAGATGCAAGGGGGACCCTAATGGACACCCTGATTGTAAGTGGGGGGACCTGGTGTAAGTGGTGACCCCGATTGGGACCCATAATGTAAGGGGGGAACCTGATGGGGACCCAGAATGTATAGGAGATCCTGGATTGTAGGGAGGACCCTAATGGGGACACAGATGCAAGGGGGGACCCTAATGAGGAACCCTGAATTTTAAGGGGGAGTGGGCTTTTATATTTGTCTGAAGTTTCCTTTTAGCATACAATAGAAAAAATAAATAATTATATTAATTTGCCATTAGAAAATAAATATTATTATTATATTTTTATGATTTTAAGGCAAACTATCCACTTTGTAAAATCAGCCTGGTCCACTACAACCCCCCCCCCCCCCCCCCCCCCCCTGGTCCTCAGAATCCACGTACTGTGTCAGTTCTGGGATATCGTCGCAGGCGCTCCCGTACACCCGGCATGATTTGTAATGTTTCTTCAGAGCTTTATTACCTCCACTATGATCCCTGCAGTGAGAGAGAGAAAGAAAAAAATATTGTAAGCCAGATCACAAAGTGTTAAAGCTGTAATCTTATAACCTGACTACACAAATAAAAGGTTTTACCCCTAAAGAGAACCAGTCACCAAGAGTCCCCACTCTTAAGCCTCGTACACACGATCAGTCCATCTGATGAGAACGGTCTGAGGGACCGTTCATCAGTTAACCAATGAAGCTGATGGACCGGCGCGCCCACACACCATCGGTTAAATAATCGATCGTGTTAGAACATAGTGACATAAAACACAACGACGTGCTAAAAAAAAAAAAAAAAAAAAAAGAAGTTCAATGCTTCCAAGCATGCGTTGACTTGATTCTGAGCATGCGTGGTTACATTTTAAAGCAAGTTGGCTTTTTTTTAACTGAAGGTTAAATAACATATGGGACCCACACATGATCGGTTTTGACCGATGAAAACGATCCATCAGACCGTTGTCCTCTGGCTATCCTATCGTGTGTACAAGGCCTTAGACTTTAAGGCTCCATTCACACTTTTATGACTCCAAAGTTACACCGAATTTGGATGGATGCAACTTGGATACGACTTATGGCTTTGACCAATGATAACAAACAACTGTTGCACACAACAGTGTGAATACTATTGCTAATATTGCTATCACAAGGGATGAACAACATCACTTGTGATAGCATAGGCTGTGACAGGTCCTCTTTAACGAGACATCTGGGGTCTATTGGACCCTTAAAATCATCTGATCAAACCACGGATTAGTTTGATCAGATGCATTTATAACCCAGTAACGGCTTGTAACAAACCAAAACTGATAAAATCCTTGCTGCTTCCAGTTTCATAGACCATAAAGACGATTGGGGAACAGAAGTCAGACGGCAAAACCGCTAGCTTCAGTCACCGGCTCTCCTGGTGGAACGGGAGAGGCCTGGAAGGAGGCGGAAGGCCACCTTCCACTGCATGTAAAAGTGATCCAGCGGTTGTATAGCACAGATCACTTTTACATTATTTAGCATCCTTGGCAAAAAATAAATAAATGGTCTACAGAAACTACAGGAGGGGGCGGAGACAAGACCAGTCACCCTGCACAAGGAGAGAGAGCAGCAGCGAGTGGTCTTCATTACAGGAAGTCTCACACTAGATTACTGCACAGATCTGAAATACAGAAAGCTCACAGAGATTGAAGAAATACCACACATGAGAAATGGATTTAGATAATATATGCTTACCCCGGAGTTCAGCTTTAATTAAACATATGATTACATCAGGGCCGTCTTTAATATTAATTGGACCCTGGGCTTGCCCCCCCCCCCCATATCATTAAACAGGACCCCCTACACCAAGCATGTCCAAAGTCCGGCCCACGGGCCAATCGTAGCCTGCATTCCGGTTCTGAATGGCACACCGGGTTATTTAGACATATTTATCTTTTGTGGCCTCTGTCGATCTCCCAGCGCTGGGGCCACAAAAGATGTATATGCCTTGGAACGGGACAGGGAGGAGGCAGGATGAGCGCCGCTGCGGTACACACACACACAGGAGAATTTCCTGTTTACGGGCGGCCTCTGTAATAGGAAGTCCTGCGCTGCCTTTGGACGACTGTTCTGTCCATCAAAGGAGAGGGGACTTTCTATTAAGGAGGCTGTGCAAACAGGAGATTCTCCTGTAATAAATTTTTGGTGCCAGTGAGTGTATTCCTGGCAATGGCGACTCCACTCCCGGCAAATGGCGACTCCACTCCCGGCAAATGGCGACTCCACTCCCGGCAAATGGCGACTCCACTCCCGGCAAATGGCGACTCCACTCCCGGCAAATGGCGACTCCACTCCCGGCAAATGGCGACTCCACTCCCGGCAAATGGCGACTCCACTCCCGGCAAATGGCGACTCCACTCCCGGCAAATTCACTTTGAAAGTGTCCAGAGGATGTCAAGTAGGACACCAGGCACACCCTGCCAAGCCCTCCAGCAAAGTTGTTGTTCAGCAGGCCATGGTGTGCAGCTTCTTGGACATGGTGAGGGAGAGGGGTTGGTGTGACTGTGCCCTGGGCTGACAGACACTCTCCCCGAACAAGGTGTACCTTACCAAACTGGCCAATCACTACACAGGCTGCAGACACAGCACCCAATCACAAGTGCCCCCAACATTCAATGCTGCCCTCATCTCCTGAGTGATAGCCAAATCTACTCATTGACCATTTGTGGGCTGTGCAGACTCACAGGAAAGCTGCTTAAGACCCAGCAATGACTGGGCCGAGGGCAGCTGCCTCATTTTGCCCACACTAAAGATGGCCCTGGATTACATAGTTATATAATTGGTAAGGTGAAATAAAGACACTCGTCCATCCAATTCCATTACAATTCCAGAGAAGGCGAATCAACTAAAACATCAATCATTTGCTGGTCATTATCTTTGCACAGGTACACAGTTCTGCACAGGTACACAGTTCTGCACAGGTACACAGTTCTGCACAGGTACACAGTTCTGCACAGGTACACAGTTCTGCACAGGAATACAGTTCTGCACAGGAATACAGTTCTGCACAGGAATACAGTTCTGCACAGGAATACAGTTCTGCACAGGAATACAGTTCTGCACAGGAATACAGTTCTGCACAGTGCCGAATCCAGAAAGCAGCTTTGTATGCCATCCCAGGACAAAGTAAAACAAAAAGTTCCTATGTTGGAGGACAGACAGACATGCCCGAAAGGCATAGGCAAAATAAAACAAAGTAATAAAAAGTTATAGCGTGCATCCAAGAGCCTACACGTTTATGTGTGTAGGTAGTTACCACCATTATTGTAATACATATTCAGAAGGCAGCATTTCCTACTGCTGTGAACTCGCTGGCGGCAAATTGAGCAGAACAGGACTTTCTGGTTCCTGCACTCAGCACTTAAGGGCAGGTGTTAAAGAAAAATAATAATTACAGCCTAAATGCTCTTTGTGGAGAGCCGAGATTGATTTTTCCCCGGCTAGTAGCAGAACACTATTCCACTCTAGCAATAATTGTAGGAGCGGTCTTTGATCGCTTTAAAAGGTCAGAGTGACAATTTAATGGGAAGAGATGATAGGACGATAAAAGTAAAAGTAGGTCGGGACCGGGAGTGCTCAGATGTTAAAGTGAAGTCATGGCAATTTTGTCCACCAGTAGCAATCCTTTTCCGCAATCTAGGAGCTAAACTTATGGGGACACCTGATCGTCACATCCAAGTGAGCTTGTTGGGACATCCCATGCCAAAACCATGCTCATCAATATGGAGGTGGCCTCACCTTTGTGGCTATGAAGCCTCATCAAGATTTTAGAGTATCTACGGTATTTTTTGGCCCATTGAGACAAAAGACCATTTGTGAGGTCAGGTTGGATGAGAAGACCTGGCTCAAAATCAGGTGTTTTAGTCAACTAAAGGGTGTTCACAGTAGGGTTAAGGTCAGGGTTTTGTGCAGGCCAAACACATCAAACCGTGTCCTCCTGGAGCTGGCTTTGGGCCCATTAAACCAAAAGACCATTTGTGAGGTTAGGAACTAATATTGGATGGAAAGTTCTGGCTCAAAATTGGTGTCCAAGTCATCTCAAAGATAACTGGGGTTAGACTCAGGGCTATATGCAGGCCAAACTCATCAAACCATGTCCATATGGAGCTGGCTTTGGGCCCATTCAGCCAAATTATCATTTGTGAGGTCAGGAACTGATGTTGGGTAAGAAGATTTGGCTCAAAATTGGTGTTCCAAGTCATCTCAAAGGCGATCATAATGATCCAATGAACCAATAAGATTGAGGTCAGGGCTCTATGAAGGCCACTTGAGTTCCTCCACTCAAACCATGTCTTTATGTAGATGTTGGTCGAGGAGACCTGGCTTGTTCCAATTCATCCCTCAGGTGTTCAGTAGGTATGAGGTCAGGGCTCTGTGCTGGCCACTCCTGCTCCTCCACTCACATCCAAACTATGTTTACGTAGATGTTAGTCAAGAGGACCTAGCTCATTTCAGGTCATCCCTAAACCCCCGTACACACGATTGGAAGTTCTGATGGAAAAAGTCAGACGGACTTTTTCCATTGCAAATTCTGACCATGTGTATGCCCCATCTCACTTTTTTCCGAGGAATTCCATCAGAGTTTAAATAGAGAACATGTTCTCTTTTTTTTTTTTCGATGGAATTCCGATGTTAGTTTGGCCGGGCAAAAGCCTGATTGTGTGTACGGGGCATAAGGTGTTCAGTAAGGTTGAGGTCAGGGATCTGGGTAGTCCACCCGAGTTCCTCCACACCAAACTCCTCAAACCATGTTCTTGTGGCGCTAGCTTTGTGCACAAGGGCAGAGTTTTGCTGGAATAGAATATTTCCCCTTTGACATTGGATCAGTGGCAGCGCTGTTTAAGAGGTGCTTTTTGGGTGCTACCAGGACGCTTTTAAGCCCAAAGAAAGGGTTAAAAACTCCCATGTTGCAGCACCCTGGAAGCACTACCTATTCATTACAATGGGCAGGGCGTTTTGGAAGCGCTAAATACAGCGCTCCAAACCCGACCCAAAGATGCTGTTTAAAGCACTTTTAGGAACATCCCGCAAGTGCACCACCCCAGTGTGAAAAGCCACACTTGAATGAATAGGAGGCGGTATTCATGCGCTTAGGCTTAGCAGAGGCAATTTCCAGCGCTAAAGCTCGGGAAAACCACCCCAAGGCGAAATGGGTCCAACTGTTGCCACAAAGTTGCAATTGTCTTTGTATGCTGCAGCCAGGGGCGTCGGGAGGGGGTAGCTGAAGCCCCGAATGTGACCCCGAAAAGCCCAGAGTCTCATAATGGCAGGGCTCCATTGTTAGCCCAGAGCGAGTGGCGGGACCGATCTGATCCCGAGTGCCGCCAAATGTGGCTGAGTGTGGCCAAGTCGCCAAGTGCCATAGCAGGTCCTGCCTTCTGGAGACTGTGCAACGCCTATGATGGACGTCCCACTGGTCCAATGCCGCAACATGTGTGATGTCCACCATATGCGCTGTAGGCTCCAGAAGGTGGGAGTTACAATGTGGCTGCCGCGCCACATCCCCCCCTCGGGCTGGCAGCTCTCCTCAGGCTCTCCTCCAGGGCAGCTCCTCGGCTCTCCTACCCTCCTCCTCCTCTGATGGAATGATCGACTGCCTGGCCTGCCTGTACCTGTTGTGACACCGCTGAGGTAGGTCAGACAGTGTAATGTAAATCTCAGTGTAGGTGTAAGTAGGTACCGTCTGAGTATGTAGGTCAGTGTATATAGGTCACTACCGTCAGTGTATGTAGGTCGCTACTGTCAATGTATGTAGGTCAGTGTATGTAGGTCAGGTAGGTCTTGGGCCAGCCAAAAAAAAAAGCCTGCGTCACATACATTTTTTTTTTTAAAGCACTTGGAATGTATTTAGCCGTTTTAAACGTAATGTTTACCTGGGCAATGCCAAGACCCTTGTATAATGTGACTCTCAATGAAGAATTTCCCTATATAGTGAGGTTTTGTTCTATGCAGCTGCAAAATTTGGCTGTCAGTACCTCGCTGTGGTTTACATCTCACAACATTGTAACATCAGTGAAGGGTGTCAGATGGTACATACCAGTGTTTATGGGTACAAAGTATTGCTTCCAGAGTGACACCTTCTCGGTCGAGGTATGCCTGAAAAAAAAAAAAAAGTTATTCAAGAATGTCTTATGTAAAAATTGGTTTAGAAATAATTTCTGTTCAGTTCTTAAACACTTAGGCTGGGTTCAAACTGTTAGGTCATGGGTTAATGTGCACGGTGTTGAGGGAGCCCATTTATTGCAATGGGCTACTGAATGCACAAAAAATAAAATAAAAGTGCATGCTCTTTGTAACACAATGCACCCCCCCAATGCATGTTACCAGTGGCAGCTGGTGGTATATATATATATTTTTTTTGGGGGGGGGGGGCGGCAAACAATCCACCCAATACCACACAACTAGGTGGGCTCAGGAGAAGACCTGGCTCATCCAAATTCATGCCCAATGTTGTCAAGTAGGGCTGAGTGTGGTGTGGAGGAACTCCAGGGTCTTGCATAGAGCCCTGGCCTCAACCCTACTGAACAAACACTGATGGTGAATTAGGTCCAACATCAGTACCTGACCTCACAAATGTTCTTTTGGCTGAACGGGCATAAATTTACACCTAGACTCCACAAACTAGTGGAAAGCCTTCCCAGAAAAGAGGAGGCTGTTATGCAAATAGAATAAAGGGGGGGGGGGGCAAAATTAACCCAAGGTTTTGAAAATAGGATGCCCAGCATGCTCTTATAGATGTAGGTGTGATGGTCAGGTCTTCACAAATGTTTGCCCATAATGTTTGCCCATATAATGTATAACTGGCTATAAGAAATAGAAATGTAGTTTACAGACTAAAGGGCTATTGAAGCAAATTGAAGGACACGTTATATATATTTGATGTCCTCTTTTAGATCAGTTGTGGGTTTAAAGCTACCCTCCATCCATCCCTTAAGTCTTTTAAATAGGTATGCAATGGAAAAGGAAAGTTTTACTTAAATTTAATGGGGGGGGGGGGAGAAAGAGAGAGAAAGACGAAGGGCAAAGAAAAGGAGGAAGGAGAGCAAGGGAGGGGGAAGGAGAGCAAGGGAGGGGGAAGGAGAGCAAGGGAGGGGGAAGGAGAGCAAGGGAGGGGGAAGGAGAGCAAGGGAGGGGGAAGGGCAAGGGGGAGGGAAGGAGAGCAAGGGAGAGGGAAGGAGAGCAAGGGAGAGGGAAGGAGAGCAAGGGAGAGGGAAGGAGAGCAAGGGAGAGGGAAGGAGAGCAAGGGAGAGGGAAGGAGAGCAAGGGAGAGAGGAAGGAGAGCAAGGGAGAGGGAAGGAGAGCAAGGGAGAGGGAAGGAGAGCAAGGGAGAGGGAAGGAGAGCAAGGGAGAGGGAAGGAGAGCAAGGGAGAGGGAAGGAGAGCAAGGGAGAGGGAAGGAGAGCAAGGGAGAGGAAGGAGAGCAAGGGAGAGGGAAGGAGAGCAAGGGAGAGGGAAGGAGAGCAAGGGAGAGGGAAGGAGAGCAAGGGAGAGGGAAGGAGAGCAAGGGAGAGGGAAGGAGAGCAAGGGAGAGGGAAGGAGAGCAAGGGAGAGGGAAGGAGAGCAAGGGAGAGGGAAGGAGAGCAAGGGAGAGGGAAGGAGAGCAAGGGAGAGGGAAGGAGAGCAAGGGAGAGGGAAGGAGAGCAAGGGAGAGGGAAGGAGAGCAAGGGAGAGGGAAGGAGAGCAAGGGAGAGGGAAGGAGAGCAAGGGAGAGGGAAGGAGAGCAAGGGAGAGGGAAGGAGAGCAAGGGAGAGGGAAGGAGAGCAAGGGAGGGAAGGAGAGCAAGGGAGAGGGAAGGAGAGCAAGGGAGAAGGAAGGAGAGCAAGGGAGAGGGAAGGAGAGCAAGGGAGAGGGAAGGAGAGCAAGGGAGAGGGAAGGAGAGCAAGGGAGAGGGAAGGAGAGCAAGGGAGAGGGAAGGAGAGCAAGGGAGAGGGAAGGAGAGCAAGGGAGAGGGAAGGAGAGCAAGGGAGAAGGAAGGAGAGCAAGGGAGAAGGAAGGAGAGCAAGGGAGAGGGAAGGAGAGCAAGGGAGAGGGAAGGAGAGCAAGGGAGAGGAAGGAGAGCAAGGGAGAGGGAAGGAGAGCAAGGGAGAGGGAAGGAGAGCAAGGGAGAGGGAAGGAGAGCAAGGGAGAAGGGAAGGAGAGCAAGGGAGAAGGAAGGAGAGCAAGGGAGAAGGAAGGAGAGCAAGGGAGAAGGAAGGAGAGCAAGGGAGAGGGAAGGAGAGCAAAGGGAGAAGGGAAGGAGAGCAAAGGGAGAGGGAAGGAGAGCAAGGGAGAGGGAAGGAGAGCAAGGGAGAGGGAAGGAGAGCAAGGGAGAGGGAAGGAGAGCAAGGGAGAAGGAAGGAGAGCAAGGGAGAAGGAAGGAGAGCAAGGGAGAAGGAAGGAGAGCAAGGGAGAAGGAAGGAGAGCAAGGGAGAAGGAAGGAGAGCAAAGGGAGAAGGAAGGAGAGCAAAGGGAGAGGGAAGGAGAGCAAGGGAGAGGGAAGGAGAGCAAGGGAGAGGGAAGGAGAGCAAGGGAGAGGGAAGGAGAGCAAGGGAGAGGGAAGGAGAGAAGGGAGAAGGAGAGCAAGGGAGAGGGAAGGAGAGCAAGGGAGAGGAAGAGAACAAGAGGGAAGGAGAGCAAGGGAGAAGGAAGGAGACAAGGGAGGGAAAGAGGAGGGAAGGAAGGAGACAAGGGAGAGGGAAGGAAGGAGAGCAAGGGAGAGGGGAAGGAGAGCAAGGGGGAAGGGAAGGAGGGGGAAAGAGGGAGGGGGAAGGAGAGCAAGGGAAGGGAAGGAGAGGGAAGGAGAGCAAGGGAGAGGGGGAGGGGAAGGAGAGCAAGGGAGAGGGGGAGGGGAAGGAGAGCAAGGGAGAGGGAAGGAGAGCAAGGGAGAGGGAAGGAGAGCAAGGGAGAGGGAAGGAGAGCAAGGGAGAAGGAAGGAGAGCAAAGGGAGGGAAGGAGAGCAAGGGAGGAAGGAGAGCAAGGGAGAGGGAAGGAGAGCAAGGGAGAGGGAAGGAGAGCAAGGGAGAGGGAAGGAGAGCAAGGGAGAGGGAAGGAGAGCAAGGGAGAGGGAAGGAGAGCAAGGGAGAGGGAAGGAGAGCAAGGGAGAGGGAAGGAGAGCAAGGGAGAGGGAAGGAGAGCAAGGGAGAAGGAAGGAGAGCAAGGGAGGGAAGGAGAGCAAGGGAGAAGGAAGGAGAGCAAGGGAGAAGGAAGGAGAGCAAGGGAGAGGGAAGGAGAGCAAGGGAGAAGGAAGGAGAGCAAGGGAGAGGGAAGGAGAGCAAGGGAGAGGGAAGGAGAGCAAGGGAGAGGGAAGGAGAGCAAGGGAGAGGGAAGGAGAGCAAGGGAGATGGAAGGAGAGCAAGGGAGATGGAAGGAGAGCAAGGGAGATGGAAGGAGAGCAAGGGAGAGGGAAGGAGAGCAAGGGAGAGGGAAGGAGAGCAAGGGAGAGGGAAGGAGAGCAAGGGAGAAGGAAGGAGAGCAAGGGAGAAGGAAGGAGAGCAAGGGAGAAGGAAGGAGAGCAAAGGGAGAAGGAAGGAGAGCAAAGGGAGAGGGAAGGAGAGCAAGGGAGAGGGAAGGAGAGCAAGGGAGAGGGAAGGAGAGCAAGGGAGAGGGAAGGAGAGCAAGGGAGAGGGAAGGAGAGCAAGGGAGAGGGAAGGAGAGCAAGGGAGAGGGAAGGAGAGCAAGGGAGAAGGAAGGAGAGCAAGGGAGAAGGAAGGAGAGCAAGGGAGAAGGAAGGAGAGCAAGGGAGAAGGAAGGAGAGCAAGGGAGAGGGAAGGAGAGCAAGGGAGAGGGAAGGAGAGCAAGGGAGAGGGAAGGAGAGCAAGGGAGTGGGAAGGAGAGCAAGGGAGTGGGAAGGAGAGCAAGGGAGAAGGAAGGAAGAAGGAAAGAGATCAAGGGAGAAGGAAGGAGGAAAAAGAACAAGGGAGAGGGAAGGAGAACAAGGGAGAGGAAAGGAGAACAAGGGAGAGGAAAGGAGAACAAGGGAGAGGAAAGGAGAACAAGGGAGAGGGAAGGAGAACAAGGGAGAGGGAAGGAGAACAAGGGAGAGGGAAGGAGAACAAGGGAGAGGGAAGGAGAACAAGGGAGAGGGAAGGAGAACAAGGGAGAGGGAAGGAGAACAAGGGAGAGGGAAGGAGAAGCCAGAGAAGGCAAAATATAAGCATATTAAAACTTCAGTTTTAAGGTTCTGAGCACGCAAGGTTTTTTTTTTAGCTCTTTTTTGCCTTTACCTTGATGGATAGATGTCATTTTTTTTATCCGAATTATGCAATTCCCCCCAAAACTTCATGGTTGTTCTACAATCTCCTAAACCATTGTTTCTGTAGACTTGGATCTAGTGCCAACTCTTACTAACCCTCTGGGCCAAAAGTCCAACCTTTCACCGCCTGCTGACAGCTGAATGAGTGACCTAAAATATTCCTTTTAATTCCTACGAAACTCTCTCTGCGAAAGCCCCCAGACATTCATTAAATCGTCTTTATTTTGCATTTACGCTCAGTCTTCTTTCATCGCAGCCTCGGTTGTGGCCCCTGGCCCCCCCGCTCCATTCATCTTCGCCTGCCTTTCATCTGCTGCTCAGTGGCAGGCCCCTTCCTGCTCCCGCTGTCTCCAAGATCTGTGTTTACCCTGATTAAACGGAGAGGATAAAGAGTACAAAGCTGGGAGAGGAGGCAGAGGCTCTCCGTAGTCTCATCCAAAAATAACAGTCATGAGCCGGGGTGGGTGTCGCTGGGCCGCCGCTGCGGAGATCAGAGGACAGGAACAGGTCTGAGTCAATTACAAATGTCCCCAACTTCCTCCCTCTGATAAGGAGCCCCTCCATTGGATAAGGCAGAGATCCAGATTATGGATTAGCCGAGGATAAAATTTCATCACTATTCTGAGAATCCGCAAAAGCGCGGCGCATCGTGACGCGGGATTATTGCAATCCGGGACTTTGGGGAATCACTTTAAGGAAATTACAGATGGAGAATCCTGCAAAACTTACGATTCATTTTATTAAAATATATATATATATATATATATATATATAATAATATATATATATATATATATATATATATATATATATTATATATATATATATATATGTATGTATTAAACACAAATTTAATATCATATTAAAAAAAAAAAAAAAAAACACACACACACAACACTTCACCTATAACTAAAAGGCAAAACATTTTTTTACCCCCCCAATTTGGATGGAGTGGAGAGGGATTACAACCCTGGTCAGTTTTTATAGCAGTTTGTGTCCCCATTACGTCCCTCTCATCGGGAGCATCGATCAGTGACATGTCACAGTAAGCCCCGCCCCCTAACAGTTAGAATCACTCCCTAGGACACACTTAACCGCTTCCTCGCCCCCTAGTGGTTAACCCTTACACTGCCAGTCACATTTACACAGTACTTTACTCAGAACATTTTTATAGCACTGATCGCTGTATAAATGTGCTGGTCCCAAAAAAAAAACAACACACAAAAACGCTGATCACCGCCATTACTAGTAAAAAACATTTTTTATAATTTGGTAACTCAAATTGCTCATCAGCCAATCACATGGATTGAGACATCTGGACGTGGTAAAGAGGACTTGAAGTTTAAACCAAACTTCAGAAAGGGGAAGAAGTGGGATTTTTAGTGACTTTGAACGTGGTGTGGATGTTGGGGCCAGATAGGCTGGTTTGAGTATTTCTGGGATTTGCACACACAACCATCTCTCGGGATTACAGAGAATGGTGAAAAAAAAGAAAAAGAAAATATCCAGTGAGCGGCAGTTGTGTGGAGGAAAATGCCTTGTTGATGTCAGAGGAGAATGGACTGGTTCGAGATGATAGAAAGGCAACAGTAACTCAAATAACCACTCGTTGCATCCGAGGTATGCAGACAATGTCATTCTGCCCGGAGAGTCGGAGTACAAGTCACTACGCAGCTGATCCTCTCCATTCACAGGATACAGATCATCTACAACCTCCTCTGTAAGAACATGTTTTTGCCCTGCAGGCTACAAGACTCATTACTTGGCATATATGAACCTTCTAATTCTAGCCAAATATCATCCAGGGGCCCCTTCCTGAACATATAGAAGACATTTCCTGACCTTTAGTGCATGCCTCTCTCCTCCCATCAGCATGCTTCTTCCACTAAAATTAGAAGAAAAGGTTTAACCTTAAAGCGGAGTTCCACCTTTCAGGGGGGGAGAGAGGTGCAGATACCTGTCTAAGACAGGTATTGGAACCCACTTCTGGGCATAGACTCCCGTGGGAGTCACGCCACTTCTCCCCCTCCCGCTGTCTCCTGGGAAACACACTGGTCCCAGGAGAGAGCGGAGAGCAGTGAGGGCGTGGCGTGCCGCGCTACTCGCGCATGCACAGTAGGGACCTGGGCAGTGAAGCCACAACGCTTCACTTCCCGATTTCCTCACAGAGGATGGCGGCGGGGGCAGCCGAGAGATTGCGCGGCCTCGGCTGCAGACATCACGGGCGCGCTGGACGGGTAAGTGTCCATTTTGTATTTGTATATGGGGAGGGGCACGGTGAGGCAGCAATTGATGGGCAATTGATTTTTTTTCCAGAATTTTACAGTTGGTTTGCGACCCCCCAAAATTTTGAGTACCAGCCGCCACTGAGATCAGCTGGAGCGACGTTACGTCCTGTCCATGCACTATTTGACAGAACACCAGCAATCGGGTGCAACTTGTCATGCGGTTTGACATGTCTCTCCAATATGAATGAGGACTTTGAGTTAAATGAAGGTACCTACATTGCTTGCATTTAAAAGTAGAACTAAAGTTTTCACTTTATTTTGAATAAGGAGAGTTAATTTTATTTTATTTTTTTGCCATCTGTGTCACATTGGGGAGATTTCCTTTCACTTCCTGTCCCATAGCCAAACAGGAAGTGAGGAAAATTACACCAAAAGAGATGCGTCCCCATTGGAAGGTTCCCCCTCCATTCCCTTTCTGGTGACAACCCAAAATATGTCATTCTTCCACATTTGATGACGATGGTAACTGACAAAGAGGGCGAATCTCCCCAATAGGGACACAGGCAGCAATGGAGACTCGACAAGGGTTCTAACCCCTCTCCGCCACTTTAGTTACACTAAATGTATTTTTATAGGATTACAGAGCAACAATTTGGGCCCTTTTATCTGCCTGGCATTCAGGTTTAAAGTTTTTTTTCCCACAAAGGAGAAAAATCTTGAAATTTAAATAAAGAAAAAAGGAACAACAGAAGCCGTCATTATGTCCGGATTCAGGGGAAGGGAATAAAGAACGCTAATCCGCCTCCTGCACGACCCCCCCCCCCCCCTTATTTCTGGGAAGTGGGCATTATCGACTTACAAATGCTATAAAAAGATTATTAATGGGTTGGAATATTAGCGATGGATTCAGGTGCATTGTACCCACTCAGAGATTTTCTTCCAGGAACCGTTCCTTATTACAGAGCGCAAAACACTGCGATCCGTATCGCATAGAACAGCTGTTTAGGGAATTAAAACAATTACAAAATAAGCCTGGATTTCAGCACAGCAATCATCAGATTTATGGAGCCCACGTGAAATCATGTTACCATGCTGGAGAGAGAGATAGAATACGAGAGAGAGAGAGAGAGAGAGAGAGATAGAATACGAGAGAGAGAATACGAGAGAGATAGAATACGAGAGAGAGAATACGAGAGAGATAGAATACGAGAGAGAGAATACGAGAGAGAGAATACGAGAGAGAGAGAGAGAGAGAATACGAGAGAGAGAGAGAGAGAGAGAGAATACGAGAGAGAGAGAGAGAGAGAATACGAGAGAGAGAGAGAGAGAGAGAATACGAGAGAGAGAGAGAGAGAGAGAATACGAGAGAGAGAGAGAGAGAGAATACGAGAGAGAGAGAGAGAGAGAGAGAATACGAGAGAGAGAGAGAGAGAGAGAGAGAGAATACGAGAGAGAGAGAGAGAGAGAGAGAGAGAATACGAGAGAGAGAGAGAGAGAGAGAGAGAGAGAAAACGAGAGAGAGAGAGAGAGAGAGAGAGAGAATACGAGAGAGAGAGAATACGAGAGAGAGAGAGAGAGAGAGAGAGAGAGAGAGAGAGAGAATACGAGAGAGCGAGAGAGATAGAATACGAGAGAGAGAGAGAGATAGAATACGAGAGAGAGAGAGATAGAATACGAGAGAGAGAGAGAGAGAGAGAGAGATAGAGAGAGATAGAATACGAGAGAGAGAGAGAGAGAGAGAGATAGAATACGAGAGAGAGAATACGAGAGAGATAGAATACGAGAGAGAGAATACGAGAGAGAGAATACGAGAGAGAGAGAATACGAGAGAGAGAGAAAACGAGAGAGAGAGAGAGAGAGAGAATACGAGAGAGAGAGAGAGAGAGAGAGAGAAAACGAGAGAATACGAGAGAGAGAGAATACGAGAGAGAGAGAGAGAGAGAGAGAGAGAATACGAGAGAGAGAGAATACGAGAGAGAGAGAGAGAGAGAGAGAGAGAGAGAGAGAGAGAGAGAGAGAGAGAGAGAGAGAGAGAGAGAGATAGAATACGAGAGAGAGAGAGAGATAGAATACGAGAGAGAGAGAGATAGAATACGAGAGAGAGAGAGAGAGAGAGAGAGAGAGAGAGAGAGAGAATACAAGAGAGAGAGAGAGAGAGAGAGAGAGAGAGAGATAGAATACGAGAGAGAGAATACGAGAGATAGAATACGAGAGAGAGATAGAATACGAGAGAGAGAGAGAGAGAGAGAGAGAGAGAGAGAGATAGAATACGAGAGAGAGAGAGAGAGAGAGAGAGAGAGAGAGAGAGAGAGAGAGAGAGAGAGAGAGAAGAGAGAGAGAGAGAGAGATAGAATACGAGAGAGAGAGAGAGAGAGAGAGAGATAGAATACGAGAGAGAGAGAGAGAGAGAGAGAGAGAGAATAGAATACGAGATAGAGAGAGAGAGAGAGAGAGATAGAATACGAGAGATAGAATACGAGAGAGAGAGAGAGAGAGAGAGAGAGAGAGAGATAGAATACGAGAGATAGACGAGAGAGAGAGAGAGAGAGAGAATACGAGAGAGAGAGAGAGAGAGAGAGAGAGAATACGAGAGAGAGAGAGAGATAGAATACGAGAGAGAATACGAGAGAGAGAGAGAGATAGAATACGAGAGAGAGAGAGATAGAATACGAGAGAGAGAGAGAGAGAATACGAGAGAGAGAGAGAGAGAATACGAGAGAGAGAGAGAGAGAGAGAGAGAGAGAGAGAGAGAGAATACGAGAGAGAGAATACGAGAGATAGAGAGAGAGAGAGAGAGAGAGAGAGAGAGATAGAATACGAGAGAGAGAGAGAGAGAGAGAGAGATAGAATACGAGAGAGAGAGAGAGAGAGAGAGAGAGATAGAATACGAGAGATAGAATACGAGAGAGAGAGAGAGAGAGAGAGAGAGAGAGAGAGAATACGAGAGAGAGAGAGAGAATACGAGAGAGAGAGAGAGAGAGATAGAATACGAGAGAGAATACGAGAGAGAGAGAGAGATAGAATACGAGAGAGAGAGAGAGAGAATACGAGAGAGAGAGAGAGAGAGAATACGAGAGAGAGAGAGAGATAGAATACGAGAGAGAGAGAGAGAGAATACGAGAGAGAGAGATAGAATACGAGAGAGAGAGAGAGAGAATACGAGAGAGAGAGAGAGAGAGAGAGAGAGAGAGAGAGAGAATACGAGAGAGAGAGAGAGAGAGAATACGAGAGAGAGAGAGAGAGAGAGAATACGAGAGAGAGAGAGAGAGAGAGAGAGAGAGAATACGAGAGAGAGAGAGAGATAGAATACGAGAGCTAGAATACGAGAGAGAGAGAGAGAGAGAGAGAGATAGAATACGAGAGAGAGCGAGAGATAGAATACGAGAGAGAGAGAGAGAGAGAGAGAGAGAGAGAGAGATAGATAGAATACGAGAGAGAGCGAGAGATAGAATACGAGAGAGAGCGAGAGATAGAATACGAGAGAGAGCGAGAGAATCTATTAGGGTTGCACCAATAAGTTTTATTTTTTTACCGGTACGTATGAGTAGAAGCAACCCGCCATTGAGATACATGCGGTTTTTATATTTGGAGCTGGTAAGCAGGCATTCTTATTAGAGGTGGAGGTGCCCTTGTCTGATCTTACCTGAAGATCCTTCTTCTAACACATTTCGGGTGTATTTAGGATCCATATGGACTTTATTCTTGATTCACAGATTGTATTGTGATTTTGTTTGGATTTTGTTTTTTCACTTCACCGGTGGTTTATGAAAGTTTACTTTTCACCTACAAGGGATGGAATATTCTGTCCACATATGTATATGTATTTCCATTCATATATATTTTTTTGCAGCGCAGCATACCTTTGATTTATGGTACGTATGAGTACCAATTACCGATATTCTTTGTGGTGCATTATGGGCTCAAAACGCACTGCAAAGGGTATTGGTAAATGGTATTAGCGCGCGCACGCACGCACGCACACACGTGCCCCCATGGGAGGCCGCCTTCCCAAGGGGGCACTGGACAGAGGAGGGGTCTGACGGAGTTTCTCTCCCTCACCTCCGGGTCTCGCTGGCTTTGCCAGGGCACAGGGAGCCATTGGCATCTGAAGGGGAAAACCTTAAAGTGATTGTAACCACTTCAGCCCCGGATTTTTTTTTTACCTCCTTCCTGACCAGAGCACTTTACAATTTGGCACCGCGTCTCTTTAATCGAGTATTGCGTGGTCATGCGATGCTATTCTCTACAAATAGAGCTTTCTTTTGGCGATAATTGATCACCTGTGTTCCTTTTTTTGCAGTATAAAAAAAAAATATGTTTTACTATAATAAATATCCCCAATTTTTTTTTAAAACCATTTTTTTCATCAGTTTAGGCCGATATGTATTCTTCTACAAATTATTGCAATTTTTTTTTTTTTTTAAAGCGTTTAAAGGGGTGTTCCAGCCGCAATTTTTTTTTAACTTTAAATAGGGACACTTACCTTGTCCTACTTGCCCGCGCTGATGGGGCCCCCCCGATGCCGGTCCCACGATCGCTCCGGGTCCCGCGCCGCCATTCACACTATGGGAAACAGGCAGTGAAGCCGTACGGCTTCACTGCCCATTTCCTACTGCGCCTGCGTGAGTCTCACGCTGGCTTGTGAATGGGCGGCTGCTCTCTGAGAACACACACAGTTCCCAGAAAGCAGCGCGCCCCATTCACAAGCAGAAGAAGAAAATACACCGTGGTGTGGAAGAGGCAGATTACGGACTTCCGCATAGCAACAGGTATTTCGGGTGAGTATTTTTTTTTGTTCACTTTTTTTTTTATTTAATTTTTTTAAGCAATATGGGCAAATGTTGTTTTCCTGGGTGGAACTCAAATTGATTGGGTTTGTGTAAAAGTTATAGTGCCTACAAACTATTGGAAAGATTTATTGCATTTAAATTTTATTTTTTATTTAACTAGTAATGGCGATGATCTGCGGTTTTTAGCGATACTGCGGCGGACAGATCGGACACTTGACACATTTTGGGGACCATGGACATTTATATCAGGACCAGGGAGGGGGGGGGGTGTCTCTGGGTGCACCGTTTGCTGTCCTCCCCCAAAAAAAATAACCACCAGCTGCCACTGGTTTTAATCACGTCCCTTCTTTCCCGCAGCTTCCCAACAATCCAGTGAAGCTCCAACCTCATCTCAAGGAGTTAAAACAATGTGCTAGAACAATAGATTCCTTTTAAGCGCTCTCCGAAAACAAAGCCCCTTCACTTTCCCTTTTTTTTCGAAGCAGCGTGACATTTTCCGAGCACGGGGCTTTGAACTCTATTGTTTCCCAATCCTGGGATTGATGAGATAATACAGAGAGATCCCTGTCTGGATCCGACCCAAACCCAACCGCAGCCCCTCGGAGCGCTCCCAACCTGGGCTTGTCTCACGCCGGCCGGGGCAAAGAGCAAGGAGGGGCAAACAGATGCAGCGGGAGATATTACTCCCCTGGTACCCAAATACATCACCGCCTGGAGAAAATATTTGCCGGGATATTTCACAGACCTTTTTTTAGCACCCCCTTTATTTTCCAATTAGCTATATTACTTGGCTCAGTAGGAGAGCAACTGGAAAAGTCGCTACCCTAGCAACTAGATTTCAGCTCTCGGTTGCTTGCCAGGGGTTATTGTATTTTACAGATACATTTTTACCAACTTATTAGGGCTCATTCACATGGGCAGAAGAAGAAGAAAAAAAAAAAAGTTGCGTTTAGTTTTGTATATTTTTTTTGCACATTTTAATGCAGCACTATTGTAGTCAATGAGCCCATACATGTGAAAACGTGGGCTGCATTTAGCTGCACACACAAATGTAGGATACAAATGCATCCAGGGGTTTGTACACGCATAAACGCATACGTGTGTTCAGGGCAGCTGGGGGCCCCTGGGCTCAATAATCCGAAGGGGCCCCTGGAGCAGAGAAGCGGGGGGGTGGGCTGTTACCGCCGACCGATCATAGTTGAGGTTGGGGGCTGGATCCGCCGGCGGCCGACCAAAGTAGTTTTTGCGGAGGGGTGGAGTGGGGGTCAGTGCGCCAGTAAGTGGGGGGGTGCCGAAATTTGCCGCGGACGGGGGATTGCCGCGAAGTTTGCGGGAGGGGATTGCCGCAAACTGGGGAGTACGGGGCCCATGGGCTTAAGCCCAGTCAAGCACAATGGTAAGTCCGGCCCTGTGTGTGTTCATGTGTAGTTATTCATTGTAATGAATGCCTAGCAGCACTGGGGTTGTTGGTTCAAATCTCAATCACGGCACTACCTGCCTGGAGTTTGCATGTTCTCGATGTGCCTATATGGGTTTTCTCCGGGTACACCGGTTTCCTGTGACCCTCCAAAGACAGGCTAGCAGTTTAATGGGCTCCTGTCTAAATTGGCTCCATTATGTCAGGAAAACGCAGTGAGCGCTTCAGGAGGTGAAGCCGCTGGCACAAAAGGTGTCCTACCCTATGATAAAACTCAATAGAAAGTGCAGTTCTAGAAGATTTTAAAAAGGAGAAGTACAGGCAGGGGTGGACTGACAACTCATGGGGCCCCTGGGCAATAGAAGATTATGGGGCCCCCGGGCTTACAGATGGCCACCACGCCAGGAGGCATTGCATAGGCAGGGCAGCTAAAATCTCAGAATTTTAACATCAAAAGCATGTTGGTTTTGGACATATCAGGGACAGATGTAAAAAAACAGATTTTTATATACTGTCCCTGGTTTTATTGAGCCTGGCAACCCTGATGGGGCCCCCTAGTGGCATGGGGCCCTCGGGCAGTGCCCGAGAGTCCCAATGGTCAGTCCGCCCCTGAGTACAGGCAAAGCTGGTTAGGTTGTACTTCTGTGGATCACAGGAGTGCAGCTCCTTTTGGAGCCACGAGGTGCGTGGGATGACAGACCACCAATCTCGGTTCAGTGGTGTCTGTCCCTTAAGTACCCCTCCCCAGCATGCACAGTGGGACGATCATCCCCCCTGATTGGCTGCTGAGGGGTACACCCAATACACCCCGACTCTGCTGCTGCCACCCTTGGCCTGGGATGGTAATGACACCTCCAGGCGAACATAGGTGGTTGCTCCCAGCACACCCATGGCTGGAACAGAGGCTAAATTTGGTCACAATTACACATATCTGAGTCAACACTCAGACCCCCTCTAAATTTAAAGCAGCGCCTGCCCAACAGGAGCAGTCCGCTACAACTATATATTGATCTCTATATATAAAATTATTAGAGATATAGATTTACATTTGCTGCATCTACTACAATTGTAATGTAAAGAGAGTTTTATGACTTACCTGTACAGCAACGGGGTCTGAGGGGTCCACTGCCACGGCTTGGCTGGATGTAGTGTCAATGACAAGGTAGCTGTAGTTATCGGACAGGACGGGGATGGGAACCACTTTCACCCCTTAAAACAAAAAAGACAGAACATCAATACAATATACATTGAATGGGAGCCAAGATAGAAAATGACCTTGATTGTAGTTATGAATATTTTAGGGTAGATTATTGGGGTGATGCTTGGCTCCATACAAATACCAAATGTCTGTACCACCAAGCCCCTCCCTGTATAATTAACTCCCACCCACTTTGTTCATGGTAGCTGTAAAGGAGGTTCAGTTGCGGGTTTGGTACCACCTTCAGCGATGGCCTGACAAGAACGCACAACTGTTTTCTAAACAAAAAAAAAAAAAAAAAAAATAATAAAAAAAAAATCGCCCAATTCTACAGCAAGTAATGGGCAAACACCAAATAAAAGGGCTAGAGAAGATGTTAAAATCTAAAAAAAAAAAAATAATCTAGCACAAACACCCCAGTCTACTCGATAATAGGAACCCTCTCTTCATAAGGAAGAAGTGAGGCCCCGCTGCATGCACTTGTGTTAACAAAACAGGAGGAGAGAACAGAGTGCCCAGATTAAATGAACTTGTTGTGCTTTCATTAGCCAATCAGAAGGCTGTGGGCGGGGAGGTGACTCCACTGTATTCCTTAATGCCATTACAGAAAGTGGTGTCACCCTCCTCTGGCTGTGCAGAATTACAAAAGTGGCTGCACAGAATTACAATTAATATTCTGCTTTGTATTGCGTCATTCACCTGGGAGTTCAGATGAATACTAATTAAAAAAGACAATTTAAAAAAAAAAAAAAAATATTTAAAATTCTATTTATCTACATCCCTCCTGCCCCCCTCCTTCACATCATGTTCATGTAAAACTTAAGAAAATTAAAGATTTTTCTTATGTCTATGTTGAGCTTTAATGACACTGTGTGGCCCGTTGCTGGCATCTAGTGAATCATCTGTCATTGTATAAGGTGAGAAAATGAATGGTTCTATTGTGATCCAGTGACAGGTACACTTTAGTCATAAGAGTGGAATTCACTAAAGACTGCTATTAGAGTCTGCCTTACTAAAAAAGGTAAAACGCCCCAAAAGTCCCCTTTGCAATTAAAAAACAAGTTCACATCAGTTTTAACAAGTAGTAAAAGTGGAACTCCAGGCAGAATGCAAAAAATTTCCCTAAACAAAGATTATGCTTTATTAAATATACAAAAAAAAAAATAATAATAATAATAATAATAATAATAAATAATATAAATAATAATAAATATTCCAATATATATATAAAAAAGGCCCCGTGCAATAGGCGTTCCAGAGCCCTGCGCCCCCCCCCCCCCCGTGCAATAGGCGCTTCAGAGCCCTGCGCCCCCCCCCCGTGCAATAGGCGCTCCAGAGCCCGGTGCCCCCCCCCCCCGTGCAATAGGCACTCCCCAGTTCCTGCGCCCCCCTGTGCAATAGGCACGCCCAGGGCCGATCCGCCCTGTAGGCTCACTATGCAAGCCGCTTAGGGCTCCGCAAAGCTGCTGAGGGCCCCCCAAATTACTAGAGGCCCCGTCCCCCACTTCTCAACTCTCGCTGACTGCATGGGAGAAGAGGTAAGAAGTAAACCCCCCCCCCCCCCGCTTCTCACTTTAACCATTTCCATACAGGGCACTTATACAACTTCCCGCCCAGACCAATTTTTAGCTTTCAGTGCTGTTGCACAATTGCGCGGTTCTCTATGAAGAGAACCTAAGCTGCTGGCTGTACGGTGGGGAATAGGCTCACGGAGAACGCGGAGGCAGGTTATCAAAGAGACTTGAACGGACCATCGGGGATCTGGTGGCCGACACATTGACAGGTACATCTCCACTGTCAACCGGTCACCCAAATGTCATTGACTGGAGGGATTTGCTCTACTGTTCACATTGTCAGCATAGAGCCTGTGGCAGAGCCAGGTCCATGGCGAGGACCTGTTCCTTCCAGCAACCTTAAAGTGGCACTCCGGCTGCCAGGCTTGTGGCAGAGGTCTGTCCGGGGGAACACTTCAACCACTCTGGCTAGAGTGGCGAAGAAATTTACAGCTACTGAAAGCAGGCTTGCTTTCCCGTTCATCCAAGCCTGATACCGCAAGTTTTTTTTTGTTTAATCAACCTGTCTTATCTACCTCCTGTTGATGTTGGTCGTGTCGGACCCAAGAAATAATGCATTTGGAAAACCTTAACTACTGGTGGGACATTTACTTACTGCTCTACTCACTAACTTCATCCCCTAGACCAACGTTTCTCAACCAGTGTGCCGCGGCACACTGGTGTGCCGTGAAGAGTCCCTAGGTGTGCCGCGGCAAAATGACCCCAATATTGGCAGCTATGGCTGCTATCTGATGTAACACTACTGCTGGGCACTTCGTTATCATTTGTCTTTACAGCGGTGCCGGTCCTCTTTGTAAAACTCACTTCCCGGAACTCGGGAAGCTGTGCTGGCTGTGCGGGCCTCCCGACCGCGTCTTGCCAACCAAATACGTCATCAGTTGCTATGGGAGGGTCGGACTCACGCACTGCTTCTGTGACGCGAGAGCCGCGGGTACCGTCCTAAACTCTGTCTGGCGCGCTTTTCCCTGAGGGGGAAGAAGAGTAGAGCCACCGTGACCGACACTGCTCCCCTGCCCGTAGACATTGCCACCCGCTCAGAGAGGGAGAAGGCCCTGAAGCTGAATGAGCAGCACCAGGCCATCCTGTCTCGTATGCTGAGGGAGGAGGACAACAAGTACTGCGCTGACTGCGAGGCCAAGGATAAGGTGGTGGTGGGGGGGGGCTCTGCTATGAATAACCAGCTGTCACAGTCACTGACACCCCACATCCTCCATTCATGGCTACAGCACTCTGGATCTGATTGGTTGTTGTGCAGCTATGACAGTTCTTCTTTCAGTGTATGTGTACACATGTCTGTTAGTGTGTGTGTGTGGCAAAAGTAGTTCTGTGATGCGCACGCACACAAACAGGCACACGTACAAACAAACACACTGTGTGTGTTTTTACGTGTGCCTGTTTGTGTGTGCGCGCATCTGTCTGTATGTATGTTACTTTTAATCCGTACCTCCTATTCCTGTACCATCAGAACTACATTTGTAGGGCTTGTTCGAGATAGCAGCAAGGACTGCTGCTCCTCTGAAAAGCAATTTGTGTTCATATCGCTTTTCAGGGGCATTTGTCAGCCAGTATAGAGGCATATCTTGCCTCCTCACCACCTGTTTTAAGCCCGTTAATGCAATGCACACAGTTGCAGTGCAGCCCTATTCACCCTGGGTATACCTCCAGCTGCAGCCACAGCATGTTTACACCCCCAGCTGTTGCCTCTGCAGCTAAAGGGGCAAAAGTTGGGGGTGGTAAAAACGGCTCAACCATGTGGTTTTACTGCCCCTCCAGCCTTACATGTGAACAAGCTCTTGGTTCTTTGTGGATGCGTGCTGCGTGTAGGGCAGCCCATTCATTTCCCTACCTGCAGTAATGCGGGGAAAGAAGTCCCCGACCCTTTTTTTTAAATTGTGCCACAACAAAAGCAACCCATGTTTGCCAATGGATGGGGCACCATTAAGAATTAATAGCACCCCTAAAGAGCAGAGCATTTGTCTGTGTGTCAAGAACGAGCGCGATTTTGCGCGTGTTCCGCAACACACAGCGACGTGAACCAAGTCTTGGACAGGGGTGCCTCAAGACTGAAAATACTTTTCAAGGGCGCCCCGACTGGAAAAAGGTTGAGAAACACTGCCCTAGACAACACTTAGGTAACTTAATACGCCAATCCCAAATCAACCAGCGGCCCTTGAGGGGGTATTGCTACACCAGGTTTAGTGAGCCAGGGTTTGGACCGTTTCATTTTTGCCCCACTCTCCATTTCAGTATATTTTTATTAAAAGGTTTTCAGAGACCAACACAAATAAAGCGTGCAAGAAATGAAGAACAAAAAGTCAAATGATAAGAAACTGCCATGTTGTCCAGCTAGAACGCCGACAATTCTACAATTGGAAAATCTAATATTGGAAGATCCAATATTTGCTTTGGGGGAGTGGTTGACCTTGCGGCGCACGTACTGTAGACGGAAGATGAAGATGTTGAATATTGGAAGTAACACATTGCATAAAGGGTTAAATGGAGATGGCTAGAAAAATAAAAATAAATTATAAAAAATAAAAAAGGGAGAAGAAGAAAAAGAAAACAGGAAATGAAAAGAAAAATTAAGAACTGGGGAAAATTTAAAGTTAATGATCTCTGATTGGAGAATATTAGATAGAAAATGAGTCTTTAATAGAAAGAAATGAGGAACGGGTTTATTCCTCAGAGAAGGAATAAAAAATCTACTTTCTAATTTCGAATTTCTTCAATTTAGGACAATTGAGTCTATTGATGCATTTGCCCAAAAGCCATGGAATAATATATATTTTATTTTTTTACCAGTAATGGCAGCGATTAGATACTTAGAGATTTCACCTCCAAATACGGAAAGGTTTCTTCACAGTAAGAGCTGTGAAAATGTGGAACAGACTCCCTCCAGACTTGGTTCTGGCCAGATCAGTAGATTGCTTTAACCTCCCTGGCGGTCTTCACGTGTGTGGCACGGGGTGAGATTTTTAAGCTAATATCGGTAACCCCGTGCCACACACGCGCTTACCTCGCTGGATGCAGAAAAAGTTTACTTACCTTTTCTCTGCGATCCAGCGATGAATCCCCGCAGTACACGGCGGGCGGATGTCCGCCTGATGCTGTGTGTTCCGCCGATTCCCTTCCCTGCGAGCGTCGCGACGTAGGGGGGGGAACGGCGCCAAATTCAAAAATGTAAACAAACACTATACATACAGTACACTGTAATCTTATAGATTACAGTACTGTATGTAAAAAATACACACCCCCCATGTCCCTAGTGGTCTGCCCTGTACACTACATGTTCTTTTATATAATAAAAACTGTTCTTTCTCCCTGCAAACTGTAGATTGCCCATAGCAACCAAAAGTGTCCCTTTATGGCAAAAATTGTTTTAGAGCAGCTAAAAAACAGCGATAATAAATCAGAATCACTTGCAGAATTTAGCGATAGCGATTTATGGGGAAATTCGTCATAAAAAAAAAAAAAAAATGACAGCAAAAATTCTGCAACTGAGCAAATTTCAGTGATTTTGATTTGATTACATTATTGAATAATTTTTACTATAATTATATTATCATTTGTGATCATTTTTTATAATTATTTATTATATTATAATTTTTAATTAAAAAAAAAAAAAAAAAATCATACCCGGGATGCCTATTAGACTCTTGTTTGAATAGATTTAAGTGAGTTATTCCTAAGAATTACAAGCCTACAGTATAAAACGCCAAATTCCCTTGCAAATAATGGTACCGCTTTTAGCACCTAAAATCTTAAAGAATCATACCGCCAGGGAGGTTAAGAAGGGACTGGATTATTTCCTAAATGTACATAATATAACTGAGTACTAAGATGTGTAGGTAAGTTGATCCAGGGAAAATCCGATTGCCTCTCGGGGGATCAGGAAGGAATGTTTTTCCCCTGCTGTAGCAAATTGGATCATCGCTCTGCTGTTTTTTTTGCCTTCCTCTGGATCAACTGTGGGTATTGAGTTGGGTATATGTGATGTACTGTGTTTTTTTATTTTGTTTATTTTTTTATGGTTGAACTGGATGGACTTGTGTCTTTTTTCAACCTGACTATGTCTGCAATATTGCGGCGTACAAAATCGGACACCTGACACTTTTTGGGGTCCACGAATACAGCGATTAGTGCTAAAAAAATGCACTGTCACTGTACTGACAGGGAAAGGGTTAACAATCAGGGGTGATCAAAGGGTTAAATGTATGCCTAGGTTGTGCTTACTCACTGTGGGGGAGGTGCTTTGACTAGTGGAAGGCAAAGATCTGTGTCCCTGCTTTGCAGAAACACAGGATCAGTACCCTTCTTCACTAAACAACCGACAATCTGCCTTGTTTACATAAACAGACTTCCGTTCTGCTTTTGTCCCGAACGATCGGTGGATCCCGGTGGACATAAAGTCTGCTGGACCAGCCGATTGGCTACCACTGTGATTGGATGGGCGCACGTACTGTAGACGGTAGATGAAGATGTTGAATATTGGAAGTAACACATTGTATAAAAGGTTAAATGGAGATGGCAAAAAAGAAAAAAAAAGAAAGGAGAAAGGGGAAGAAGAAAAATAAAACAGGAACTGAAAAAAAAAAAAAATTTATTAAGACCTGGGGAAATTCCCCTGAGGCGCCGTACACACGGCAGAGAACCTCGACGGGCAGAACACATCGTTTCGCCCGTCGAGGTTCTCTCCCGGCCGTCGAATTCGGCGACCCGCCCGTCGGGAATGGCAACCAGCCATTCTTCCAGGCGGGCCGTCGAGGAAATAGAGAGCGTGCTCTCTATTTCGGCTCGACGGGCTTCCCGACGGGAAGCTCGCCGAGACCGTACACACGGCCGAGGTCCTCGCTGGAATGTGCATTCCAGCGAGGTTCTCGCTGATTTTCAGCGAGAACCTCGGCCGTGTGTACGGCGCCTGATAAACTACATTTGTAGTGTAGTTGAGCATCATGGGAAATGTAGTTCCAAAACATCTGGGGTGCCAAAGTTTGCCATCACTGGTATATAAAAAAAATAAAAAAATTCCACTTACTGATATTTTATACCTAGTTGCATTGGTCCAGATTGGACTGAAGTCCAGTCTGGATCAATGTAACTAGGTATTAAATATCAGTAAGTGGAATTTTTTTTTTAAAATGTTTCTCTTCACTCTCATGTGCCAAATGTTTGCTTGTAAAACAAAAAGGATCCCAAAAGTACAGCTGAAGCTGAAGCAGTGGCGTCACCTGATGCGGTACAACATGGGGTCACCGAGCATGACACTTTAAAAAAAAATATATAAAACTATTTATATATAAATTGTATTATATTTGAATTTTGAATTGACAGGATTAGAAAAAAAAAAAAAGGCAGTATTTTTGGGACCAGCCCAAAATACATTTTTAATTCTTGGCCTTATGTACATTTCAGGTCAGGGCACTTTGACATGATCAGGAAATACATCTTCTGCAATCACATATCATCATCTGAGGTTTTGGTAAAAAACACATCCAGAGGAAAAAGCCGTCACCGCTGGGAATAATGGGACAGTGAAAGCCAAAAACAGAGGGCCAGATTCATGTACAGAGGCGTATCTTTCCAGCGGCGTAGCTTATCTGATTTACACTACGCCGCCTTAACTTTGAGAGGCAGGTGCCGTATTCACAAAGAACTTGCGCCCAAAGTTACGTCGGCGTAGTTTAAATGGGCCGGCGTAACCGTGCGTAATTCAAAATAGGCAGGTAGGGGGCGTGATCCATGTAAAGGAATCGTGACCCCACGTAATAAACGCTCTTTACAAACAGCGCATGCACCGTCCATGGACGTTTCCCAGTGCGTATGCTCAAAATTACGCTGCAAATACTCATTGGTTTTGACGTGAAAGTAACTTACGCAAAGCCCTATTCGTGAACGTTTTACGCAAACGATGGAAAATTCGACGCTGTCCCGACATCCATACTTAACATTGCGTAAGTCTCATATAGTAACTTTACGTCGGACTTACGCTTACGCAAATGACGTAAAAAAATATGACCGGGCGCAAGTACGTTCGTGAATCTAGCTCATTTGCATATTCAACGCGTAAATCGACGGAAGCGCCACCTAGCGGCCAGCGTAAATATGCAACTAAGATACGACGGCGAAAGAGACTTACGCCGGTCGTATCTAAGCAAAATTCCGGCGTATCTTGTTTTCTGAATACAGAAAAAAGATACGCCGCCGCATCCTAAAAAGTTAAGCGGCGTATCTCGAGATACACCGACGTAACTTCTTTGTAAATATAGGCCAAGAGACTGCAGTTCATGGCAGTCAGCAGGTCTCAGACACCCAACCGCTTTTCACATCTCCTAAGAAATCTCTGTACTGGAGTTCCCAACTCCACCCACCTGCTGCAGTAGAAGGAATAACCTCTCCCTATTGGATTTCTCACTTCAATTTAAAAAGCATAAAAAAAGGAGGAATAAAAAACGCGTTTATGTCACCAGGGGTTTCCAAAACATACAAATGTGATCATTTCACCTTAATTGACCCGAGCTCAAAAAGTGAAGAACTTCTGATTTATGGAAATGTACAGAAATGTTAAATTGTGCTTTAGGAATACCCTAACAGATAGTTTTATTAGTAGTTTTGGTCTGGAATTCCTTCTAAAAAATAGCAGAGCACTTCCTGTGCCGCTCACTGTTCTCCTTGCTGGAGAGGAAGCTGTACCCGAGGGACCCGCAGTGCAAGGATCTCCCTGCTGCTTCCTTATCGAAATCTGAGAATTTGTGCCTCCACCACCCATCCTGATGCTTCATCATTACCCCACCAGTTTAGTCATCGGCAGGGGGCAGTTGTGGTAAGAAGTGAAGCTCTTCCTCTACCGAGATGGCCACCACATGGAGACAGAGTGCAGAACAAAGCATAGTCAGTAACATTTAAGGATTATCTACAGGGAGACCACTGGATGTGTAGTGTAGTCTTTTCTACCTGGCTTTTTCTACAGTTTAGTTAATCTTTAAAGCAGGGGTCTCAAACTGGCGGCCCTCCAGCTGTTGCGAAACTACAAGTCCCATCATGCCTCTGTCTGTGGGAGTCATGCTTGTAACTGTGCAGTGACTCATGGGACTTGTAGTTTTGCAACAGCTGGAGGGGCTGTGAGTTTGATGCTCCTGCTTTAAAAAGTGTCCATTTAGAAAAAGTGATATTTTAGATAATCTTGGGGACCATAGGCTGAAGCAGCTGGTGGCTTCTTATATGCTCTGTAGACTACCCACAAGACCCCCTTGCTATTGTAGCACACTGAGGTCTAGGCAGGGTTGCTAAAAAATGTACCTGCCAAGTGATAGTTGACTTGGCCGATTGATAGGAGGTTAATTGATTTCACCTCTATTCTGGAGGTGCTGCACTTCTCTCTTCTGTCAATAGATGGCCAGGTATCTGGTGGCATTAGATAAGACAAGGGCATAGCAAGGACAGAGTAGGAATAGATGGTGTGTCTCAGCCAATGGACAGGTATTTTCTTGGGTTCCTTGGCCTGCTGGAAGAGCCTATTTATTTGGGTGGGGTAGACGTGTTTTGTGCTGTCCCAGGCTGCTAGGCCAGAGCTTGTGGTTTTGCACAGAGTAGCCTTGATCCTCCTCGTCTGGCGCTGCTAGCCCCTCCTCCCCTGCTTAAACAGGAGGCTGTTTGTCTCTGTGCAGCTTGGCCCCGCCCTGTACTCCCTGGCTGCGATCAACAGCAGCAGGAGCCAATGGCTCCCACTGCTGCCTTGATCGCCAGTGAGGAGAGGGAGCGCTGCTGCTTATGGGCACAGCACTGGATCGAGATTGGGCTCAAGCAGGTCTGGGTAGGGGCACAGTTTTTTTTTTACCCCAATGCAGAGAATGCATTAAAGCAGGGGTCTCCAAACTTTTTAAACAAAGGGCCAGTTTACTGTGTTTCAGACTTTAGGAGGGCCAGACAGTGGCCATCGGAAGTAGAAAAGATCAAAGCGTCTGTCGAAAAAAACAAGGCCCCGTCTTTGGTGTCAGTGGGGGAGTTGTGCCCCATCATTGGTGTTAGTGGAGGGGATTGTACTCCTTCTAAAATGCCATTAGAAGCAATTGTGTCCCATCATTGGTGTCACTGGAAGAAATTGTGTCCCATCAATGGAATCACTGGGCCCTATTGTTGGTGGTGTTGGGAGAAATTGTGCCCCATCATTTGTGTCATTGGGAGGAATTGTGTAATATTGGAATCATTGGGAGAAAATGTGCCCCATCATTGGGAGAAATGATGCCCCATCACTGGTGTCATTGGGAGGAATTGTGTCCTATTGTTGGAATCATTGGGAGAAATTGTACCCCATCATTGGGCAAAATTTTGCCCAATCATTGGTGTCTTTGGGAGGAATTGTGACCATTCATTGTTGTCAGCGGGGGGAAATTTGCCCCATTTTGTGTATCAGTGGATGAAATAGTACCTCAAGGGCCAGATGAAAGCAAGCAAAGGGCCGCATTTGGCCCCCGGGCCGCAGTTTGGAGACCACTGCATTAAAGCATCCAAGGTGAGCATTTCATAATGCGATGCATACTAGCACATTATGCCATTGCCTTGCAGGTGTTTTTTTTTTTTTTTACAACTGCTTTATGGTAAACAAACCTTCCACCTTTAGAACCACTTTATAAAAGGGGTTGTAAACATTCGCTTTTTTTGCCTCAATGCATAGAAAAAACCCTTGTAGTGCACCAGCCCCACAGAGCCCCCCCCCCCCCCCTTTTACTTACTTGAACCCGGTCTTTCCAGCGATGGGGACGAGCACGCCAGCTCCAGCCATTGTCACGGGTCCCGATTGGATTGATAGCAGTGCAACCATTGGCTCCTGCTGTCTGAAATCCAATGACGTTGGGAGCCGGGGGCCTGAGTCCTGCCGTCCGTGTCAATGGTTGCAGCAGCAGGACAGGGCAGCGCGCCCGCGTGGGTGCCCTGGTGGGGAGCGGCTCTCAAATGGGTCACTCGAGAAGGAGGAGTCAAGAGTGCCGCTGGGGGACCCCCAGAAGAGGAGGATCAGGGCAACACCATGCAAAACCAACTGCACAGAGGAGGTAAGTATGACATGTTTGTTTGTTTTTAACCACTTCAATACCGGGCCTATTTTGGCACTTCTCTCCTACATGCATAAATCATCATTTTTTTCTTAGAAAATTACTCAGAACCCCCAAACATTATATATGTTTTTTTTTAGCAGACACCCTAGGGAATAAAATGCTGGCCATTGCAACTTTTTATCTCGCACAGTATTTGCGCAATCATTTTTTAAACGCCTTTTTTTGGGAAAAAACGGTTTTGTGAATTAAAAACAACAAAACAGTAAAATTGGCCCAATTTTTTTGTATAATGTGAAAGATGAGGTTACGCCGAGTAAATAGATACCCAACATGTCACGCTTTAAAATTGCACACACTCATGGAATGGCGACAAACGTCAGTACTTAAAAATCTCCATAGGTGAGCCTTATTTTTTTTTTACAAGTTACAATTTTAGAGTTACAGAGGAGGTCTAGTGCTAGAATTGTTGCTAGCGCTCTAACGCACGCGGCGATACCTCACATGTGTGGGACTTAGTGTGTGTTCGCTTCTAAACGCGAGCTACCGGGGATAGGGGCATTTAAAAAAAATGTATTATTTTATTTTACTCAATTTCATTTATTTTTACACTTTTTTTACATTTATTTTTTTGATCACTTTTATTCCTATTACAAGGAATGTAAACATCCCTTGTAATATAAATGGTGTGTGACAGGTCCTCTTTATGGAGAGATGTGGGGTCAATAAGACCTCACATCTCTCCTCATGGCTGGAAAGCATTAGATCGTGAAAAAAAAAAAAAAAAAAAAAAATCACAGACCTAATGCTTTCAGCCGCGATTGCGGCTGTGTTTACATTCCAGGACCCGGGCGTGACGTCACAACATCGCGCCCGGGCCTCCGACGATCATAGAGATGACTGGTGACCATCTGGTCACCAGTCTACTCTATGGTTTCCATCCGACGCCGGCGGATCGTTTCTCTGGGTCTCCGATGGCAAAGGAGAGCCCGGAGAAGCGCCGCTATAATCATTTTTATGGTGCACAGAATCGCTGGCTGAAGAGATGGATATCTGAATGATGCCTGTGGCATTCAGATATCCCCACTGAAACCCAGGACGCCATTTCACAATGGGCCAGTATTGAAGGGGTTAAAAACAAAAAAACAAGACTTTAATCTGGAGCCTTCAGGAATGATGTGAAAATGCTTAGGCATGAATTGGGGCTTATGGTGCTACAGTAAACATTGGCGCTGGTTGATGAAATACCCCCCTTCCCTTTCCTACTTACCCAATTGCAGCCCCCCGGATAAGCCTCAGCAGTGGTTGTGTGCATAAAGCATGTAATGAATGTTACAATTTAAAAAAAAAGCTACCGTAATTTGGTTGCCCGAGGTTACATTTTATTTCTTCCCGATAACAAACATGCGGTTTACGTTTTCTTTTGCCGAGTGCGTTGTGTTCGCTCTCTCAAATTCTTTGATCGTTATCTCGCTCTTCGGTTAATCATCAGCCACTGAAGACTCTCGGGTTTCAACAAATACAAAAAATGTTACACATGCTGATGTTTTCCTCCTCCTAGTACAAGGATTGCATTGGGCAACCCCACGCATGGTGCACTCCTCGCGCCGGTGTTTACCCAGAACACGCTGCCTGCGCCGCCAATCACACATCTCACAGTTACAACTTCTGCAATGCAAACATGACTCCGCACTTTTCACGCTTCCGCTCTATTACCAGAGCCGAAGACTTTGTACTCCAAGTCTCCTTTTCAGAATGGTTATAGGGAACCATGCAGTAAAACCGAGGATTGCGAGCATAAATTTGTTCCAGAAGCATGCTTATAATCCAAAGCACTTGTATATCAAAGCGAATTTCCCCATAAGAAATAATGGAAACTCAGATGATTTGTTCCTCAACCATTTAATCATAAAGCCTTCAGTTTATAGTCCATATAAAAAGATTATAGCAATGTAATTGGTTGTGTAACCATAAAATGTCCTCCACAAATGGAAGCCTCCACTAGACATGTGCAGACTGGAATATTTCGTTTTGTTTTTTCGTTCGGAAAATAACATTTATTTAGTTACTCCCGAAAAATCGTTTTGATTTATTTCGTTTTTCGTTGGGGAATAGCTTTCATCCGAAAATCCAGATATTATACTTGGTTTCTGTCGAATGGTGTTGAATGGTCAAAGAATATTCGACGGAACATCGAAACTTTACGCCGAATCGCACATTTCCGGTCGAATATTCCGCCTACAAGAATTCTAATGTTGTATGACTAGTAAGAATCTATAATCTCTCTATAATGTGGATGTCAAATCTATTGTCTATATAATGTCGAATCTATTTTCTCATGAATCAAAATCTATTCTCTGTAATGTCAAATCCTTCCCCGATAGCGTCAAATCCTTCCCCGATAGCGCCAAATCCTTCCCCGATAGCGCCAAATCCTTCCCCGATAGCGCCAAATCCTTCCCCGATAGCGCCAAATCCTTCCCCGATAGCGCCAAATCCTTCCCCGAGAGCGCCAAATCCTTCCCCGAGAGCGCCAAATCCTTCCCCGAGAGCGCCAAATCCTTCCCCGAGAGCGCCAAATCCTTCCCCGAGAGCGCCAAATCCTTCCCCGATAGCGCCAAATCTTTTCCCGATAGCGCCAAATCTTTCCCCGATAGCGCCAAATCCTTCCCCGATAGCGCCAAATCCTTCCCCGATAGCGCCAAATCCTTCCCCGATAGCGCCAAATCTTTTCCCGAGAGCGTCAAATCTTTTCCCGAGAGCGTCAAATCTTTTCCCGAGAGCGTCAAATCTTTTCCCGAGAGCGTCAAATCTTTTCCCGAGAGCGTCAAATCTTTTCCCTATAATGTCGAAAAGTACCGTATGTGTGTGTATATCAGGTTCGATATTGCAGATTGCTATTCACTGTATTCAGTCAGCGTCATGTCGAATCTCTCTATATCGAAATGTTATCGCAACGAAAACAAAGCATTTTTTATGTCGGATCTTTCGGTTTTCGTTTTCTGCGCTTTTGTTATCGTTTGTTAAAACGAAAATACCTGATTTTCGGACGAAAATGCATTCTAACGAAAACTAATGCACATGTCTAGCCTCCACAAGGGGAAGGGGAAGCAAAATCCAGCAGGAGCTCCAGAGTATAAAAGAGAAGAGAGGCGCCTCTAAGTGTAGCAGTTGTGACATGACGCTGCTACTTGTATATCAAGACATCGCTTGTATATCAAGTCAAGATTTATTATACAATTATGCTGGTCTTGCAAAACCCTCTCAAACCAAGGTTTTACTGTACTGCGATTATATATATATATATATATATATATATATATATATATATATATATATATATATATATATATATATACACACACACACACACAGTATTACACACACATCGGCGACTTTATTAGGTACACCTGTTCGGGGCCTGCGCAGGGGGTGTGCCACCCTAATCCACCTTGTGAAGCATCGATTCTCCCTGCTGCCTGGGCCCCATGTCCCAACCCCCCACATCGCTGCCGGTTTCCCTCCTCTGCCAGGTGCTGCGGTGGATGTGTCAGGATGGAGAGTGTGGGGGCTGGTAAATATGTAATTTACCACCCTCTTCATTTTCTGAATGAATACAGTGAGTGATCAGTACCGATCACTCCTGTGTCTAGTCATAACTGAAGCATAGTAAACTGTTTGAGAATGAACAGGAAGCTGCTTAGCACAGAGAACCTCCCATTCATTCCCTGTCTAGTACAGCTGAGGCTGAATCTCTGTCCTGTCTAAAAAGTGAGGCATAAGGAGTTCGTTTAGACCCCTTCTATCTCACCAAAATACCCCATAAGGGCTCCTATACTAGTAAAAAAAAAATGAATAAAAAAAAAATATATGAAAAAGTTATTAATAAAAAATAAAAAACAGACACCGTCCACTGCCCTACTGATACTGTCTACTGCTCTATTGACATTGTCCATGTTTTATTACATTTTAAAATGTTTTAATACATTAATTCATAATGGTGTGTATGTATGCAAATTTTGGGGTGCAATAGGCTGTGCACACCTATGCACCAGTTCAATTGCTTGGCAACACAAATTGCTAATCAGCCAATCACATGGCAGCAACTCAATGAATTTAGGAGGACCGTTCCTTCAGAATCCTGCCCTGCGCAGGAGTGACATTGCGACTCCGGACAGTCATACAGCCGGAGTCCAGAAACCTAAAAGCAAGGTGGGTGAAGAAGATGGAAGCGGCCTCCGGCGATGACATTGCATCGCTGGAATGCTTTGTTTTAAAAAAAGGGAAGTTTCACATAATGTGCTAGTATGCGATGCATTAAGTCTTTACCGTGCTGGTCCTTAAAAAAATGTAAATAAAAAGCTTTAAGCGATTAGCAGTGTTCATCTAGTGCATCATACCGCTGAAGACGATGGCCTGTGTGGAAGAGTGTCCATGCGGATAGCGCTCTCGTGCTTTCTTCAGCTGTCTCTTGTAGAACCAGTAGCCGAGTCGAGTCCGGGTGTACAGACCATACCTGGGGAAAGAAAAAACATTTTATAAACAAAGTGCCTATTTGCTTCTCAACAAGACTACGTCGCCTTACATCATGGGATGCTAGGTGTTATGTGATGTACTATTGTAGTATATAAAAAGAAACTAAAAGCTTTCAATTGAAACCCACTTAAAGGGTCTCAAAAGGAAAAAAAAAATGTTTTGCTGAAATGACTGTTTACAGGGTATAGAGACATAAAAGTTAACTGATTCCTTTTCAAAATGATTAAAAATAGATAAAAATCAATCATATAATGTGCCTGCAGGTTAGTTTCACTTTTGAACTGGCTTCATGTTTCTGTGAAGTAGAAAGACACACAGAACAAACACAAACAAATCCAGGGCAGTGTTTTGTTTTTAAAATGAATCTGATTGGTTCTGGGAAGTTTTAGACACACAGTAATGACAGCTTAGACCACCGTGAGAAAGCTCCCAGCACTGTGGTTATAAGGAAACAGACAAGCAGGATGTGTGGAGAACAGAGCAGGATTACAGCAACTTCAAAGCAAAAACGAACAATAAGGACATGAAACCAGTACTGCAGTAAGGTAAAGGAAGCTATTTAGCTAAAAAAAATAATAATAATTCCTTTAGTGATCCTTTAACGCATTAGGTACATGAAAATAAAAAAAAGGTGTGGAAAGTCGTACAGGTTGTTTTCTTTCTAAAGCAGCTACATAGTGTAAATAAGCCAATGCCCTGCCAGCATGCTTGCAGGGATGGGAACTTTTTTGGAGTGGAAGCAGTGATCTCTCCGAGGGTCTGACCTGCCTCTTGCCAATTCAAAGCTAAAGCTCCGGAACCAGCAAAACTTATGGTCAGTCTCTATTGTTTCTGGGCTGTACTATGGGTGCAAACAACAACAACTAACATACAGTATGTGGTATTTCTGCGATCATCAGGATCTGGAGATTTTATTTGCCATGGTAGTAACAAATATAAAGCTAAAAATGTATAAAATTATATATATATCACATATACATATACACACACACACACACACACACGGTTTGACAAATTTGCTTGGAATCTAGGAGCCAGCTAAAAAAGTTCGGAGCCAGAAAACGCGCCCCCCCCGTCCCGCCAAGCTCGCGTACAGAAGCGAACGCATACGTGAGTAGCGCCCGCATATGTAAATGGTATTCAAACCACAAATGTTTGTTAGAGCGAGAGCAATAATTCTAGCCCTAGATCTCCTCTGTAAGGCGGCGTACACACGACCGAGGTTCTCGCTAGAAACCAGCGAGAACCTTGGCCGTGTGTACGCTCCTGGCTCGCCCCGCCCCTCAGGAATCCCGTCGAGTGAAAAGAGAGCAGGCTCTCTATTTGCTCGACGGCCCGCCTGGATGAATGGCTGGTTGCCATTCCCGATGGGCGGGTCGCCGATTTCGACGGCCGGCCGAGAGCCTCGACGGGCGGAACGATGTGTTCCGCCCATCGAGGTTCTCGTACGTGTGTACGCCGCCTGACTGAAAACATGCAACCTGTAGAATTTTTTTTACTTTTATAAAGGGTAAAAGTTTGTCGCCATTCCACGAGCGGACTCAATTTTGAAGTGCGACAGGTTGGGTATCAATTTACTTGGCGTAACAATATCTTTCACAATATAAAAAAAAATTAGGATAACTACTGCCGTCTTATTTTTTTTTTTATAAAAAAAGTGTATTTTTTCCCCCAAAAAAGTGCGCTTGTAAGACCGCTGTGCAAATACGGTGTGACAAAAGTATTGCAACGACAGCCATTTTATTCTCTAGGGTGTTCGGACTAAAAAAAAAAATATATAATGTTTGGGGGTTCCAATTAGAGGGAAGGAGATGGCAGTGAAAACAGTGAAAAAGCACATTAGAACTGCCGTTTTACTTGTAATGCCAACGGCCACCACCAGATAGCGGCAGATCACAGAAGGAAGCTTGGGCTTTTACAAGGCCGCGGCCTCGATTACCGGCGATCGCGCAGTGGGGGCACACAGACACAAGATCCTGTGCCCGCGGCAGGCCAGTGATTGAGGCCACGGCCTTGTAGGGGGCGCCAGGTCACAATTGCGACCGGATTTTGTTGAGCCTTGTATACGATATATTATTATTTATATATAATTTTATACATTATAAAAAAATAACAAAAATTATATATTTTTTTATAATATTATTATTTTATATATTATTTAATTTTAGCTGTATATTTGTTACTACCATAGCCTAAAAGCAACCCCAAATAAAATCTCCCGCTCTTGATGATCGCAGCGATACCATAAGTATAATAATGATAAAAAAATATAAAAAAAAAAAAATCAGGAGATATCAATTACCATTTACCACCAAAAAAATAAATAAAAAAAGCCCAATTTGTCCTGAAAGAAACGCGTTTTAATCCACCTGGATACACATGGTCGTTATGACGATATGTACGATTTTACCAACACATGTCGAAGTTGCGAGATTGTTCTTGGGCATGAAGATTTGTTTTACCCTTATGGCCCATACACACGATCAGAATATCGGCCGACGGATCGTACGACTTTTTTCGCTTAATAATCGCGAGTAAAATAAAATAGGTCTTTAAACTCACGAAAATTATCGTACGATAGAAAAAAACGAATCGGAAGTGATGTCACGTGTTGAAATGTATTTGTATTGTATTATCGGACGACGGCTGTACTGACTAAAACGAAAATCGGACGAGAAAACTTTTCGCGCTTGTCCGATCTAATTTAATCGGATGAACGGTCGTGATCGGCTGTCGAAAGTAGTGTACACACGATCCAAAAATCGTACGATCCATCATCGGACGATCGTTTTCGTCCGATATTCGGATCGTGTGTATGGGCCATTAGGCGGGAAGGTAGCTGCATTCATGCCTTTCTTTTTATATCTGCCGGAGTTCAGCTTTAAGTGCAGCAACGGCTGACAACCAATCAGATTTCAGTTTGGCGGAGGTCAGATCCCTGAATAAGATGAATTGTGACTGGTGGCTACAGGCCAGCGCACTTTGCGTTCGGCTGAACTGAGTACATGTCAGTATGAATTGGTCACACCACTAATCCGTGTTTACATCTCCAGCATGTGAAATAATCCTCGCTGTCACCCGGGTCCGCCCCCTCACCCGGGTCCGCCCCATCGCCCGTCTGCCTCGGGTCACTTACGTAAGAGAGGAACTACAGATTTTACTACATGTTGTGGCTGCATCCTCCGGGGGCCGAGCGCACAATGTTTCATTGTCGGCAGAGATGTGAGGACATTGTGTTAGCGATTGTTCAATTGTTTAACCCAGAAAAGGGAGACAACGCTTTTCCCACACCGCAGCACAATGCTGCGCGTTCTGGAAAAGCAGCGAGGGAGCGAGTGGCAGCTTTTCCTTCCACCACCACCCGTTGTATGTGGGTCAGCAGGACCCGATATTTCAGCAACAAAAAGCAAAACAAAATGAACTCGGCAGCTGCTGGAAGACTAAAAACTTCTCCCAAATAGGACTACAACTCCCAGCAAAGCATTTTGGAACCTGTAGTGCCTTTAGGCTCGGTTTCCACAATTGCGACCCTCCCAAAGTCGCGCGATTTACAGTACAACTTTGCAATGCGATTTTCGATGTGACGTCATGTGACCGGTGAGAACAAGTCGCATCAACGTTGGAACAAAGTAGGGCAAAAAACTTTTTTTTGGAGTCGCACCAATTAGAACGGGGACCATTGGGTTTGACTTGTCATGTGTCAAGTCGCACAACTCGCAGTAGTGGAAACAGCCTTACAGCTGCATCAACCATGATTACCAAACTACGAAGTAGCAATAAAGAAAGAAGAATTAAAAAAAAAAAAAACTAAAAATATGCAACAAGGAGAGAAAAGGTGTCACCAAGTCCCTGTTCACACCTGTGCGACTTGTCGATGCGAATTTGGACCCCAAAATCTCATGTTTCCCAATGAGCAACGTTCATATCTGTGCGACTTAAAAGCCGTTCCTGCACTACTTTTGTCCGACTTACATGCGATTTTATGTAAACCCTCAAAAGTCGCATCTGCATGCAACTTGTGATGCGCCTTTGTACAGCACAGTCACATTGACCAAAGCAAAAGTCGCACTTGTCCAAAGTCACATCAAAATCAAATCAAGTCGCATGAGTGTGAAGTCAAACACATGCAAATTCTGGGTGAGCAAGTTGCACGCAATTTCACGTGTCGCACCCAGGTCATCGCATTCACTACATGAGCTGCCCCATGTGCATTCGTCACCCCCCCCCCAAAAAAAAAAAAGCTCCCGCTTCTTTTTTGGGCACAAGCGTAGCACATTTTTTAAAACGCTTGTTATGCCGCAGAAATGCATTTGGAATTCCTTTAAAGAATAGTGGCACCCAAAATCAGTGACAGCCCGTCCACTAGAGGCGCCTGGGCTCCGCCCCCTCTCTCCACACCACCCTCAATATGCAACGTATAGAGTCACGCATAACATCGTGGGGGGTGGCATACCGTTTGCCGCCCACCCAAAAGAATTCCACTGGCCGCCACTGCCTAAAAGTGCATTGCACCTTCTGCTGCAATTGGGGATTGGGCACAATCCCAAAGAATCAGCAGAAGCTTTTTTTTTTTTTAAGCACCCGATTAGAACCAGAGGTTTCAATAGGCTTCAAACTAGGATGGGCTCAGGTCACAGAGGATGCGCTCCAATCCCACCCAGGTGTGTTACAACAGCGAGTGAATATTTGCTGCTGAAACACTGATCCTCAATCCGGCCAATCAGAAGTGGGTGCGAGACCCGTTTTCCGACTGGCCGAAAAAGAGAAAAAAAGACTCCCGATTGGCTGCTGGAGGAGGGAGGAAACTGAAGCCGTCACAACCTGTGGAAAGCAGGAGAACAGGAGACATGTCGCCGCCGAGCAGGGGAAGCCGCCGGTGATGGGGCAAGTGTGACCGACGAGGGTGGCATACTGTTTGCCGCTGCCCCAAAAAAAATTCCACTGGTCGCCACTGCATAAAAGTGCATCCTGCCATCTGCTGCAATTTGGGATTGTGGGCAGAAAAATTATATATATACACATATATATATATATATATATATATATATATATATATATATATATATATATACACACACACACACATATATATATATATACACACACACATATATATATATATATATATATATATATATATAATATTATATTATTTCGGTATCGGTACTTGTACTCGGTCCTAAAAAAGTGGTATCGGGACAACATGTATATGGGTTGTCCCGATACCACTTTTTTTAGGACCGAGATACTTTCTTTCCCAGTAGTCGCCGATACCGAATACCGATACTTTTTTTAAACGTGTCCCCAAATGCAGCCATGTCCCCCACATACTGCAGCCATGTCCCCCACATACTGCAGCCATGTCCCCCACATACTGCAGCCATGTCCCCCACATATACGCAGCCATGTCCCCCACATATACGCAGCCATGTCCCCCACATATACGCAGCCATGTCCCCCACATATACGCAGCCATGTCCCCCATATACAGCCATGTCCCCCCCCCCATATACGCAGCCATGTCCCCCACATATACGCAGCCATGTCCCCCACATATACGCAGCCATGTCCCCCATATACAGCCATGTCCCCCATATACAGCCATGTCCCCCCCATATACACAGCCATGTCCCCCACATATACACAGCCATGTCCCCCCACATATACACAGCCATGTCCCCCCACATATACGCAGCCATGTCCCCCCCCATATACACAGCCATGTCCCCCACATATACACAGCCATGTCCCCCACATATACACAGCCATGTCCCCCCACATATTGCAGCCATGTCCCCCCCATATTGCAGCCATGCCCCCCCTACCTCATGATGATGCCGCCGCCGTATATACAAAGCCGCCACCGCGAACATTATAGGCACCTTTTGTTTCAATAGCTCTTTTCCCTGCCGCGCGCCATGTAAAGGACACTCCCTCTTGCTCAGGATTGGACAGACCCGAGCAAGGGGGAGTGTCTATACAAGCGCAGCAGGAAAACAGCTATTCAAAGGTGCCTATAATGTTCGCCGCGGCGGCGGCTTTGTATATACGGCGACGGGGTTCGATTTGCTTATACGGTGGCAGCGTTGGCGGCGGGGGGGTGGGTGAGTATTCTATTTGGGTATCGGGGGTATTTGCGGGAGTACAAGTACTCCCGCAAATACTCGGTATCTGTCCCGATACTGGTATCGGGACATATATATATATATATATATAAATTGTGTCATGTACACACACATAAAATATATATATATATATATGACACGAAAAAAATTGAGTTTTATAAAACTCCCAAAATAGGCAAAAATGTTATATATATATATATATATATCCTGTATATTATTATATTTTTTTTTTCAGTCTGCTTTAGCTGAACACCATTGAGTGTATCTAATGCTCTCACGATATACAGATACGAGGCTCCCAAGTCTGGGAGGAGCAATTTTTTTGACAAAAAGTTTGCACAGCATGAGAACTTTACGGATAATCTTCCATCAGCACCAACGGGGTTAACCCTCCCTGCAGTCCTCTACTCCAGGCGGAGGGACACAGAGGGATAACCGAGGAATCGCATCTCTCCTGGCCACTCGCCAATCGCCTGAACCCCCACCCCCCCTGCACCGCAGGGTTTAATTAACGCCGCATTTCAATTAAACGTAGTAGATAAAGTCCCAGCAGGAATAAAACTGGCGGCATATTAGAGCCCCCGGGAAATGCTGGCAGAGAGGCCGCAATCAGACAAAAATCTGTCACAACACACCGCAGGAACTCCGCAATCCTCCAGATCACTCAGCATGCCGCACTGCTCTGAATAAATTAACTTTATAAAATGCAGAAAGTTTGAGGTTTAAAATGAAAGCCTTTGTTGGCCAAATTAAAGTGGTTGTAAACCTCAGACATGAAATATGAGCAAAGCACATCCCTCTATAGCAGTGATCACCAAACTGAGGCCTTGGGGCCAGATGTGGCCCTCTGCTTGCCTTTATCTGACCCTCAGAGCACCATTCCTCCCACCGACACCAAAGATGGGGGACCATTCCTCCCACCGACACCAAATGATGGTTGGGGGACCATTCCTCCCACCGATACCAAATGATGGGTGAGGGACCATTCCTCCAACCGACACCAAATGATGGGTGGGGGACCATTCCTCCCACCGACACTAATGACTGGGGGACCATGCCTCCCGACACCAATGACTGGGGGACCATGCCTCCCACCGACACCAATGACTGGGGGGACCATTCCTCCCAAAGACACCAATGACTGGGGGGACCATTCCTCCCAAAGACACCAATGATGGGGGACCATTCCTCCCAAAGACACCAATGATGGGGGACCATTCCTCCCAAAGACACCAATGATGGGGGACCATTCCTCCCAAAGACACCAATGATGGGGGACCATTCCTCCCAAAGACACCAATGATGGGGGACCATTCCTCCCAAAGACACCAATGATGGGGGACCATTCCTCCCAAAGACACCAATGATGGGGGACCATTCCTCCCAATGATACGGTACCATTCCCCTTACTGACACCATATCTCCCATTAAAATGATGGGGCACTGATGGCAGGGCATTTTTCTACACCAACAAGCCACAGTCCAGCCCCCCATTTGCTAAGAAAGTTTGGGAACCCCCTGCTCTATAGTGTGTACTTGTCTCAATCCAGAGCTCTAAGTGCAATTTCTGTCTGCTGCTTCATTCCTCTGCTATCAGCATGAATCACTTCTGACAAGTTTTCCTGATAACAAGAGAAAAAATGGTGACAGGGGAGGGGCCCTCAGCTGATTTACAGACTCAACTCTGTTCCCGTGTGCTGTATGAAAGGGTGGGGAGGGGTTTAACTTCCCTCCAATCAGCTTTCAGAGATCTTCTCCTTGAGCTCTGCAGAGTACCTTCAGCTCCCCGTCCCCTTTTTCTGAACTCTAGGTTAGGTCCACATATAAAACAAGAAAAATTGGACCAGTGGGACTTTAAATGGGGCATGGACGGGTTTGTAAAGTTATTGAGGATATCAACAATGAGGATATCAACAATGAAGAATCTATCACAATCCCATCAGGGAGATCTCTGTGGTCAAAGGAAATTGCTTGGTGATCAATCCAAAAAAGAAATTGAAGGAGTCAAATGTAAACTTGATAATGTAATTTGTATCATAATATATAATACAGAGATCATGCAATCAAAGGCATAATACATGTAATAACATTGATATAATAAATATTCAAAATCCAGGACATGACCATTAAACGCCCTGGATTTTGAATATTTATTATATCAATGTTATTACATGTATTATGCCTTTGATTGCATGATCTCTGTATTATATATTATGATACAAATTACATTATCAAGTTTACATTTGACTCCTTCAATTTCTTTTTTGGATTGATCACCAAGCAATTTCCTTTGACCACAGAGATCTCCCTGATGGGATTGTGATAGATTCTTCATTGTTGATATCCTCAATAACTTTACAAACCCGTCCATGCCCCATTTAAAGTCCCACTGGTCCAATTTTTCTTGTTTTCTATTAATACAGGGATGGGGGCACGGTCTAGATGGGTTCGGTTTCCAAACAGATCACTTTCTTCCTTTTACTTAGGTCCACATATGTGAGGGTCAGAAACACGTGCATAGTCAAGCACAATACCAGGGCATAATACCAGGGCCAATGTGGTGTGATATTAATGATCGTGTTGGCCGTCTGTAGAGGTGATTACCACTAGGAGCAGTCTTCCCACCAATGTAAGGGACCTTCTCTTCCCACCGGCCGCCACCGCCGAGGGACCTTCCCTTCCCACCGGCCGCCACCGCCGAGGGACCTTCCCTTCCCACCGGCCGCCACCGCCGAGGGACATTCCCTTCCCACCGGCCGCCGAGGGACATTCCCTTCCCACCGGCCGCCACCGCCGAGGGATATTCTCTTCCCACCGGCCGCCACCAAGGGACATTCTCTTCCCACCGGCCGCCACCAAGGGACATTCTCTTCCCACCGGCCGCCACCAAGGGACATTCTCTTCCCACCGGCCGCCACCAAGGGACATTCTCTTCCCACCGGCCGCCACCAAGGGACATTCTCTTCCCACCGGCCGCCACCAAGGGACATTCTCTTCCCACCGGCCGCCACCAAGGGACATTCTCTTCCCACCGGCCGCCACCAAGGGACATTCTCTTCCCAAGGGGCAAGGGGCATTATTCCGAGTGACCACCAATGTAAGAAGCACTCTTCCCACTGGCCACCAAGGAACCGCTTGTAGCAGAAGTTCACCAAAATCATAAAATTATTTTTGTGGTTCCTAATCCATTGGAAAAGGCTGGTCTTTTGTGAATTTTGTAGGAATGACTAGCAGAGTAAAAATACGCTTCTGCTTTATTGACACAAACATTTCCCCCCTCTGTGTTTTCACTTCTGAAGGTGATAAAAAAAGGGAAATGGTGATATCCAACGCTTTTATCACCTTGTCGGTGCCGCTACAGCCTAGAGAAGGGTTTGTCAGCATTTAATAGGTTGACATTGAAATATCAAAATATCAAAAACAGCACATGACTTCCACTGAATCCATAGCGGGAATAGCTTTATTTCTACCTGGAGTCCAACATTACAGAACAAAACCTGAAAATAATAGCGTATGTAACGGTCACCACCGTTTACGATATCCATTCCATCGCCCCAACAACGACAGCTTATCCGACAATCCAGCCGACAGGACCCATTTCATTCCCCAGAACAAGGACGAGACACACAGCTCTGTTCTAGTTCCAAAATGTATGAACGTTTTAATGGTAAACTCAGCTGGTTCTTATACAGTTACAAACATGTCACAGTTATCAAAACAACACTGAAATTCTCCACCCCCCTCATCACACAATGGGGCTTCAATCACATTATTTTAGATAATTACATTCAGGTGCGTCAATTATCCCCCAGACGTCCCGACTCTGACAAAAAGTGATTCACCTGCAGAATACACATTATGTCAGACGTTCTGTCTCCGACAAAAGGCATTCACACCTGATCATCAATAGGCTTTAAATAGTGTTATGATCACTCACTGAAATGTCTTTCAGGAGCCAGCCTCTTCAATTAACACCTCAACAGCCTGTTACACAGAGGAATGAGTCACTGTTGACCGGTAGGGTCAGAATAAGCCAACAACTTATAATATCTCAAGATATCCTGCAATACATGATCAGTAATGTCCCATCTTATGCAATTTATTATATCATTTCTCAGTCACCCTATGCCCCTATTGGACATAAGGTGACCCTAGACATAACAGTCATTGTGACGCCGGCACAGGAGCACCCCACATCCCTCAAAAGTCTCTGGGTGTCACGGGCCATTCTGTTACAGCGTGTTTGGACACAAAAAGACTCACCCTCCACCACTGAATGCATGTACTGGCAAGGGGTGCTTAGGCATGCTGCAGGGTGTATTGATGCTGGCTGCTCTGGAATCTATTGTTGCTGCCAAGGGGTCCACAGTTGCAGCTGGTGGTCTATTTTTCCTGGGGTGGGTCTGTGGCTGCCAGCAGAGTGCCCCTTGTTGCTGGTTGCTGTGGGGATCGCTAATAAAAGGATTTGAAATTTTGCTTACCCACCATTGTAATCTATACACCTTTGCCAGACAGAACAGCCAATTTGTTTTATTTTTTTATTGAGACTACAGTGGTATCCTTGACATACCTACAGCCTGCTGATGGGACAACGAGGGAGCAGCAACACCATGAAAAGTAATTGGCATCAACCCAGAGGACATCCAGTGAGTGCACAGAATCCTGGACCTACCGGACACCCACTTACAATGATACAGAGGGCCTCCAGGGGGAGCCTGTCATTTAAAGAATTTGGCAAGACCCAGAAGATTGCGGCTGTCATTGTAGTAGCACTGACTACAATGACTGTGGGCTTTCCCAATGATCTCTCAGGTATGAGATGTGTACACCGCGCCAAGCTGACCAATGCAAGCACGCAATAAAAATCATGCCTGTAATTCAAGATTTAAAAGGGAACTCTAAAAACAGCAATAATTCAATATCCATTTCGGGGCAGCCTTGTGGGCACACAGCTCACCATGCCAAAGTAAGATAACCAGGACTTCCTTCAATGCAATTCTTTATATCGCAAAATCTCTGGGAACAATGATACCATTCTGAAATGACCGCTGGCAGAGACAAGCCGCCAATAGACAGACGGGGAGAGAAAATTACATTTTGTCTCATGTCCAGGAAAATAATCCACCGAGATATAATTTTACAAAGCACCCAGTCTTCTGCTCATTGCATATTTGCATATTTGCATAATTACATTTTTCACACACACTATTTTACCCAAAGTTTTGGGACGCCGGCCTTTACACATTAACTTTAATGGCATCCCAGTCTTAGTCCGTAGGGTTCAATATTGAGTTGGCCCCACCCTTTGCAGCTATAACAGCTTCATCTCTTCTAGGAAGGCCGTCCACAAGGTTTAGGAGGGTGTCCAATGCAGGGTTTCTCAACTCGTCCTCAAGGTGCCCCGACAGGTCATTTTTTCCAGGATTTCCCTTGGATGAAACGGCTGTGGTAATTACTAAGGTAGTGAAACTGATCAAATCACCTGTGCAAAATAAATGGAATGACCTGTTGGGATGCCTTAAAGGGTCACTAAAGGATTTTTTTTTTTTTTTTAGCCAAAAAGCTTTTTTTACCTTACTGCAGTGCTGTTTTCATGTCCTCATTGTTCGTTTTTTGCTTTGATGTTGCTGTAATTCTGCTCTGATCTCCACACTTCCTGGTTGTCTGTTTTCTTATAATCACAGTACTGGGAGCTTTCTCACTGTGGTCACTAATCAAGGAGGTGTGATTACTGTGTGGAAACTGAAACTGGGTTGGTGCTGAGGGGTTTTAGAGAAACCATCACTGCCCTCTATTGGCTCTCTGGCTCTGTACATCAGAGAGACAGGAAATAACAGCAAAAACGAAACTAGAAGGTTGATTATATGATTGATTTTTATCTATTTTTAATCATTTTTAAAAGGAATCAGTTAACTTTTATGTCTCTATACCCTGTAAACAGTCATTTCAGCCCAATTGTTTTTTTCCTTTAGTGACCCTTTAAGGACTGGAATTGAGAAACACTGGTCTATAGGAATGTTTGATCATTCTTCCAAAAGCGCATTTGCAAGGTCAGGCACTGATGTAGGATGAGAAGGCCTGGCTCGCAGTCTCCGCTCTAATTCTTCCCAAAGGTGTTTTATCAGGTTGAGGTCAGGACTCTGTGCAGGCCACTCAAGTTCCTCCACCCAAAACTCTTCATCCATGTCTTAATGGACCTTTTTTTGCGTGCAGTCATGTTGGAACAGGAAGGGGTCATCCCCAAACTGTTCCCACAAAGTTGGGAGCATGAAATTGTCCAAAATGTCTTTGTATGCTGACGCCTTAAGAGTTCCCTTCACTGAAACTAAGGGGCCAAGCCCAACCACTGAAAAACATTTACCGTATATACTCAAGTATAAGCCGACCCGAATATAAGCCGAGGCACCTCATTTTACCACAAAAAAAAAAAAAAGGGAAAACGTATTGACTCGAGTACAAGCCTAGTTTGGGAAATGCAGCAGCTACTGAAAATGGAAAAAGAGGGTCAACAATGCCCATTTGCAGCCTCACTGTGACCCTCTGCATGCCTCATGTACCTGATCTCCCACTGTGTCATGCAGTCTTAACTGCAGTCGGCGGCTGTCCACTCTAACAAAGCTCTGCCTCCTCCTCATCCATGATAGACATAGACGGAACACCGATTCAGTTTCCCAGCAGTGAGGCAGTTTTCCATCTATCACGGATGAGGAGTAGGCGGGGCTTTGTTACAGTGAACGGCCGCTGACTGCAGTCAAGACTGCATGACACAGCAGGATACTCGAGTATAAGCTTTTTCAGCATAACAAAAAATTAAATAAAAACTTGCTGAAAAAGTTGGCTTATACTCGAGTATATAACAATGAGGGAATTTAGAAAACCGTGGTTGCTGTTAAGCAAGAACCTACGAATGCAAAAAAAAAAAAAAAATCACTATCAAGCCCCCTATGTGATAGCATTGGACAGGTGAAAGGTTCGCTTTATGAAGACATCAGGGGATCTCCAATGTCTCCCTTGCCCACCACTGCAGCGAATCAAGCACATACTGTGCTAAATTACAGCAGCCATTTTCTGCAGTGTCAGACAGGGAAGCCTGGGAACCAGTTCTGGTGGCACCAGCAATGGGGGGGGGGGCATATTAAATGTGTTGTAGGCTTTATACTATGGTGACCCATTTTCCGGGGACAGTCCCCGGGTGAGGACACTGTCCACGGACCAAGTCTGTCCCCGGTTTTGTCCCCGGATTGGATTTGAACAGGGTCTGGGGCAATTTCAAAGACAGTCAGTACAGAATACTAGCTTAGGGGGGCTGTATTATTTCCATTATCTGTGCCCCTTTCTGATGATCATGTGCTGGTCGGCGTGGAGGGAATATTTCTTCAGTTATGGGTGCCCATTCAGGCCCGCTCGCATGTTCTGTCTTGGCTCAAGTCCCGGCCAGCCGCCCGCCTATCTCCCTGCCTTCCCTAGCAGGGTGATCTTCCTCCGCACCCCACCCAGTAGTAGCCGGGGCCTGGATAGTAAGACTTGACAGGCTGTGAGGCGGGTGGTGGCGGCGACGGGCAGAGAGTAGAGTTGCCACCTCATCCCTTTAAAACCGAACACATATTAATTACACAGGTTCTCTGGCTAATTAAGGTGGTAATTAAACTCACTTGGTGCTTTACCTGTATTAAATTAGCCTCAGAACCTGTGTAATTCATATGTGTTCGGGTTTAAAGGGATGAGGTGGCAACCCTAGCAGAGAGTCGCCGATTGCCGCAATTGCTAGTAAAAAAAAAAAAATATATATATATGTCCCCGGATTTCATTTTAAAAATCTGGCCACCTTACTTTATACCCAAGTCAGTAACAAGCTCATGGTTGATTAAACTCCTTGGTTTTGGCTATCGGACAGTAAGAGCCGGTTCACACAGGAGCGGCACGACTTTGGGGCGACTCGGCAAGGCGATCTGAAGAAGACTTGCAAAATGACTTCTGTGTTGAAGTCAATGCAAGTCGCCCCCAAAGTCGTACAAGAACCTTTTTCTATGTGGGAGCCCCTTGAGTCGCTCCTATTAGAACGTTTCCATTGAATAGAGCGGAGTGCGACTTGTCGAACTGGCTCCAAGTGAAGGAACACGAGAAAAATAAAAAAAATATTAAAAAATAAAATAAAAAAAAACACACCACACCTCACAAGGGTTATAACCATCCATTACTCTATAAAAAAAGTTTTGCCTTTAGCTCTAGAAAATCTCTACAGGGTGAGGAAATACCTCCAAAAAAAAAAGGGATCCAGTGTTGTCCCCAGAGCTAGTGTCCCCACTGGAAAATTTCCCTTCAGTTATATTTTAAGAAAACTCAACATGTGAGAATGCCATCACTGTCATTGTGTCAGAAGACGGGGGTGTTATAGATCTTCTGTGTGGAGATTTCAGGCTTCGTCACTGTGACAAGGCCGGCAGATGGCAGCGACAATATAAAGGTCATTCCCAGCACGCTGAAAGCGCCTCACAGACAACGCTTTTATCTCACAGGCCCTGCGCTCTCATTTACCACACACACACACGCCAACTGCTTCTAATCTCCTCACACACACACACGTCTCTCAGTCGCAGAGGCCTCCATTAACTCATAAGGATCCTCTGAGCTCAGGAAGACATTGCATGGCCTCATTCAAACCAGTGATAAAAAGCAACACTGGTGACACACAAAATGGCGTCCATGGTGTTTACGCGAGACTTTGCAAGGTCCACTTATACTAGGGTGACCAGACATCCCCAGTTTCAGGGGACAGTCCCCTGATTGAGGACACTGTCCCTGGACCAAGTCTGTCCCTGGTTTTGTCCTCAGATTGGATTTAATAGGGGGCAGGGGCAATTTCAAAGACAGTCAGTGCAGAATTAAAATAAAAAAATTAGAATTACACCACCCCCCCCCGCTCCGCCGTGCCTGCTAGAATAGGGGGGTTGTATTTTTCCCATTATCTGTGCCCCTTTCTGATGATCATGTGCTGGTTGGAGCGGAGGGAATATTTCTTCAGTTTCGGGCGCATGCCCATTTAGCTCCGCTCACATGTTCTTCTGCCTTGGCACAAATCTTGGCCAGCCTCCTGCTTATCTCCTTGCCTTCCCTGGGGGAGTGATCTTCCTCCGCTCCCCATCCAGTAGTAGCTGGGGCACGAAGAGTAAGGCCTCGTACACACGATCAAATCTGTCTGCTGGAAACGGTCTGCTAGACCGTTTCAGCAGACAGATTCGATCGTGTGTACGGGCAAACAGACGGATTTGGCCACCCGACAGATTGGAAAGCATGCTTACCAATCTGTCGCTGGGAACCCGTCCGCCCGACATGTCTGCTGGTTAGTACGCTAACCAACAGACATGTCTTCTCGCACACGCGCCGAATGGTTTCGACGCATGCGCGGAAGTGTTTTACTTCCTGGTGCGGTGACGTGGCGGCGTCAACGTCACCGACACGTCAGCGCGCTGTCTGCTGGCGGGGATTTTGGTTTGCTCGTGTGTACACGCGAGCAAACGAAAATGCCAGCAGACAGATTTGTTCAAATCGGTCGGACAGACCGTTTTGAACAAATGGATTTACTCGTGTGTACGAGGCCTAAGACTTGAGAGGCTGTAAAACGGGCGGCAATGGGCAGAGAGACGCTGATTGTTGCCATTACTAGTAAACAAAAAATATGTCCCCGGATTTCATTTTAAAAATCTGGTCACCTTAACTTATACTGTAAGGGCCCCCTTGCCCATGTTTAAAAAAAAAAAAAAAAGAAGAAGCAGACTTTGCATTTTACTGGGTGCCCATGCAGTGTTTACAGACCTTGCGTTTCTCTGGAGGCCATGAGAAAAGATGGTCCGCAACTCCTTGCTTGCTCTTTAAAATTGATTGATTCTCCATAAAAGACACAGACAGCAGCAGTAAACACGTTTCAGCTGCTATCCGTCTTTTATGGGAGAATCAATACATTTTCAAGATTTTAAAAAGCGAGCAAGGAGTTGCGGACCATCTGTTCTTATGATTGCTAATGCAGCTGTGCCACTGCCTTTCTGCACCAAGGTAGCTCTAAACAATCTTCGGATCATATTGGGTAGTAGCGCCCTACTTCTGCTCCAATTTATTTTTCTGGGGGCCCCTGCAGTGTCTGCAAACCCTGCATTTTACTGGGGGGGGGGGGGGTGCCCCTGCAGCGTCTGTAGACCATGAGTTTTACTGGGGGGGGCCGCCTGGAGCGTCTGCAGACCATGAATTTTACTGGGGGGCCCCCTGCAGCGTCTGCAAAGCATGAATTTTACTGGGGGGTGCCCCGCAGCGTCTGCAAACCATGAATTTTACTGGGGGGGGCCCCGCAGCGTCTGCAGACCATGAATTTTACTGGGGGGGGGCCCCGCAGCCTCTGCAGACCATGAATTTTACTGGGGGGCCCCCGCAGCCTCTGCAGACCATGAGTTTTACTGGGGGGCCCGTGCAGCGTCTGCAGACCCTGAATTTTGCTGGGGGGCCCCCGCAGCGTCTGCAGACCCTGAATTTTACTCGGCATATGTCCTACTAAACTTTTCCAAGTTCAAACTGAGATTTATAGTGCAGCCATGCAAATTTGGAGTGGTCGGGACAAAATGATTACACAAGGCGGTGATTGTTCCCAGACTGCCCTGTAAATAATCTCAGATACATGTGAAAACACTTAAAGGGTCACGAAAGGAAAACAATTTTTTTGCTGAAATGATCGTTTACATAAAAGTTAACTGATTCCTTTTCAAAAATGATTAAAAATAGATAAAAATTAATCATATAATGTGCCTGCAGGTTAGTTTCACTTTTGAACTGTCTTCATGTTTCTGTGAAGTAGAAATAGACACACAGAACAAAAACAAACAAATCCAGGGCAGTGTTTTGTTTTTAAAATGAATCTGATTGGTTCTGGGAAGTTTTAGACACACAGTAATGACAGCTTAGACCACCGTGAGAAAGCTCCCAGCACTGTGGTTATAAGGAAACAGACAAGCAGGAAGTGTGGAGAACAGAGCAGGATTACAGCAACTTCAAAGCAAAAACGAACAATGAGGACATGAAACCAGTACTGCAGTAAGGTAAAGGAAGCTATTTAGCTAAAAAATACAATTCCTGTAGTGATCCTTTAAGAGGTCAGTAGGACTAAACGTAATTTAATGTGCACAACAAAAAATAAATTAAAAAAATCTCAACTTTCCTGAAGAGGCAGCACAGTGGCTTAGTGGTTGGTAGTGCTTCGCAGCACTACGATCTCCGCTTCAAATCCCATGTTATTTCTGAGGCTGTATGGGAGCCCCTCCCCCCTGGGTTCTCCATTTACCTCCCACCCTCCAAAGACATACTGGTAGCTTAGATTTGGCTCCTGTCCAAAAATTCGGCAAAGTATGGTATTCTACCGAGTGTGTCCAAGATGGCCACTTCACCCCCCCAACAGCAGATAAATTGCTACGCTTGGAAGCTATAGAAATATTAAATATATATAAAAAAAAGGTTAAAAGATGAATTCCAGGTATGGAAATCTATTTAAATGACATTGGTCGAGCTTTAAAATAATAAAAAATCACTAAGGCCCCTTTCACACCGAGGAGTTTTTCAGGCGTTATATCGCCTAAATACCGCCTGAAAAAACTCCTGCCCTGCAGTCTCGGTGTGGAGTGGTGCGCTAGCAGGACCGCTCCAAAAGTCCTGCTAGCCGCATCTTTGGAGCGGAGAAAGAGCAGTGTGTTTACCACTCCTCCCAATTGAAAGCAATGGGAAACCGCAGTAATACCGCCGGCAATGCGCCTCAACCCTTTTCCGGCTACTAGCAGGCTTTAAAACCGACCGAATACCGCCACAATTTCGGAGGTATAGCGCTGCTATACCGTGAGCGTACCTCCCGCCCCAGTGTGAAAGGGGCCTTAGATGGCCTTAGATGGCTCCTAGTCTCATTCATAAATTACTACCTTTAGTCCAGAAATGGCGTCAAAAAGTTTTTGGGGTGGAGGGGCACCATGTTACTTTCCACATATGGTGGCCACCCTGGTCATCAACTACAAGAAACGTCTTACCTCCGATTGCCAACAAGGGTTTCTCCACAAAAGTACTAAGTCATGTTTTGCAAAAGGGTCAAATACTTATTTTTACTGAACGACAACATTTTTATCTTGTGCTTTTTCTGGATTTTTTGTTGATATTCGGTCTCTATCATATAAAAAATAAAATAAAAATACACCTATGATAAAAAAATTATAGACCCTTAATTTCCTTGTGAGTGGGAAAACTTACAAAAGCTGCAGAGGATCAAAACATTTTCCCACTGTATGCTCTTCTTGTAAAAATTATTTTTTTATATATTATAAAAGAGAAGAATGAACATAAAATAAAAAACTTGGAAAAACCCTGTCATACCAGCGCACACACTACAATGCAATCTGATAAAACAAGCGGCCTTACTATGAGAACAATGGGTAGTTTCCACACCAAACAATGACCGTTGAGGAATCTCGCGTTTTTCTCAAGAGAACTCGCTGAGCGCTGGTGAAAGTTCTGCAGATTTGCCTTCTGGGAAAACAGGCAGTTTATTTATTTTGGGCTGGGTACAGTCACGGTGTTATCGGGCCCTCATTGTCTTACATGGTCTGCAGAAGATGAGCTCACCGAAAACCAACATGACTAAAATGGAAAAGTGCAGATAAGGGAATATCACGATAAGCGTATATTGATTGGTTTGCGCAACAGATATAGTGTCTACAAACTATGGGAAAGATTTATGGAATTTTTTATTTATTTTTTTACTAGTAATGGCGGCGATCTTTAGCAGGACTGTGACATGGCGGCGGACAAATCTGACACTACTGACACTTTTAGGGGACCAGTGACACTGAGGCCACTTACACACGACCGAGGAACTCGTCGTTTTAGACACATTGTTTTCCTCGTCGAGTTCCTTGTTCGGCTTGTCGAGAAACTTGACCAGCTGTCTTTGCGTACACACTGTCAAGACAAAAAAAGGATTTTTAATAACAGCTTACCTGTAAAATCCTTTTCTTGAAGTACATCACGGGACACAGAGCGCATAGTCATTACATGTGGGTTATATGGGTACCTTCAGGTGTGGACACTGGTGTAATCAACTTCACAGGAAGTTCCTCCCTATATAACCCCCTCCCACTGGGAGTGCTTCAGTTTTGTAGCAAGCAATTTCTCCGAGGTTCCACAATGTTCCCCAAAAGAGGGGTGGGAGCTCTGTGTCCCGTGATGTACTTCAAGAAAAGGATTTTACAGGTAAGCTGTTATTAAAAATCCTTTTTTCTTTATCGTACATCACGGGACACAGAGCGCATAGTCATTACATATGGGATGTCCCAAAGCAATGCTCCATGAAGGGAGGGAGACCGTAAGGCCAAAATTAGCCAAACAAAAAACATTATCAGGAGGTAAAATAGCTCCACCAACAGAAAAAAGGGGGCGTGAACCGGGCCAGAGGATTCTATACTACTGCCCGTAGGACCGCCTGCCCAAATGCTGCGTCCGTAGCTTTTGTGACGTCCAACTTATACAATTTAGTAAACGTATGTACGGAAGACCAGGTTGCCGCTTTGCAAACCTGTGCCATAGAGATCTGATGGTGTGCCGCCCAAGAGGCACTCATGGCCCTCGTAGAATGGGCCTTAACTGATAAGGGAGGTGGAACGCGCTTCAGACCATAGGCCTGAAAAATCAGCTGCTTAATCCACCTAGCCAAGGAAGACTTGGCAGCCGGCTGACCCTTCTTGGGGCCATCCGGGAGAACGAAAAGCACATCTGTTTTCCGAATCTTTTCTGTAGCCTTGAGATAAACCCTCATGGCTCGGACCACGTCCAAAGTATGAAGCAGTCTTTCCTCTCTGGACTGGGGAGTAGGAAAGACGGATGGTAGGACTAGGTCCTGATTCAAGTGAAAACTGGATATGACCTTAGGAAGGAAAGAAGGTTGAGGCCGCAGAACCACTCTGTCCTTATGCAGAATAAGGTATGGTTCCCTGCAAGACAAGGCTGCCAGCTCAGAGACTCTTCTGGCCGAAGCCATAGCCACCAAAAAAAAACCAACTTTCGGGTTAGCAGCACAAGAGGGATTTCTTTCAGAGGTTCAAACGGCTGCCTTTGTAAAGCTGACAAGACCAGATTTAAATTCCAGGGGCAGAGGGGAGCTCTAATAGGGGGATTTACATGCAAGACCCCCTGCAAGAAGGTTTTTACAAGCGAATGCGTGGCCAAAAGGCCTTTGAAACCATATCGATAAGGCAGACACCTGCCCCTTTAGAGTACTAAGAGCCAACCCCTTGTCAACGCCAACCTGGAGGAATCGCAAGATCCTGTCAATAAAAAACTTGCGAGGATGCCCTCCTTGAGACTCGCCCCATTCCACATAGGTCCTCCAGACTCTGTAATAGATATTTCTAGAGACTGGCTTTCTAGCCTGAATTAACGTAGATATGACTTGGGCTGAGAGGCCTCTGCCCTTAAGAATTAGGGATTCAGCCGCCAAGCTATCAAATTTAGCTGCTGTGAAGCAGGGTGATAGATCGGGCCCTGAGACAGCAGATCTGGGCGCAGGGGGAGTGGCCACGGTGCCCCTACCGACATCCTCACGATGAGTGCGTACCAAGCCCTTCTGGGCCAGGCTGGGGCCACCAGGATCACCGGCCTGCGATCCACCCTGATCCTTCGTAGAAGGCGGGGAATCATCTGTAGTGGAGGGAACGCATACAGGAGAGAAAACTGGTGCCAGGGGCAAACCAACGCATCGGTCCCGTAGGCCGAGGGGGCCCTGGCTCGGGATACGAATTTGTCCAATTTCTTGTTGAATCTTGTTGCCATGATGTCCACATCGGGAACTCCGAATCTTTGGCAAATCTCTTGGAATACCTGGGGGTGAAGAGACCACTCTCCCGGGAGTAACTGTTGACGACTCAAAAAATCTGCTTGAGAATTGTCTATCCCTGGGATGAACACTGCTGAGATGCAGGGTACATGGGCTTCGGCCCATGAGAAAATCAGGTTTACTTCCCTTTGAGCCGCTAGGCTCCTTGTGCCCCCCTGGTGGTTTATGTATGCCACCGCCGTGGCATTGTCGGACTGTATCCTTACTGGCAGACCCTGCAGGGGGAGAGTCCAGGCGACCAGGGCCAACCGAGCAGCTCTGATCTCTAGGACATTGATGGGAAGCAGACTTTCTGCCTCTGACCACTGTCCCTGCTGGGTCGGTTTCCCTAAGATTGCCCCCCAACTTGTTAGGCTGGCATCTGTGGTTACTATTTTCCACGTGATGGGGCAAAAGGTTTTCCCTTTTGACAATTTTTGAGGGACCAGCCACCAGTACAGGCTGCGCCTGACTCCTGGGGAAAGACCTAATGGACGGTCTAATGTCTGTATGGACTTGTTCCAAGCAGAGAGAATAGCTGCCTGGAGAACTCTGGTATGGATCTGGGCATAGGGCACTGCTTCGAAGGCGGCTACCATCTTTCCCAGCAGTCGCATGCATAGGCGAATAGTCGGCCTCTTTTTGCCTAGGACTATTTGAATTGTTTGAGTCAATGACCTGATCTTTTCTTGAGGTAAAAATATCCTCTGGCATTCTGTATCTAACCGAAGGCCTAGATATTCCAACTGTCTTGTGGGTTGCAACCTCGATTTTCCTTGGTTCACAACTCACCCGAATTCTTGTAGATGCCGAACTGTGCGGACTACTGCATGATTGAGGTTGGAAGCTGATCTGTCGATAACCAGGAGATCGTCCAGTTATGCCAGGACCAAAATGCCTTCTGTCCTTAGGACGGCTAGCACCGGGGCTAACCCTTTGTGAATACCCGCGGAGCTGTTGCCAACCCGAAAGGGAGGGCTACGAACTGGAAATGACTCTGATCTATCATAAAACGAAGAAACTTGTGATGTGCTGGGTAGATCGGCACATGCAGATATGCATCCTTTATGTCTATAGATGCTAGAAAGTCGCCTTGATGCAGGCTGGCTGTCACTGAACGTATGGAATCCATACGAAAGGTCTGAATCTTTAGAAAGCGATTTAGGCGTTTGAGGTCTAGGATAGGCCTGACGTCGCCATTGGGTTTTGGTATAATAAAAAGGTTGGAGTAGAATCCCAGACCCCTTTCTGGGGTTGGTACTACAATTACTCCTTGGAGCAAGAGGCGATCCAACGCCTTTACGAGAGCGGCCCTCTTTAAACGGGTCGCTTGGAAGACTTGACCCCTGAAAATGAGGAGGGGGGATTTCTCGAAACTCTAGTTTGTAGCCTGTGGCTACCACGGACTGAACCCAAGAGTCGGGAATTCTGGCCTTCCAGACTTCGGAGAAAAACTGAAGTCTTCCCCCCACCCAAGAGAGTGGGGGCGCCCCTTCATGAATCTGACTTGATGACTGGTTTAGCCGGCTTGCGAGACCAGGGCCTCTTGTTTGCCGCGGCTTGTCCCTGTGGGCGGCTATTAACTGCTGAACGCCCGGGAGGCCGTCGATAGTGACGGGAAGTCGAAGGGGCCGAGCCTGCAAAGGCCTGTCGTTTAAACGTGGGCCCACGCGGTCTTTTCTTGACCGGTAAGGAAGAACTTTTACCACTTGATATGGTTTGGATATATTTATCTAGGTCTTCACCGAATAGTCTTCCCCCATGAAAGGGAAACCCTGCTAAAAGCTTTTTGCAGGGTGCCTCTGCTGACCAGTTCTTTAGCCACGAAAGACGACGCATGTGAACCACCAGCAGAGATAACCGGGATGCCTGTTGGATGGAGTCCTTAATAGCATCTACTGCAAAGCAGAGAGCCCTAGGGAAATCTGCTAATTCACGAGTTTGCTGAGCCGGCATGTCCTTTAATATCTGTTTTGCCTGATCCTTTAAGGCCTGACAAACGCCAATGGCTGCCACCACTGGCTGAACCATGGCACCTACTGTGGTGAAAGAAGCCTTCAGTAGGGTCTCTAATTTTTTGTCGACCGGATCCTTGAACATCTGGACATTTTCAACCGGACAGGTCAGGGATTTATTCACGCAGGAAATGGCCGCGTCCACTGTGGGGAGTGCCCATTTCTTTAAAAATTCCTCTTCCATAGGATAGAGAATAGAGAACCTCTTAGGAGGGATAAAGATCCTATCAGGTCGAGCCCAATCCTGGTAAATCACGCTCCGCAGAAGGGGGTGAATCGGAAAAGACACACAAGTTAATGGAGCCTTTAAAGAACCCAATGAGGATACCACAGGGGCTACTAGTTCTGGCACTGGAAGTTTAAAAGCAGTGCGAACTATATCGGTCAAAGACTGGATCCACAGGCTCTTCGCTTGAGAGGCCGAAAAATATTCATCTACAGTGGAACCCTCCATGTCTGAACCTTCGGGACTTGGGTCTGCTTGATCCCCTTGTGGGTCCCGTTCCTCCGAAGAGGAGACCTCCGCATCTGAAAACACCAAACTAGGTGAGGGGGATCTAGCCCGTTTGCTGCTTGGCAAAGGGCGGGCAAACAAAGCAGTTAACCTTTTCTCTAGCCCACCCAGGGTGGTCGCTAGCATTTCTTCCGTTACGTAAACGGGAATGGGTGGATCGGGGGCCGCCTCTGCCCCCAGCATCCCCAATGGCTCTTGTACTATGCTACTCGGTGGTCTAACTGGTGAGGGTGGGGCCGTAGAAGCCTGGCCCAAATCATCTGACCCCGATGGAGACCCCTTTTGTTTCTTGGCACCTTTTGCAGCCTTGGCTGGTCCTGATGCCTTTGGAGCCATTGCACAACCTTGAGTCACCCCTCTAGCCAACACCTGACTGTTGTAGCTAGGAGTAATTAATATGAGAACAGGCTGAGGAAAAAATTTTTTTTTTTTTTTACCCGCCTGGGAGGTGGCAATACTGAGGAAAACCTGTGAGTATTGCAACACCAATGCCCGTTAGCCGGAGTCCAAGGTTGACTCAGATACTGCTGGATCTAAGGCTGAGTCCCTTTAAGCAAAAAAACTCTTTTTTTTTTTTTTTTTTTTTTCTGGTCAATAGTGGAACTAAGTCCTTGACCTGAAGATCCACAAACCGCCACTGGGTGTCACTGTGGCCAAAAGACCCAGCTGCGCACTCTGTGTCCTTCTTCCTCTGCCTTACTTTTAAAAACAGACCCCGACGCTGCTGGCCCGCCCCCCCAACGCACGCCGACGCTATAAAAGGCGGCGTGCACGCACGCGCACCCCCCCACGCTGAAAACATGGAGGAAGCAGAGCAGAGGAAAAACATGGACCAGCGCCAGGCAGCAACAACAGACACCAGGTAAGCACTAATCTTATTGTAGTGCACAGAGAGAGGAAGCTGTCCCCATGGGCTTCCTAAGAAACAGGAGTTTTCACCAGCAATTTCCTCTTTAAAACATGTGGGGTTGCAGTATCAATGCTAACAGGCAGACCTGGGGTGAGTAGCAAATATATATCTTACACAAGTATACATATATCTACATGTTATCTGGGTAAACATTAGTATCCCATCCTGCCCACACAGACATAGTGGAGATAGTGGCTGATGCACAAGCATACCATTAGCCAACCCAGAACCCCCAGGGGGATACCTACTGTCGAACCAAGTCCCGCAGGTTCCCTCTTACCTGCTCCACGCCGCAGGGTATTGCAAACTGCAAGAGGCCCAATCTTCCCCCATCTCCGTGGGTATTGTCTCGGACCTTCAGGGACCGGGGTCCTGTGTTAAGGAACCCACACCCCTGGACCTATATAGCATCCTGGCATCAGTAGCGTTTAGTCCTGGGAGAGACCAAGGCACTGGAGCCCAGAATCCAGCCCTCCAAGGAGAGGCATTATAGGCAAAACCCCACTCCAGCAGGGCCCGGGTACCGTACTCCTTGGCTTTGAAGCACTTCGGACGGATCCGGCTAGCTATCCTGGGTCCCGAGACCTTCGAGGGACAGCTAGACGTGACCAACACCTAAGACACTGGCGAAAAAACTGAAGCACTCTCAGTGGGAGGGGGTTATATAGGGAGGAACTTCCTGTGAAGTTGATTACACCGTGCGTCGCGCTGTCGTGTGGTACGCGCATGCGCAGAGAGGATTACGATGCCCGAGGCAGTGTAGTGCTGGAACGCAGCCACTTCAGAATAGGTGGCATGCGTTCCAGCCCAGGTGGATGACTTTGGGATAATGGAATGTGAAGGGAAGGAGGGCACTGCCTCAGGATATGTAAGGTATGTGCACTTTCAAGGATAACATCTCTGACACCTGAAAATGGATGCATTTCTCCATTCCCCTTCCCTTCCAGATTGGCGAGTCTTTGGACTATGGGATACCCATCGGTAAGACCATGCCAAGTCTGTGAGATATAGGGATCGTACATCCAAGGGTTAACTTTAAAATGGGGGGAGTTTTGCCAATAGACCTCCCTGTGGGCGGGGTGACCTGTGACCCTCTAGCACATGCTCTTTTTACCTCTCTGTGTATATGTGTGTGTGTATATATTCTGACAAGCTGCATAGTGAGGGAGCAGTGCAGACCACCGGGGCTCTGAGGAAAGGGGTACGCCCCCGAAACGTAAGCCTAGCCTGATTATCGGTCAGATACCTTTGTAGACTGAAGCAACCGTCCTGTTCTGCTGGCGCTGTTGGATTGTCTTTTAAGGCTTGTTTTTAACTCATTTTTGTGAGTATAACTATTGATTTTAGTATTTTAATAAAAATTGTGTAACAGTATCACACTAGGTCGGTGCGCCCTCCATTCTTTTTTCTTTTTTAGTTCCTTTGAATTTCCACGATTCTAAGGAGGGCTGCAAGACTTTGGAAAGACACTGTACAATTGAATTGTATGTCCCCATAAGCAAGAAATACCGGAGCGCAGGAGATTTACATTGTTTTGCACACCTGAAGGTACCCATATAACCCATATGTAATGACTATGCGCTCTGTGTCCCGTGATGTACGATAAAGAAATCTCGTCGTTCTCAAACGCGGTGACTTCAAAATGTACGACAGCAGGGGGAAGTTCGAAAACTTTTCAGTCTGTTACAGTGTGACAAATGTGCTATTTCCATTACAAACGCTACTTTTACTAGTGATGAGCGGAATACGCCATATTCGATTTCGCGATATTTCGCGAATATTTCGAAAAATATTCGCGAATATTCGTTAATATCGAATATTCGTGATATTTTATAAAAAAAAAAAAAAAAAAAAATTCCGAAATCTCGCCAATTTTTTTGGATAAAATATCACGAATATTCGATATTTACGAATATTCGCTATATTTTATAAAATAAAAAAAAATTGATTGCGAAATTTGAAAAAATGCGAATATTCGAAATAGCGAATATTCGCCGCGATATTCGAGTTATTCGCGAATACTCGAATATGCAATATTCGTAGCGAATATTCGCAATGCGAATATTCGTGAGCAACACTAACTTTTACCGAAGGTGCACAGGTTTCTAAGCATACACACGCTCGAGTTTGTCGAAAAGCAGCCAGACGAGGAACACGACGAGCCAATTTGACTCCCGTCGAGGAAAAAGAAAACTTGCTCTCTTTTTTGCTCGTCGAGTTCCTCGACAGTTTCCTCGATGAAAAACACACGACCGGTTTCCTCAGCAAAAATGCTCTCCCACCGAGTTTCTTGATGGATTCTGTCGAGGAAACCGGTCGTGTGTATACGAGGCCTTATACAGTGATCAGTGCTAAAAAAAAAATATGCACTGTCACTGGCAGGGAAAGGGTTAACATCAGAGGTGATAAAATGTGTTCCCTGGGGGTGCTTGCTGTGTGGGAGATGCTTTGACTGGGGGAGGGGGGGGGACAGAGATCCACATTCCTGCTTAGCAGACACACAAGATCTCCACCTTCCCTTCTGACAGAACGGCGATCTGCCCCATTTACACATTTTTGTGATTTCTGTCTGCCTCGGGAATAAGGATGAGCTCCGGCGTGTTCGCACAGACCACGTGCAGAGCAAGCCAGGAAATCGGCACCACGCTGCGCTAATCACAGGTGGGGAGACATTTCCCGATCTCTGCAGCCGAGCATCGGGACAATGTCTCCCTACCCGTGATTAGCGCAGCGTGGTGCCGACTTCCTGGCGGCTCTGCACATGGTCTGTGCGAACACGCCGGAGCTCATCCTTACTCGGGAACAATTGGCGGGTCCCAGTGGATATCGGGTTTGCCAGAACCGCCGATTTGCTCCCGCTGTGCCCCAGACTTGGCAATCAAAATCAAGTACAGGTACGAGATTTCACGCTGAAGGGACGCCCTGCTGCAGGAAATGTACGTGGGGCGGTGCGGAAGAAATAAGTAAATTATGTTGATAAGGGGGGGGATTGACGAACTAGGAAAAGCAAAAATTAAAACGAAAGTTTTAAATAAATTACGCAATTGCTCTGGTACAAAATTTATGCAGATAAAAAGATATGCAGGTCACACCTCGGGATATATTATTAGGGAGTAGACGACTTATCAGGCTTTATTTTAGCTCCTTTTGCACCAACTTTAGCTCAAAAATATTTTTGACTTTCAAAAACACACCTGTTTGTTCTCCAAACGCAGAGAAAAAAAAAAAAAAAAAAGCCTTTTGAAAAGAAAATAGGAAGTGGTTTTACTGTATTGCAGGAATTGCCCTTTGCTCCCGGCCGCCTGTTAATGGCTAGCTGGTTCTGTACAGGAAAAACAAGTGACTCAATTACCTCTGGGCTGTAACAATAGCGCGCTGACTATCGGAGGCGTCCCCCCCCCGCGTACGCAGGTGTCCTTCCACAATACAGATGTGCCCGTATCTAAAAGACTCCACAAAACAACACGCTGGGCCGCTAAAAATAAACCCCCAGCTGCTTCTTTAAAAATGCGTCTGAGGTCATCTCTAACCAGAAAATATGGAGCTCTGTGGATTGGCACGACTGCCTTGCAGAGCCGGGGTCCTGGGTTTAATAGCCTGCAGAGCTGTACAGGATTTCGGCTTTGAGAGGGATAAGAGAGGCACTGGGTGACCTTAAAAAAAAAAAAAAAAAAAAAAAACTAAAACTGAAAATTCCTGTTAATAGTTTTATAAAACCTACATTTTCAGTAAACAAAAAGATCATATATAGTTAGGATATATATATTATTATTATTATTAAGTACATGGGTTGTATGTTTGTAATGTCCATTTATAAAAATCATTAATAAAAAAATACTTGAATACGGCTTACCTATAGGTCGGACATGTCCAAAGTCCAGCCTGGGGGCCAGTTGCGGCCCACATTCCAGTTTAATGCGGCCCCACTGGTAATTTGGATATATATATATCTCTTTTGCAGCCCCCAACGAATCCCTGAGCTTCGTGCATTCAGAGGCTCCATTCATGGCAATGCAGAATGCAGGTTTAATAAAAGTTCATTTATTATTCATATCTTTTATAGCACCTTTAAACATGCCAAAACCCGCCGTCATTGATTAACATAACGCTTCTTCTCAAGCATCAGGATTTTCATGTTCAAGTAGTAGCTGCCATTGGATGATTTATTTAATTTAATAAAAAAAAAAAAGTAAAGCTGAACCTTCCCTGGTTCTTCCTTTCCTCCCTCAACTTGCAAAATTTAAATTTTAAAATAAAATCTCTTTTTATTACATATCAAGACCCAGTGTAGTCATCACAGGGTCTCCATTTTTACTATGCAATGAAGGCAGATCATAGCTGATGGGAGCAGGTCTGTCTTAATGCATGGCCACTGCCCAGGGGCCCCAGGTTCATGGGGGGGGCCTCATGATAATTTTGCATTACATCATACTTGTCAACTTTCCCAAATTAGCTGGGATAGTCACGCTTTTTTACTAAGCTGTCCCAGGATGGCAATGCCCCGGGCAATGTCCTGGAACCTGCACTGTGCCCCCCTGACCTGTACCGAGTCTTTCTGCCTGCCCCCCGTACTATGTCCTTTGTGTTGATTAGCCTTTGGATTATGGCGTGTTTTCTTATTGGTTAAAGTATATGTTTAATTTTATCAACTATTTATACTTGAATTCTTGAGTAGGTGTGTAAATTGGGGCAGGCTGGTAAGGGCACCATTTGTATTAAAAAATAAAGAAATATTTTGGACAGGCGCACTGCGAAAAAATATCTAAGGATAAAACCACTACAATCCACAGCAAAAATAGGATACACAGCTGACGCGTTTGGCACCAATACTTAGTGCTTAGTCAGCCAACGACTGTATTACTTTGCCCAGGAGCCCATGATGTTATCAAGACAGCCCTGGATGGGAGAATCCGGCAGGGTGCTGTATATGGCTTCCTGAAAACATCACAGCCCCCTGCCTCAGTACTCCTCTCACGGGCACTCAGTCCTGATACAAGCAGTAGGCTGGTTTTTGGGAGCCTTCTCAACCAGTGAGCGACTGATGGACGGATCTATTGTCTGATGGTGCCTACATAGTTACAATATTAACTTTACTTGACTGAGCCGCTGATGTAAGACCAATAATACCATTCATCTTTTTGGGTAAGGAACAGATGTTTTTAGCTGCCTGTAGGGGACCTTCCATCATTTTAAGGGACGTCTCCCTGCCGAGTGCCAGCGTACTGAGACGTCTCCCTGCCGAGTGCCAGCGTACTGAGACGTCTCCCTTCCTCGATGAGCACCAATATAAGAGGACGTTTCCTCGATGAGCACCAATATAAGAGGACGTTTCCTCGATGAGCACCAATATAAGAGGACGTTTCCTCGATGAGCACCAATATAAGAGGACGTTTCCTCGATGAGCACCAATATAAGAGGACGTTTCCTCGATGAGCACCAATATAAGAGGACGTTTCCTCGATGAGCACCAATATAAGAGGACGTTTCCTCGATGAGCACCAATATAAGAGGACGTTTCCTCGATGAGCACCAATATAAGAGGACGTTTCCTCGATGAGCACCAATATAAGAGGACGTTTCCTCGATGAGCACCAATATAAGAGGACGTTTCCTCGATGAGCACCAATATAAGAGGACGTTTCCTCGATGAGCACCAATATAAGAGGACGTTTCCTCGATGAGCACCAATATAAGAGGACGTTTCCTCGATGAGCACCAATATAAGAGGACGTTTCCTCGATGAGCACCAATATAAGAGGACGTTTCCTCGATGAGCACCAATATAAGAGGACGTTTCCTCGATGAGCACCAATATAAGAGGACGTTTCCTCGATGAGCACCAATATAAGAGGACGTTTCCTCGATGAGCACCAATATAAGAGGACGTTTCCTCGATGAGCACCAATATAAGAGGACGTTTCCTCGATGAGCACCAATATAAGAGGACGTTTCCTCGATGAGCACCAATATAAGAGGACGTTTCCTCGATGAGCACCAATATAAGAGGACGTTTCCTCGATGAGCACCAATATAAGAGGACGTTTCCTCGATGAGCACCAATATAAGAGGACGTTTCCTCGATGAGCACCAATATAAGAGGACGTTTCCTCGATGAGCACCAATATAAGAGGACGTTTCCTCGATGAGCACCAATATAAGAGGACGTTTCCTCGATGAGCACCAATATAAGAGGACGTTTCCTCGATGAGCACCAATATAAGAGGACGTTTCCTCGATGAGCACCAATATAAGAGGACGTTTCCTCGATGAGCACCAATATAAGAGGACGTTGCCTCGATGAGCACCAATATAAGAGGACGTTTCCTCGATGAGCACCAATATAAGAGGACGTTTCCTTGATGAGCACCAATATAAGAGGACGTTTCCTTGCAGACCACCAATATAAGAGGACGTTTCCTCGATGACCACCAATATAAGAGGACGTTTCCTCGATGACCACCAATATAAAAAAAGAGGACGTTTCCTTGATGAGCACCAATATAAGAGGACGTTTCCTTGCAGACCACCAATATAAGAGGACGTTTCCTCGATGACCACCAATATAAGAGGACGTTTCCTCGATGACCACCAATATAAAAAAAGAGGACGTTTCCTCGATGACCACCAATACATGGAGGACGTTTCCTTGCAGACCACCAATATAAGAGGACGTTTCCTCGATGACCACCGATATACAGAGACTTTCTTACCAACCACCATTATACAATCGATGGATCGACTTGTGTACAATCAGCTCGCCAAAACATGGATCGCTCTTCAGAGGGCACCACACTCTGCGAGTGTGAAAGAGCACCAACATGCATAGGGCTCATTCCCACCATTGCATTACTACAAGCCTGCTAAAGCTCAGTATCCTTGGATAAATGTGCATTGCATTAAGGCAGCCCATGAATAGGTTGACAAAGTGCCAAACTTGGTGCATGCGGCATCCCTGGCAGTGCACAACGCCAGTTAGTTGGTCAGCGAGCTGCGTTGGAGCGCCCTTCAGAATGCATGGCACTGCATTGCACCAACACACGAAATTAGGGCTGAACAGAGTTAAAAATATTTTGGCAAGAAGAACAATTCACTTCCTGCATGTCACTTTCTGCAGTATTTAGCGCTTTGGCTGGATAACACGTTTCCAGCTAATGACCATTATCTGAGATGTTCAGCCAGCAGATCCTCCAACGAGCGTGCCAGCTCCTGACAATCAAACGTTTTCCGGCAGAAAGGGACATCTGATCAGAAGATGACACAACCAAGCTGTCGCTCCTTCTGCCACGGACCTCTGATGTACATCAGACCGATCCTCTTTAATTAATTCCTCCAGAGAAATATGTGCAAAGTAACAATTTGATGTCGCCCGTCACTAGCAATCAAGCAGAACTCCATAGACATAAAAACTTCAATGTAATAAATTCCCCAAATAGCCACAGAGGATTAAAAAAATAAAAAATAAAAAAAAAAACTCACCGGCCACTTATAAGGCACACCTGTTTAATTGTTTGAGAACACAAATTGCTAATCAGCCAATCACATGGCAGCAACTCAATGCTTTTAGGCATCTAAAACGTGGTGAAGACGACTTGCTGAAATTCAAACTGAGGATCAGATTGGGGAAGTAAGGGGATTTAAGGGACTTTGAACATGGCATGGTTGTTGGTGCCTGTTATGTCCTGGTCTGAGTATTTCAAAAACTGCTGATCTACTGGGATTTTCCAGGTAACATCTCTCGGGTTTACAGAGAATGGTCCAAAAAAGAAAAAAATATCCAGTGAGCGGCAGCTGTGTGGGGGGAAAATGCCTTGTTGATGTCAGGAGAATGGGCTGACTGGTTCCAGATGATAGAAAAACAGTAAGGGCGCTTTCATTACTGATCCGCCTCCGTGTGTCCGTAAGCTCAGCGGGGATCGCTCCGTAAATCCCTGCTGAGCCGTCGGATGACAGGGCGGTCTCCGCACACTGTGCAGGGACCGCCTTGTCTTTTCTCCGCTCTCCCCTATGGGGGGGGGGGGGGGGGGAAATCGGATGAACACGGACCGTGTGTCCGTGTTCATCCGATCCGATGACGGAAGGAAAAATAGGACATTCTTCCGTCTGCAAAAAAATCAGCGGGTGATTACGGTTCGCAAACGTCTGAAAGGGGCCTTACTCAAAATAAGCACTCGTTACATCCAAGGTATGCAGAATACTAGACACCGGAAGTAACGTCACTGGCTCCTCCCGTTGTGTTGTGTCACTGGTCACGTGACTCTCTCAAAAGGAATCAAAAACTTTTACAGAGAGGGGTCCGGAAAAATAAAAAACTAGCCAATGAGCAGCAGTTTTGTTGAGGAAAATGTCCTGTTGATGTCAGAGGAGAATAGGCAGACTTGTTTGAGATAATAGAAAGGAGACAGTAAGGCCACGTACACACTATCAGAGCGGTCGAATGAAACTGGCCTGAAGACCAGTTTCATTGGACCAAATTGATCGTGTGTACGGCCCATCGGACCGTTGTCCATCAGACCAAAACGATGGTTAGTACACAAAAGCATCAGACCAAAAACCCGCGCATGCTCAGAATCAAGTCGACGCATGCTTGGAAGCATTGAACTTCGCTTTTCAGCACGTCGTTGTGTTCTACGTTACCGCGTTCTGGCCCGATGGGATTTTGGACTGATGGTGTGTACGCACATCAGACCACTTCAGCAGTGGTTCGATGAAAACGGTCCGTCGGACCAGTCTCATCGGTTTGTACTGATCGTGTGTACGTGGCCCAACTCAAATTTGGAGTTGGAGGCACTAAATGATTGAGGTTGGGAACCACCAATGTATGGCTGGTTAAGGGCCTGGCCACTGTGCCCCGGTATAATCCCATCTAACCACTGACAAGCTGAATCCAGCACCTTCACGTGTTTTGAGAAATAAAGATGTAATACTAGGTTATAAACTTCTCTGCACTTTATTTTTTTCTGTAACAGGAAAGAGAAAAAGAGAAAGAAGGGAGAAAAAGAGAGAGAGAAAGAAGGGAGAAAAAGAGAGAGAGAGAGAGAGAGAAAGAAGGGAGAAAAAGAGAGAGAGAGAGAGAGAGAGAGAGAGAGAGAGAGAGAGAGAGAGAGAGAGAGAGAGAGAGAGAGAGAGAGAGAGAGAGAGAGAGAGAGAGAGAGAGAGAGAGAGAGAGAGAGAAGGGAGAAAAAGAGAGAGAGAGAAAGAAGGGAGAAAAAGAGGGAGAGAAAGAGAAAGAGGGAGAAAGAAGGAGAAAGAAGGAGAAAGAGAAAGAAGGAGAAAGAGAAAGAAGGAGAAAGAGAGAAAGAGAAAGAGAAAGAGAAAAGGAGAAAGAAAGAAGGAGAAAGAGAAAGGAGAAAAAAGAGAAAGAGAAAAAAGAAGGAGAAAAAGAGAAAGAGAAAAAAGAAGGAGAAAGAGAGAAAGAGGGAGAAAAAGAGAAAGAGAGAAAGAGGGAGAAAAAGAGAAAGAGGGAGAAAAAGAGAAAGAGGGAGAAAAAGAGAAAGAGGGAGAAAAAGAGAAAGAGGGAGAAAAAGAGAAAGAGGGAGAAAAAGAGAAAGAGGGAGAAAAAGAGAAAGAGGGAGAAAGAGAAAGAGGGAGAAAGAGAAAGAGGGAGAAAGAGAAAGAGGGAGAAAGAGAAAGAGGGAGAAAGAGAAAGAGGGAGAAAGAGAAAGAAGAGGAATAAAGAAGATTTGATCCAATGACCCTCACTGGATCTGTATGGATGAAATCCCCCACAGAGCGGTTCACCTGTTGTGACCCGATGTGGAATACTTCATCCAGGAACTGTCGGATCTCATACAGGAATGAGACTTACATCCTAAAATTGTTCGCAGCTGCACAGCGGTGTGCCTCTGCCCCTCCCCACCCCCGATGGACGGACCGCCATCAGCGTTTGATCCTAAACACTCCTCTCCCCGTCCTGCTGTGTTCTGGCCGAGATTCACTTCTACCGGTAACTGGACTCAGACATTGCCAAGACTCAACACACAAAAGTTTAAGAAGGACGTACAAAGAACAATGAGGACTAATAAAAAGGTTCAGTGGCAATGGCCGGGTTCAGGGATAGGTCCAGGAAGAGTGGCCGGCCTGGGCTTCATGCAGAGTGACCCCAGGAGATCTGTTGGGTCTTTAAAGGCTGACTGTGGGGGTACAGAAGACGGCCAGGGCTTCATAGAGGCTAGGAAAATCCCTGGAAGACCCGTCCTGGACATTGAGGGCCTGGTGGTCACATAAAGCAATCTGAAACCTGGGCACTATCGCTGCATTTCTGCCCACCATTCCAAGTAGCAACAGAACGCATGTTTGGGCCGCGATTTTGATGGGACTTGAAGCAATGCTTATTATCTTGACGTTTATGGACCTCAAAGCTGCATCTAAGTCGGACCAAAGTAGCGCAGTGAGGCTTGAAGTCACACAGATATGAATAGTACTCATTGGAAATCATGGGGTACGACTTGGGGCTGAAAAGACGTCTGACAAGTCGCACAAGTGTGAAAGGGGCATAAGTCTGTATTAGGCTCGGTTTCCACAATTGCGACCCCAAAGCTGCGCGATTTACAGTGCAACTTTGCAATGGGAGATACCATGGGAGAACAAGTTGCACCAGAACAAAGTAGTACAAAAACCTTTTCTGAGTCGGACCAATTAGAATGGGGACTATTGAAATACATTATTTTTGACTTGTATTGCGACTTCACGTGTCAAGTCGCACAACTCGCAGTAGTGGAAACAGAGCATTAAACTCAAACCAAATAATGTTATATATTGCAGCTTACCAATCATTAGATGTGGTGGCTGGATTAGATTTCTGTTTTCACCTGGTGATCCTGCCAGCAACACGCCTCCTATATTAGAGCGCCCCCCCACTCTGGATGAAGGGGGGGGGGGTAAGAGTGCAAGATGTACTAGCATATTTAGGTAAAAATTATATATATAGATGAATTGTTGTGATCGGCTCTCAAAAGCTGTGCACCACTGATCCGATTATCGTACAATCGTGTGGAATGCGGATCGTGTGTACGGGCCATTAGTGTCAGATTTGTCCGCCGCAATGTCACAATCCCACTAAAAAAATCACTGATCATAGTAGAATTTTTTTTTTTTTTTTTACTATCTGAAGGTTACTTTTGCTGTCTGTGTTCTCAGTCCGATGTGTCACCACAGTTGGCAAAACCCAGAAAACCTTCCACACATCCTCATTAACCACTTAAGGACCGCCTCCTGCACATATAAGTCGGCAGAATGGCACGACTGGGCACAAGCACGTACCTGTACATCCTCTTTAAGTGCCCAGCCGTGGGTCGCGGGCACGCGCCAGCGACCCAGTTCGAAGCTCTGCGGCCGCAGGACCCGATCGCCGCTGAAGTCCCGCGATCGGTCCCCGGAGCTGAAGACCGGGGAGAGGTGAGTGTAAACACAGCTTTCTCGTACTTCACTGTGGCGCTGTCATTGATCGTCTGTTCCTGGATATAGGGAAACAAACAATCAATGACGTCACACGTCCAGCCCCGCCCCCCTACAGTTAGAAACACATGAGGTCACACAACCCCTTCAGTGCCCCCTAGTGGTTAACTCCCAAACTGCAATTGGCATTTTTAATGCATTTTTTGCTGTGAAAATGACAATTGTCCAATGTGTCCGCCATAATGTCGCGGTCAAAAAAAAAAACACTGATTGACACAATTAGCAGTAAAAAAAAATATATAATAATGCAATAAAACTATCCCCTATTTTGTAAACACTATAAATTGTGCTCAAACCAATCGATAAACGCTTACTGCGATTTTTTTTTACCAAAAATATGTAGAAGAATACGGCCTAAACTGAGGGAAATTTATATATATATAATTTTTTTATTTATTTATTTATTATATATATATATATATATATATATATATATATATATATATATATATATATATATATATATATATATATATATATTTTTTTTTTTTTTTGGGGGGGGGGGAGAGAAAAGTAAAAAATATAGATTTTTTTTTCAAAATTGTCGCTCTATTTTTTTGTTTATAGCGCAAAAAATTAAAACCGTAGAGGTAATCAAATACCACCAAAAGAAAGCTCTATTTGTGAGAAAAAAAAACAAACAAAAAAAACGCCAATTTTGTTTGGGAGCCACGTCGCACGACCGCGCAATTATCAGTTAAAGCAACGCAGTGCCGAATCGCAAAACTGGCCAGGTCCTTTACCTGCATAATGGTTTGGGGCTTAAGTGGTTAACACTTCTTTTAGCGTCAAATGTTTTTCCTGTTAAACTCTAACAATTCCTCGATTCCGTTAATATCTGCAGAGATCAGCAAGTTTCACTTCCATCACAAGTCCGAAAAATAACCCGTTTATTCCTCATTTTAAAATAAGATGCAAATCACTTCTCTACTTTCCTGGGCCCAATAAACATCCAGAAACGCTACATTAAACCCCAGGAATATTAGTATATCATTGTCGATCCATCCATTCCAAACTGCATGCAGCTGTTCCTGGTTTAGCCTGGATTCACACCTATGCAGTTTAAGTGCATTTTGCAGATTTGCACTACAGAGTTCATCTAACATGGTTTCCTATGGAACACATTCTGTAGAGCAAAACGCAAAAAGCACAAAAAAAAATAAAAAATGCGTAGCTGTGAATTCAGCCTTATTGCCATCATCAAGGCAGTGGTCCTTGAGTCCACGCTTCCCTAAAATTGGGGGGCCCCATGATGACACGGACAGTGATAGATGCAAAGGGGAGGCAGTCCGCATGGAAACAGGGCCATCATAATAGCATCATGGGCCCCTGGGCAAAGTAATACTCTGGGGCCCCTACAATGGTGAACAGTGCAGGTAAACAGACATCAAGTAGGTAGGAGGCAGACTGCCTCTCCTGTGTATCCATCACTCTCAGTGCCATCATGGGGCCCCCAATTACGGGGCAGCGTGGGCTCAAGGACCAGCTGCTTTGGGGAAAGTGCAGGGGACCCCCATACAGCTGGGGCCCCTGGGCAGTGCCCAGGTGTGCCCTCTCATTATGGGCTCTCTGCCGTAGCGCTTAACCACTTCAGCGCCAGAAGATTTATCTCCCCCCCTTCATGACCAGGCTATTTTCTGTGATACAGCACTGCGTTACTTTAGCGGACAATTGCGCTGTCATGCGACGTTGTACCCAAATAAAATGTGTTCCCCCCCCCCCCCCCACACAAGTCAGTGCACAGTAATCAGTTCATTTTTATAGCACTGATCGCTGTATAACTGTCAACAGTCCCAAAGCAGCTCTTATATCGCCTAAGAACCAACCAAGGGTCCCCATCTGAAACCATCTCTCTACCCAGCGCATATACTGTTTGAATTACATATAGCCCTGTGGCTAATAAGTGAATGTTTCTCAGAGTGACCTATGTGGTTCTTATTATTTATATGTTTCTTCCTTTTTTCTAATGCATAGTACAGTGCAAATGTTGTGTTGTAATTGTTGTGTCTTTTTCTATTAAATACATTTTTTTTTTTAATTCTGTGCCTATAAAGTCCAAATTTTTCCCAGTTAGAGGCATGTTTTCATGCCCCTTTCAAAAAATCCAACAGTCCCAAATTAGCGTCAAAAGTGTCCGATGTGGCCGCCATAATGTCGCAGTCACGATAAAAATCTCAGATCGCCATCACAAAAAAAAAAAAAAAAAAAACACACCATAAAACTATCCCCTATTTTGTAGACGCTATTAACTTTTGAGCAAACCAATGAAATGCTTATTGCGATTTTTTTTTTTACCAAAAATATGTAGAAGAATATGTGTCGGCTTAAACTGAGAATATATATATATATATATATATATATATATATATATATATATATATATATATATATATTAAACATTTTGGGCATATTATAGCAAAAGAAAAAAAAATATATAGCTTTTTCCCAAAATTGTCACTCTTTTTTTTGTGTGTGTGCGCGTTTGTGTGTTATTTTTTTTTTTTATTATACACTCACAAAAAAAAAGGGAGTGAAAATTTTTACTTTCTGCTGTAATATTCCACCCCCCCCCCCAAAAAAAAAGAAGTGGTGTGTGTAATATATGTATAAATTTATATTACTACACTATCATTAAAACACACAAAAAAATATATATTATTATTACACACACAAAAGAGCGATACATTTTGAAAAAAAAAGTATTTTTATACTTGTTGCTATAATATCCCCCCCCTCCAAAAAAATACCACCGAAAGTTTTATTATTTTTGAAAAAAAAAAAACACACACGTCGATTTTGTTTGCGTGCAATGACGTACGACCGCGCACGTCAGTTTGAAGTGACACAGTGCTGTATCGCAAAAAATGCTCTGGTCAGGGAGGGAGTAAATTCTTCAGGGGCTGAAGTGCTTAAAGGGGTTGTAAAGGTATATATTTTTTCCCCCCTAAATAGTTTCCTTTAGCTCAGTGCAGTCCTCCTTACCTCATCCTTCCATTTTTGCTTTTAAATGTCCTTATTTCTTCTGAGAAATCCTCACTTCCTGTTCTTCTGTCTGTAACTCCACACAGTAATGCAAGGCTTTCTCCCTGGTGTGGAGAAAGCCTCTTGAAAGGGGGAGGGGGCGAGCAGGAGGGTCAGGACGCTTACTAACACACAGCTCCTTTCTCTATCTGCAAAGTAGAGAGTGTCCCGACTTAGCCTCTTGAGGGGGGACGGGGCGAGCAGGCAAGTCAAGACACTCTACTTTGCAGATAGAGAAAGGAGCTGTGTGTTAGTGGGCGTCCTGACACTCCTGCTCGCCCCCTCCCCCCTCAAGAGGCTTTCTCCACACCAGGGAGAAAGCCTCCCATTACGGTGTGGAGTTACAGACAGAAGAACAGGAAGTGAGGATTTCTCAGAAGGAATAAGGACATTTAAAAGCAAAAATGGAAGGATGAGGTAAGTGAAGGAGGACTGCACTGAGGTAAAGGAAGATATTTAGGGCGGGGAAAAAAAAATCCTTTACAACCCCTTTAAATTCTGCTAAATATATCTGCTAAAATCTGGAAATCACATGACACAACCTGCCAACTACGCCAATTACCGGCATGCCGCTGTGCTGACTGTACAAAACAGTTTAAAATGCTCACAATACAGGTCAGCGTTTAAAATGCGGATGTGAAATCTAAAATACACTGAAGGCAATAATTAAAAAAAGGATAATTAGGACGTCTGAGCCGATTCCAAACATACAGAACAGCGGCTCACGCAGAAAAAGTTTCGGGCGGTAAAAATGCCAATTAAAAAGCCCTGCAGAGAAAGAATAATAAAAATTCACAATAATATCTCATTAATTCACCCATTAGGAAAATGCAGAGCCTTGTAATCATCGCTGGCAGGACGGAGCTTTAGCAGCACAAAAATAGGGAAACAGAATACAGAATCGCTGGATGACAAGCAAATATTAGAGCAGCAATCGGCCATCAAACACACGGGCCAGAATTTCCTCCCAATGACGGGCCAGAATTCCTCCCAATGACGGGGCAGAATTTCCTCCCAATGACGGGGCAGAATTTCCTCCCAATGACGGGGCAGAATTTCCTCCCAATGACGGGGCAGAATTTCCTCCCAATGACGGGGCAGAATTTCCTCCCAATGTCGGCCCAGAATTCCTCCCAATGACGGGGCAGAATTTCCTCCCAATGACGGGCCAGAATTTCCTCCCAATGACGGGCCAGAATTTCCTCCCAATGACGGGCCAGAATTTCCTCCCAATGACGGGCCGAATTTCCTCCCAATGACGGGGCAGAATTTCCTCCCAATGACGGGGCAGAATTTCCTCCCAATGACGGGGCAGAATTTCCTCCCAATGACGGGGCAGAATTTCCTCCCAATGACGGGGCAGAATTTCCTCCCAATGACGGGGCAGAATTTCCTCACAATGACGGGGCAGAATTTCCTCACAATGACGGGGCAGAATTTCCTCACAATGACGGGGCAGAATTTCCTCACAATGACGGGGCAGAATTTCCTCACAATGACGGGGCAGAATTTCCTCACAATGACGGGGCAGAATTTCCTCACAATGACGGCGCAGAATTCCTCACAATGACGGCGCAGAATTCCTCACAATGACGGCGCAGAATTTCCTCCCAATGACGGCGCAGAATTTCCTTCCAATGACGGGGCAGAATTCCTCCCAATGAAGGGGCAGAATTTCCTTCCAATGACGGGGCAGAATTTCCTTCCAATGACGGGGCAGAATTTCCTTCCAATGACGGGGCAGAATTTCCTTCCAATGACGGGGCAGAATTTCCTTCCAATGACACCAATGACGGGGCAGAATTCCTCCCAATGACATCAATGATGGGGGATTTTGTACTCCTGATGGCCACAGTCCGGCCCCCTTAAAGTCTGGAGGACAGTAATCCAGCCATTTGTTTAGAAAGTTTGGAGACCCCTGTGATAGACCAACAGAAAGTGACACATAATTGTGAAGTGGAAAGAAAATGATAAATGGTTTTACAAATAAATATGTGAAAAGTATTTATATTCAGCCCTTTTTACTCCGATAACCCCCCCCCCCCCCCCCCCCAACTAAAATCAAGTGGAACCAATTGCCTTCATCCGTCGCCTAATAAATAAATAAATACAATAAATAGAGTCCACCTGTGTGTAATTTAATCTCAGTATAAATACAGCTGTTCTGTGAAGCCCTCAGAAGGTTTGTTAGAGCAGTAGAAATCAACGCTGTCCTCAGGGCCTGTTGGTGGACCCCGAGGACAGGGTTGATGATCACTGTGTTAGAGAACCTTAGTGAACAAACAGCATCATGAAGGCCAATGAACACACCAGACAGCTCAGGGATAAAGTTGGAGAAGTTTAAAACATTTACAAATCTGTGAAAAGTGTGGGGGGGGTACATTTGTATGGCGCCCCCCGGGGTCAATACTTTGTAGAACCGCCTTTCTCTGCAATTACAGCTGCAAGTCTTTTTGGGGGGGTCTCTACCAGCTTTGCACATCTAGAGAGGGACATTTCTGCCCATTCTTCATTATAAAATATCTCAAGCTCTGCCAGATTGGATGGAGAGCATGTGATCAGCAATTTTCAAGTCTTGCCACAGATTCTCAATGGGATTTAGGTCTGGACTGTGACATTCTAACACATGAATATGCTTTGATCCAAACCATTCCATTGTAGCTCTGGCCGTATGTTTAGGGTCGTTGTCCTGCTGGAAGGTAAACCTCCCCCAGTCTCAAGTCTTTTGCAGACTCTAACAGGTTCTCTTCTGAGATTGTCCTGTATTTGGCTCCATCTTCCCATCAACTCTGACCAGCTTCCCTGTCCATGCTGAAGAAAAGCATCCAAACCACATGATGCTGCCACCACCATGTTTCACAGTGGGGACGGTGTGTTCAGGGTGATGTGCAGTGTTAGTTTTCCCCACACATGACGTTTTGCTTTTAGGTCATAAAGTTCAATTTTGGTCTCATCTGACCAGAGCACCTTATTCCACATGTTTGCTGTGTCCCCTCCCCCACATGGCTTCTCACAAACTGCAAACAGGACTTCTTAGGTCTTTCTTTCAACAATGGCTTTCTTCTTGACATTTGTGGGGTGCACAACTATGACCCCTTACACACTTGGGCAGTTTTCGGGCTCTTTAGCGCTGGAAATGGCCTCTGCCAAGAGCCAGAAACCTGCCTCCCATTCAAGTGCGACTTTTCACACTGTGGCAGTGCGCTTGTGGAACGTTCCGAAAAGTTCTGCAAGCAGCATCTTTGGGGCAATATATATATTAATAAAAAAATTTAAATAAATCACATATAAACCCCAGGACTCTGTGCAGGCCAGTCAAGTTCCTCAACCCCAAACTCGCTCATCCATATCTTTATGGAACTTTGTGCACAGTCATGTTGGAACAGGAAGGGGCCGTCCCAAACTTTTCCCACAAAGTTGGGAGCACGATTGTAAGAAATTAAATTCAATATAATGAAAGGGGTGGGCAGGGGCAGACTGACAACTTATGGGGCCCCCGGGCAATAGAAGATTATGGGGCCCCCGAGCTTACAGATGGCCACCATGCCAGGAGGCGGGGCAGCTAAGATCTCTGGATTTGCACATCAAAAGCTTGTCGGTTTCGGACATATCAGGGACAGATGTAAAAAAAAAAAAAAAAAAAAAAAAAAAAAAAAAAATATTTTTACATACTATCCCTGGTTTCACTGAGCCTGGCAACCCTGATGGGGCCCCCTAGTGGCATGGGGCACTCGGGCAGTGCCCGAGTGACTCAATGGTCAGTCCGCCCCTGGGGATGGGTCAGGGACAGTCTGACTGGGGAGAATAGCGCTAGACGACGCTAGATGCCCTCCTGCCACAAAATGACACAGGCTCGGACTTGCTGCAGTCTCATTGGGAGTAAGCTCTACACTGCAATCTTTTGCAACAGAAAACAAAATATTTATTCTGGAGGGTAGAACGACCTGGCTGAAAAGCACAGCCAGAAGCAGAAAGAAAAGTAGTATAGGCAGTATAGGAAGAACGGCAGCAGATTGTGAGCAAGAGAACCAATTAATCTAAAGCTAGAAATCCCAGTTAATTGTTTCTCAGCATGCTGGGAAATTTGGAGAGGTGCAATAGATGCAACATGAGATCATAAACCAACATAGCCAATGTGCCTTCTGACCTGGTATTCTGCCTGCCCCACCCAGCCTGACAAGCGTCTTTCCCAAGGCTGGAGACTATCATGGAAATTAGCTGATGCAGCAAAAACACAGACAGAAGTGTTGCCAAAAACAATAAAAGAATCAAAAATTTATAGTAACGTGTTACACTTTGTCCTCTCCGTTACATAAAATGAAAAAAAAAAAACCCCAACACACACACAACACAACCACACAGAAGAAAAGCCCAGAAATGTGCGTGTACAATGGCAGAGAAACAACCCAATTTATTATACGGTGGTCACTCACAATCACGGGATATGAATTGCTTATGAACTCCAGACAAAGCAATCAGCTAAAACATAGAAAAAAGGATAGAAATAAAAAGCTACTTTGGTTGCAATACTTTGAATCTACAGCTCTCTCCAGCAGTACTTCTTTCCACCACTAGATGCCCTCAGTCTGATGACCAACATCATTTAACTCACTTCCTCCGAGTCATCCCGGACGAGCCCCCCTTGCCCGTGACTGGACAGTGAAAGGAGGAGCAGTACAGTAATGAGCACATCTTTCTCCTCCCCTCAGTGTGCTTTGCGTCAGCCCTTGAAGGATTACTTCATTTTTTGCATTTGCACAATGTAAGCTCATTAAAATCGAGCAGGTGGCAAAACCAGCAATTATAAGAAAAAAAAGGTGTTCCAAGACTAGCCGTCCTTGACGATTACAAATACCAACCAGGAAAGTTTACATCACCAATTTCACTACTTCTCAAATCCTCACTTATGAATAAAACATGCAACTATACAGACTCTGTATCGGTATGGTAAAGCGGCACAGGCTTGGGTTTCGGTGAAGGTTTGGGGCTCATTTACATGGGCGCAGAGGGGGTACAGCATGCAAGAGCCGTTTATGTATCTGAAACGAAAAAAAACAAGCCGCGCAAATAACATATGCATCGACCACTGGTAGTGGACAATTAATTGTGAAGAAAACAAAAGTAAATAAAGGAATAATAGAAAAGATCTCCAAAATGAATGGATAGCATCTCCAATCCTCCCATACACATATGAATCTCTATGACACAGATCAATGTCCTAATGTCATGAATAGTTCAAAGGGTAATCTTCTAACTGACGATGTGCTGCTCCTCTATAATAAACAATGGTGACATCAAAAAACACCACGAAATGATGACAGGATAATAAAGAGGATCCTCCACCTTAATAATTTGCTGCCTCTTACCAGATGGGAAGATCCCAATTAGAGATCTTCTGTGGGCATATGGCTATAAACCCAGCCTAGAGGTCCGTCTGGCAGGATGTCTTCCACCCAATGTCCCTGAAATCCTCTACCATTCAAGGAAGGTCAATGTTGAACACAGCAAAGCGAGGAAAGGGAAAAGAAGGGGCGAACATAGTGTAATCCAATATAAAATTTTATAGAAAGTAAAAAGTAAAAACACACTCACATTGTGTAGATAAAAAAAAAAAAAAAAATAGCATGTAAAAAGTTCTGTAGCCGGCCGGCTAACACAGCCCGTTCACTCCGGGACTCCGTGTAACGCAGTGACGTCAGCACGCCGCTTCACCCTACGTCGTTTTGTCTTAGTAGACTTTGTCCTGGGGGCGGCTACAGAACTTTTTACATGCGATTTTATATCTACACAATGTGAGTGTGATTTCTCCAAAACGGCCAAATATCGGCCGACCTCTAATGACCACTGCTGTAGAGTGTATTCGGCTCTCTGGACTAGGGAAACCTTAAAAACTCGGCATCTATTGTATATAACCATCCAAGTATCTATTGTCAATATTGCCTCCAGATGTTCCAATCTAAACTTCATGATGTAATATTGTGATGTCATAGTAGGACATAATATTACCATATCTGTTGGTTTTGGAGCACCAACCACACAGACTGGATCCTACACAGCCTTTTCTTCTAAAAAAACTATTAAAATTCTAATAAGTAAAAGAAAATTTGGCAACCCTGGCTGGATGGCTGCAGAGATGTGGAAATTTAAAGAGGAACGGTGCCAGTGTGGGGGGGCCCAGGGGTGCAGGGGCCCCAGGCCGGCTGTGGGGGGGGGAGGGGGGCTGGTCATAATGTCTGGACAGCTTGGGAGTTTCAAGATTAGGTTTCAGAGGATTCCAACCTCTGTCACGTCTTTCATCAGCTGCTAATCCGTCATACAGAAAGAATGAAGCAATGTGTTGTTCTCGTTCTTCTGGTTTTCCTCATACACTCCAGTTCTAGATGTCTTCTGTACAACGATCTTTTGCCCCTTAAGGCTCGGTTCACATTGCCACGACTTGAGTTCAAAGCCGCATGACACGTTGCATCCCGTTAACTGAAATGGAACCGTTGTATTTGGTGCGATTTAAGATGCAGCAACTTAGAAAAGGGTTCCTGCACCACTTTTGGGGGGCGACTTCATCACGACTTGCATTGACTTCTGTTAATGAAGTCGCAAGCAAGCCGCAATGAAGTCACGTGGTAAAGTCGTGCCTCCGGTCACAGCAGTGTGAACCCAGCGCAAGCGAGTTATACCGAATAGGTTTGATATGTTGCCAAATTCTCCAAATTGTATTCACAAACTGAAAACGTCAAACTCTTTTCTTAGGCGTACACAGCGATTGGCTCACAAATGTATTATTAACCACTTGCCGATTGGCACACGCCGATATATGTCCGCAGAGTGGCTCTCCTGCACAAATGGCTGTACCCATACGTCCCTTTGTAATAGCAGGCGTGCGCCCGACACGGGAGCGTGCCCGCAGGTCCCATGGACTATGTCCGCTGGTGGCCCGCGATCGCGGGGAGGAGAGGCAGAATAGGGAACTGCCTATCTAAACAAGGCCTTTCCCTGTTCTGCCTAGTGACATGACAGATCTTCCGTTCCCAGGCATTGGGAGCAGTGTCAGTGGTAGCCCATACCCCCTACAGTTAAAACATGCTGAGGGAACACAGGTATTTGCACCCACTTCTGACCACAACAGACTCAGGCAGACTGCGGGCATTACGTCACATCCCGTCCAGTCCCGTTGTGTGCTGGGAACAATTCATTGGTCTTTTTTTGTTTGTAGCGCAAAAAAAAAACAACAAAAAAAAAAAAAAACTGCAGAGGTGATCAAATACCACCAAAAGAAAGCTCTATTTGTGGTAAAAAAAAAAAAAAAAGCACATCAATTTTGTTTGGATATAATGTTGCACGACCTCACAATTGTCAGTTAAAACGACGGAGTGCCGAATCGCAAAAAAATGGCCTGGTCCTCAAGGGAGTAAAGCCTTCTGGGGCTGAAGGAGAATTACACAGGGACAAGAAAAACATGTGAACGCCCTTAAAATTAACTGGTTTTCTGCCATATTATGAGATCTGATCATCTAAGCCACAGCAATAGATAATCATTGAGGGGCAAATGAATTCCCAACCACTTTAACCTACAAGTAAGCCTAGATTAAGGCTTACCTGTAGGTGTAATAACCATCTCCTGAACCTAAAAGGTTTAGGAGATATTTGCAGAAAATGACTGCACCGCATGCACTGTAGACCTCGGGTGCAGGCGCACTGAGCGTGCAACTTCTAACAACGATCATGCCGTTAGTGACGGCATCCATGCGCAAGCGACGTCATAGCTGCTCCGGGCCGCTCACAGCGCCGCAGCAGCGATACTCGGGTATCATGTTGGCGACAGAGGAGGTCACCCAGAACCGCTGCGGGGGCTTCATTCTCAGGTAAGTAATTCATAATGAGCTAGTATGCTATGCATACTAGCTCTTTATGCCTTTCTCTTGCAGGTTTTATTTTTTAGGAAAGGTTTAAGAGGGTTTACTTCCTCTAACACTTTGAGATTACTTTGTAGCCCTTTCCGCCTTATGCAGATCAACTACTCTTGTATCTTATGTCTTCAAAACGCCTTTTTGCGGGGCATAGTTCCCATCTGTGGACGCTTCCTATGAACAGTCATCTCAAAAGGTTTGTGTGTTTATTTTTATCAATTTAAAGTTCCTCTGAACCACACGCTCAAACGCATTCCAATAATTGCCCTCCAGTCATGCACTACAGTCTCCAATTAGCTTTGTGGAAGTAATTAGTCTATAAGCTTATTTTTTCCTCCAGCACTGTGAAGGTTTAATGGGCGTGTTCAAAAAAGACACGAGAAATTAGAATGGCTTGTGCGTTCTCAGCTTAAAGCGAAATCACACCCAAAAATGGAACTTCCGCTTTTTGGATTCCCCCCCCCCCCCTCCGGTGTCACATTTGGCACCTTTCGGAGGGGAGGACAGAGGAGATACCTGTGTAAGACAGGTATTTGCTAACACTTGTAGGCATAGATCACCACACCCGGCACCCCCCCCCCACACTGTCTTCTGGGAGACACACAGGTTCCAGAAGACAGCAGGGACCAGTGGGATCGCGCAACGCGAGTCACAAATGCGCAGTAGGAAACCAGGAAGTGAAGCCGCCAAGGCTTGACTTCCCCGATTCCCTTACCGAAGACGGCAGCGGCAGTACCCGGGAGCGATCGACTTCTGGTGCCGACATTGCGGGCGCCCTGGACAGGCAAGTGTCCTTTTATTAAAAGTCAGCAGCTGCAGTATTTGTAGCTGCTGATTTATTTTTTTGGCGGAACTCCGCTTTAACCACTTCCCGCCCAGTCAATAGTAAATTGACGTCCGGGAAGTGGTTGTGAAATCCTGATTGGATGTCTATTAACGTCCAGCAGGATAACATGCCGGCGCACGCCCGTGGGGGTGCGCAGCGCGGTGATCGGTGATGTGTCAATCTGACACCCTGCATATCTGACTCGGGAAAAGAGCCTCCGGCGGAGGCTCTTTACCTTGTGATCAGCCGTGTCCAATCACGGCTGATCATGATGTAAACAGGAAGAGCCATTGATCGTCTCTTCCTCACTCTAATAGACGCGAGTAGAGGAGAGCCAATCGGTGGCTCTTCTGACAGGGGGGGGGTTCGCGCTGATTGTTTTTCAGCACAGCCCCCCCTCGGATGCCCACACTAGATCACCAGGGAAGCCGCCATGACCCAATAAAATAGGCAACAGTAATAGGCAATAATAGGCAACAGTAAAAAAAAAAAAAAAAAAAAAAAAAAATACAAAAAAAGAGCACAATAAATGTCAATCAGTGCCCACAAATGGGCACTGACTGGCAACATGGGCACTGATTGAAATGATGCCCAGCAATGCCATCAGTGCCGCCTCATCGGTGCTCGTAATTGAAGAAAAAAACATACTTATTTACAAAAAAATAAAAAAATTACAGAAAAAAATAAAAAAAAACTTAATTTTCAAAATTTTCACAGAGGTGATCAAATACCACCAAAAAAAAAAAAGCTCTATTTGTGGGAACAAAATTATAAAAAAAATTGTGTGGGTACAGTGTAGCCCGACCGCACAATTGTCATTCAAAGTGAGACAGCGCTGACAGCTGAAAATTGGCCTGGGCAGGAAGGTGCGTAAGTGTCCGGTATGGAAGTGGTTAAAGAGGAAGTAAACCCTGATGAGTTTACTTCCTCCATGTCGCCCTGTAAAGGTAAATCATAATGAGCTAGTATGCATCGCATACTAGCCCATTATGTGACACTTACCTACAGGAGAAGCCCATGATGTCACCATCTTCCTCCATGGCATTGAGTGTCCATCTTCACCCTTCTTCTTCCGGGGGCTGCGAACTCCGGCTCTGCGATTGGTCTCACAGAAGCTCACAGTGTGCAGCGAAATCAGAGGAAGCCATTTCAGTGCAGGAGAGGAGCCGCTACAACTGTGCAAGACTGAAGGGGAGGCCGGAGCTCTGCTTTAACCGGTGGCCAAGACCGGAAATACCCTTTAATTTTAACTCAGTGAGAGTTGACAAGACTCCTTTTATCTCGCCTGCGATCAGAAAACATTCATCCCCACCGCAGGCACCTAATCCCACTTCCTGTATTGCAGCCAAGATACCGCCGATGATAAAACACATTGAGCAGCGATGACGGTTACGGGGAAATTTCGTTTTTTTGCCGTTTCACAACAATCTGCAGTCCCGATATATTACCGCTCAGATGATGAAGTCCAAACCGCAGAACATTGTCTTGTTCATCGCCTCGAGATCGCAGAGAACCGAGTACCCCCCTCCCCCGTGCTGTATAGAAACCAATTCCTATTAAATCAGACCGCTTCTAGGAAACGTTCGTCACTCCGATTTAATACTGGAATTAGCTGAAAAATCACCAAACTATATATATATATATATATATATATATATATATATATATATATATATATATATATATATATATATATATATATATATATATATATATATATATCTCAATATCAAAAACTATATTTATAATAGTTTTCTACAAAAGAAATTTGGATTTCAGACGACTTTAATCTGCTCTCTGCGATTTCTCCTTTATATTCCAATTAACAATGACCAGCACTGCGGAGCGTGCATAGAAAAAAGGGGGCACTATACCCATCATACAAAGTAGGGTTGTCCCGATACCGATACCATTATCGGTATCAGGACCAATACCGAGTATTTGCGGGGAGTACTTGTACTCCCGCAAATACCCCCGATGCCTAAATAGAATACTTGCCGCCCCCCGCCGCGTTAATCACAGAGCGGGGAACATTAGAGTCAGCTTTCGTTTTAATAGCCGTTTTCCCTGCCGCGCATTGACAGTCCCCCTTGCTCAGGATTGGATGGATCTGTCCAATCCTGAGCAAGGGGGAGCGTCTCTATACACAGCACGGCAGGAAAAACAGCTTATTCAAACGAAAGCTGACTGTAATGTTCCCCGCTCGGTGATTAACGCGGCGGTGGCATCATTTAGGTACGGGAGACATGGCTGCAATATGTGGGGGGGGGGGGATGGCTGCAATATGTGGGGGGGGGACATGGCTGCAATATGTGGGGGGGGGGACATGGCTGCAATATGTGGGGGGGGGGACATGGCTGCAATATGTGGGGGGGGGGGGGGACATGGCTGCAATATGTGGGGGGGGGGGGGATATGGCTGCAATATGTGGGGGGGGGGGGGGACATGGCTGCAATATGTGGGGGGGGGGGGACATGGCTGCAATATGTGGGGGGGGGGGGGGGGGACATTTAAAAAAAAGTATCGGTACTTGTACTCGGTCCTAAAAAAGTGGTATCGGGACAACCCTTATACAAAGATACTCTACCCAAGAAAAAAATATTCTGCAAAAATAAATTTGTAACAATAAAATGTTATTCTTTATCAGGCCCCCCAAAGGCAGCCAGCCGGCCACGCCCCCCCAATCAGCCAGACACATAACACTGGTGTTCGCCCCTGCCACACACCCCCCCCCCCCCCCCCAGTGCTCAATCGCCAGTCAGGCACCAACCCCCCCTCCCCTCTATCCCCTGCCTTTACCCCATCCATGTGGCAGCTCCCCCCTGCGTCTTCCAAGTCCCGGCGGTCGCTTCTCCTCCCAGGCCAATCAGGTCTTAGGACTCCCAGCCAACATCGGGACTCGGGACCCGCTTCCCAATTGGCCAAGAGGAGCAACAGGAAGATTAGCAAATATTAAATTTGCTAATGTCACACAGACTATTGGAATCCATGTGTCCGGCACCCTACATGTAGATTAGAGGCCAGGTGCATTAATTAGGGGGAGGCACCTCTTATGGATGGGTGGCCCCTGCCTCGTTTACGACTGAGAAAGGCACAAAAAAAAAAAATTTAAAATAAAGAATCACATGGAGGTAAAATACACAACACTTTTGGGTGTCATTCATTCTGGAGGCCCCGTTAACACTGAACGATTTCAAGACATTCGCTTGGGTGCCATTCACCTCAAACATGAAGCGATTTTGCTGTGACAGAGGTGCAAAAAACGCACATACCAACTGCTAGTGGTAATAGCAAGCAAAATCGGTCAGGCTGGTTGCAGAGTCACTGGTTGGGGGGGGGGGGGAGAGGGTAAGCAGAGCTGCAGTGCCATTGGTTGGGAAGGAAGGGGGAGATCTGAGCTGCAGAGTCACTAGTTGGAAGAAAGGGGGAGATCTGAGCTGCAGAGTCACTGGTTGGAAGGAAGGGGAGATCTGAGCTGCAGAGTCACTGGTTGGAAGGAAGGGGGAGATCTGAGCTGCAGAGTCACTGGTTGGAAGGAAGGGGGAGATCTGAGCTGCAGAGTCACTGGTTGGAAGGAAGGGGAGATCTGAGCTGCAGAGTCACTGGTTGGAAGGAAGGAAGGGGGAGATCTGAGCTGCAAAGTCACTGGTTGGAAGGAAGGAAGGGGGAGATCTGAGCTGCAAAGTCACTGGTTGGAAGGAAGGGGGGAAGATTTGAGCTGCAGAGTCACTGGTTGGAAGGAAGGAGGGATATCTAAGCTGCAGAGTCACTGGTTGGAAAGAGGGGGAGATCTGAGCTGCAGAGTCACTGGTTGGAAGGAAGGGGGGAGATCTGAGCTGCAGAGTTACTGGTTGGAAGGAAGGGGGGAGATCTGAGCTGCAGAGTTACTGGTTGGAAGGAAGGGGGGAGATCTGAGCTGCAGAGTTACTGGTTGGAAGGAAGGGGAGAGATCTGAGCTGCAGAGTTACTGGTTGGAAGGAAGGGGAGATCTGAGCTGCAGAGTTACTGGTTGGAAGGAAGGGGAGATCTGAGCTGCAGAGTCACTGGTTGGAAGGAAGGGGAGATCTGAGCTGCAGAGTCACTGGTTGGAAGGAAGGGGAGATCTGAGCAGCAGAGTCACTGGTTGGAAGGAAGTAGGAGATCTGAGCTGCAGAGTCACTGGTTGGAAGGAAGGGGAGATCTGAGCTGCAGAGTCACTGGTTGGAAGGAAGGGGAGATCTGAGCAGCAGAGTCACTGGTTGGAAGGAAGTAGGAGATCTGAGCTGCAGAGTCACTGGTTGGGAGGAAAGGGGAAAAAAATAAATTAATGAATAAATAGGAGCTGTAGTGTCACTGCAGGAAGGAGAACACATGGCTTTAAAAGTGCAGCACAATAGACTATTTTATGACATTTCATGCAATTACTGGAAGCCGCTCCAGCATAAAGCGGCCGTTCGCACGCCTTTGATGAGAAGATCGCCATTTACACACACAGATCTCGCTAACAAAGTCCTATGTCATCTCAGAAGCATGTTATACTTGTGTTGCAATTGTCCTGAACTTACACCATAATCTCAATAACCTAATAAAACTTTTCATTTTAGGAGGAAGTTGCCGTAAAAACATATGAGCGGATATGGCGTCTGTGTATTCTTCTTATACACACCAACAGCCAGAGAGGAAAGGGTTACGCGGAGTGGAGATGGTCTGATTTAAATGGATTTATTGCTTTATTTTTAAAAATGAGGAATTTTTACAATGCCTGGTGGGGGGGGGGGGGGGTCATTTACAAGCAAGCTTGTCAGAAATATATAGGCAGTTCTGGGATGATGGATGACACTATGAGACTTCCACTGGAACAAGAACAGACGGACACCGGGGGGACACGGAATGTCGGGGTTGGTGGGGGGTAGTCAAGTCGGTCATATTATGCTTTATGGGAAAACTCTGACACCAGAGCTTATTTATTTTTAATGCTGTACTTTACAGTTTTATATAAGCTCTTTGGTTTGGGGGTTTTAATCTTCAGGTCCAAAAAAATTACTTTTCTGCCCGTTTTTTTATTTTCTAAATGGGTTTCTTTAACCACTTGTTTACTGGGCACATAAACCCTCTGCGTGCCCAGGCGAAATTTCAGCTTCCGGCACTGCGTCGCTTTAACCGACATTTGCGCGGTCGTGCGACGTGGCTCCCAAACAAAATTGACGTCCTTTTTCCCCCACAAATAGAGATTTCTTTTGGTGGTATTTGATCACCTCTGCGGTTTTTATTTTTTTGCGCTATAAAACAAAAAAAGAGCGACAATTTAAAAAAAAAATATTTTTTTTTTTACTTGTTGCTATAATAAAATATCCCAATTTTTTTTTTTTTTTATATTTTTTTTCTCAGTTAAGGCCGATACGTATTTTGACGTATTTTTGTAAAAAAAAATAAAAAATAATATCGCAATAAGCGACTGGTTTGCGCAAAAATTATAGCGCCTACAAAATGGGGAACAGAATTATGTTTTTTTTTTTATTGTTTTTTTTTTTTTACTAGTAATGGCGGCGATCTGCGATTTTTATTGGGACTGCGATATTGCGGCGGACACATTGGACACATTTGACACAAATTTGGGACCATTCACATTTATACAGCGATCAGTGCTATAAAAATGCACTAATTACTGTATAAATGTGACTGGCAGTGAAGGGGTTAAGTGTGTATCCTGGGTGTGTTCTAACTGTGTGGGGGGGAGGGAGGTGACTGGGGGGGGTGACCGATGCTGTGTCCCTATGTACAAGGGACACAGATCGGTCTCCTCTCCTCTGACAGCACGTGGAGCTCTGTGTTTACACACAGAGCTCCACGTCCCTGCTGTCATCTGCTTGTTTTTCCGCCGATCGCATGTACCCGATGGACATCGCGGCCGCCAGGTACATGCATCGGCTCTTCAACGATGCGGCGGGACAGTGTTTACCCGCCGCGCGCCACCCAGTGGCTCGTGCGGGTAATGCACTTTAAATGACGTCCACGTGGCACTTGAGAGCCGCGCTGTTGACGTCTTTTGTCAATAGCGCGGGTCTCAAGTGGTTAAGCTAGTGCATTGTTGGTTCACTTACTTTTTCCTTGGAATTCCCTTCTAAATTCCCCCCCTTGTCTGAATTTGTCACTTCCTGTTCCTCCTCAGTAAGCTTGCCCCCATCGTCCGAGCCGTTCTGAACACAGCGTCTCCCTGCAGGCATGTAGTCCCAAGGGAGGGGGTGAGCACACTGACTAACCCCCAGCCAGAACGGCTCTGGATGATGGGGGCAAGCTTACTGAGGAGGAACAGGAAGTGAGAAATTCAGACAAAGAAAAAAAAAACACACATTTAGAAGGGAAATGGAAGGAAAAAAGGTAAGTGAACGAACAATGCACAAGCTTAAAGCGGAGGTTCACCCAAATAACATCAGACTTTTTTTTTAAGGCTGCACATACCGTATTTATCGGCGTATACCGCACACTTTTTTCCCCCTGAAAATAAGGGGAAAATGGTGGGTGCACGATATATGCCGCTTCCCGCGCTCAGTTTGAACTGAGCCGCCGACATATACCGAGTGCGGTACACTCGGGTACATTTCGGCCAGGCTCGGCTTCGCTCGTGCTCACGCTGTGTGACGTTTATGCGTGAGAAGCCGAGCGTGCCCGAGTGTACTGCGCTCGGTATTGGTCGGCGGAGGCTTCAAACTGAGCGCGGGAAGCGGGGATTCGACTCGGACAGCGCTGGAGAAGCCAGGAGGACACCACCGAGGCCGCAGACGGACGCCGGACACCGGGCAAGACATCAAAACTATAAGTAATAAAATGCTATACAGGCATACCCCATTTTTAAGTACACAATGGGACCAGAGCATGTATGTAAAACGAAAATGTACTTAAAGTGAAACACATTTTTTCACTTCTAGAGTGTAGTGGGGTGTCAGGAGCTGTTGTGGGGGTGTCAGGGGCACACTGAAACAGTGCAGGGTATGCTCTCGGAGCTTCAGCTCCTTCTACTGCGGCTGCAAAATGTCTGTACAGTACTTGTAAGGCACTTTACAAACACTCACGGGTATGTCCTTACTCACGAGTGTATGTAAAGTGAGTGTACTTAAAGCGGGGTATGCCTGTAACTTTTTTTTTACAGGAATTTCGGGGCAACTTTAGGGGTGTGCGCTATACGCGGGAGCGCGCAATCCAACTTCCGGGTACTTCTTCCTGCGGGAGTAGGCGTTTCCAAGCTGAGCCGCAATGTAATCTGGGAGTTCACCTAGATGATTGATGTCTATCAGAAAATTTTCCCCCCGGCGCATAAGGCCCCTGCCCCTGCCCCCCCGTATTGCGTAGGCGCGTCACAAAGTTTCCGAAAGAACCCGAACATGCAGAGCTGTGCGGCAGCTCTATACGGCGCCTGCACAGTCAGCTCTACATGGCTCCTAGTCGGCGTGCAGGCGCCGTGTAGAGCCGACTCGCAGCTCTGCATGTTCGGGTTCTTTTGGAAACTTTGTGACGTGCCTACGCAATACGGAGGGCGGGGCCTTATCCGCCAGGGGGGGGGGGGGACATTTTCTGATAGACTTCAATCATCTGGGCGACCTCCCAGATTACATTGCGGCTCAGCTTGGAAACGCCTACTCCCGCGGGGAGAAGTACCCGGAAGCCGGATTGCAAATATAGATTATAAGGTATGTGCAGCCTAAAAAAAATAAAAATAAAATGCCAATTGTACATGTTAGAAGTATAAAGAATTTAGTCTGATCTAGATGTTATTTGGGTGAACCTCCGCTTTAAAGGAACCTATTCAGAAAATAAAAAAACAAACCTTTACAACCCCATAAAAGGATCACTAAAGGACATTTTTTTTTTTTAGCTAAATAGCTTTCCTTACCTTACTGCAGTCCTGGTTTCATGTCCTCATTGTTTGTTTTTTGCTTTAAAGTTGCTGTAACACTTCTCTGATCTCCACACTTCCTGCTTGTCTGGCTCCTTATGAAAAATCTCATGGCTTTTCACTGTGGTCCAAACTGCCATTACCGTGTGTCTAAAACTCCTCAGAACCAATCAGATTCATTTTAAAAACAAAAACACTGCCCTGGATTTGTTTGTTTTTGTTCTGTGTGTCTCTCTACTTTACAGAAACATGAAACCAGTTTAAAAATGAAACTAAACTGCAGGCACATTATATGATTGATTTTTTATCCATTTTTAAACGGAATCAGTTAGCTATTATGGGCCAGATCCACAAAGCATTACGGCGAGGTATCTCCAGATACGCCGCAGTAATTTCAAATTCCCGCCGGCGTATCTTTGTTTTGTATTCACAAAACAAGATACGCCGGAATTACGCTAAGACACGACTGGCGTAATGTTATTACACCGTCGTATCTTAGTTGCATACTTACGCTGGACGCTAGGGGCGCTTCCGTTGTGTGTCCGCGTAAAATATGCCGATTCACGTACGTACGGCCGGCGCAGTGTTTTCACGTCGTTTGCGTAAGCGTAGGTCCGGTGTAAAGTTACCCCTGCTGTACGTAATGTTAAGTATGGACGTCGGGTCAGCGTCAAATTTTCCGTCATTTGCGTAAACCGTTCGCGAATAGGGATTTGCGTACGTTATGTACACGTCGTTTTCATTGATGTTTTGCGACGTGATTTCACGCATGCGCACTGGGATACGTCCAGTTAAAAAAAAAAAAAAAAAAGCGTCGTTTGCATCGGGTCATTTATAATTATAATAAAACACGCCCACCACTAGTTAATTTGAATTACACCCGCGTACGCCGGCCCATTTACGCTACGCCGCCGTAAGTTACAGCAGCATTCTTTGTGGATAAGGATACGCCGCTGTAACTTAGTAAACGGGACACGCCGTGCCGGCGGGGCCGCTTTGTGGATCTGGCTCTATACTCTGTAAACAGTCATTTCAGCAAAAAATACATTTTTTCTCCTTTAGTGACCCTTGCATTTTGATTACATTTCCACTTCAGATTTTTCCATTTAGTAGTCTGAGACCAGGAAACATTTGTGGACGAGAGCAGCAAGATTGCTGTGTGTATGGCCAACCCCAGAGGTCTCTCTCTAAAGTGAATCTCATTGGGTAAGCACTTCCCCCGCCCCCCAATGTCATTTGTCAGTCGTCTTCATAAAGTTCCATCACAGTCACATGCAACAAGATTTACAGATTAAGGCTGGCCTAGCCTGACCCGACGATCCCTCTTAACCACAATGCATCGAGCAAATACACCATGACTCAGGTTTCCAAATCCTCCTCGCAACATAAAGAGACGGCAGCCAACTGGATTTGAATCTTAACACACAATTTATATATAAACCCCCTGCTCTCTCTAGTGCAGGGGTAAGCACAAGGCACCCCAGCTGTTGCAGAACTACAAGTCCCATCATGCCTCTGGGAGCAATTGTAACCGTCAGCCTTGCAATGCCTCATGGGATTTGCATACCTCCCAACTTTTTGAGATGGGAATGAGGGACACCTTGTTGAGGGGGGACGGGTTCCGCGGATCGGAGTTGTTGAGCGGGGGGGGGGGGGTTGGTTCGCGGATCCGAGTTGTTGCGCGGGGGGGGAACCGCAGGTCTGAGTTGTTGAGCAGGAGGGGGGGGGGGGGGTGCTCGCTCGCGGGACGGCTGGATTTACCACGAAACGCAGTACTCGCGGGTGGCTGCCGCGGAACTCCAGCGCTAATCGCGGTTGGGAGGTATTGACTTGTAGTTTTGCCACAGCTTGAGGGCCACCAGCTTGAGACCCCTGCTCTAGTGTATATACACCTCAATCTTCTCTCCAGCACGTCACTTGCTGCAGACTGTTACTCCTTCAGACTAGCTAGTACTAGTACTGCATGGGTAGGCCTCAGGGCCGTCTTAATAGCATCTTAGGCCCCTGGGCAAAGTAATGCTCTGGGGCCCCTACAATGATGACAGGTGTAGGTAAACAGACATCAAGTAGGTAGGAGGCAGACTGCCTCCTCTGTGTATCCATCACTCAGTGCCATCATGGGGCCCCCCCAATTTCAGGGCAGCGTGGGATCAAGGACCAGCTGCTTTGGAGAAAGTGCAGGGGCCCCCCCCATGCAGCGGGGGCCCCTGGACAGTGCCCAGGTGTGCCCTCATTAAGACAGCCCTGGTAGGCCTGACTGCTTAGGCCAGGCCTCAAAGAACTGCCGTTTGCGGGCAGGGCCCCTGTGGTGCAAAAAATAGCTAGCTACTCTTTACTCAGCTACCAATGACAGATGGCTCTGTTTAGGCCTTGCTAGCCAGCCCGGCTGCAGCGACCTTTCCCCTGCCCGTCTCCACAGTCCTCTTTTGGTTCTGCACCCATCTCTCAAACTGCAATCTCCCAGTTCACTCAGGCATGCCTCCCCAGTCCTCCCAACTGTGCTCCACTCACCAGCCCTTCCTGTCCTCTCTGGAGACTAAACCCTCGTACACACGATCGGATTTACATCGGATAGACCCGTGGATTTTTGTACGAAGGGCGTTGGCCGTGAACTTGTTCTGCATACCGAAGGCAGAACTTTTCAGCCAACATGGACGAAACTACGTTTTTCAGCCCTTTAGTGCCACCCTTTGGGCAACTTCTGCTAATGTGGCCTTATGGTTAGCATTGCTTCCGAGCATGCGCGTTTGTACTTTGGATTAGAGTCGACAGATTTGGGCACACGCGATCGGATGATCCGACGCAACACATTTGTTGTCGAAAAATTTGAGAGCATGCAGAGCCAACATTTGTTGTCCGAAATGCGACAATTGTCTGACGGAGCATACAGACTATCAGATTGTCCAACAAGACACGTCCGGACAATTGATGTCGGAATATCCGATCGTGTGTACGGACATTTAGAGTGTTCTCTTCCGCTGTCCTCTCCTTGCTCTCTCATGTGCCTCTCCTTTCAGGATCTCTTCACTTCTCCTGGATGCACCTGAACCCTGGCCCAGCATCACACTCCCAGGGAGCTCCCCGTTGGCTCCGCCAGCCTCCACACCCTCTCACTCCAGCTCTTCCACCAAACTCCTCCCCTGCCTGGCAGACCCCGGGAATTTAAGGGGGCCTGCCAATCCAAGTTGGGGATTGCTCAGGGTTCCTTAAAGCGTCACTAAAAAGGAAAACATTTTTTTGGCTGAAATGACTGTTTACAGGGTATAGAGACATAAAAGTTAACTGATTCCTTTTCAAAATGATTAAAAATAGATAAAAATCAATCATATAATGTGCCTGCAGGTTAGTTTCACTTTTGAACTGGCTTTATGTTTCTGTGAAGTAGAAAGAGACACACAGAACAAAAACAAACACATCCAGGGCAGTGTTTTGTTTTTAAAATTAATCTGATTGGTTCTGGGAAGTTTTAGACACACAGTAATGACAGCTTAGACCACCGTGAGAAAGCTCCCAGCACTGTGGTTTTAAGGAAACAGACAAGCAGGAAGTGTGGAGATCAGAGCAGGATTACAGCAACTTCAAAGCAAAAACGAACAATAAGGACATGAAACCAGTACTGCCGTAAGGTAAAGGAAGCCATTTAGCTAAAAAAAAAAAAAAAAATTCCTTTAGTGATCTTTTAAGTTGCAGGGATTTCCTCTCACTTGCCATTTTGGCTATAGGACAGGAAGTGAAAGGGAACACACATGTTTTTTCCTTCTAGTTAAGAGGGCTGGGCTGAAGGGGAGCATTTGTCTTTTAGACACACGCCCCCTTCTATGACAAGGCTTGCCTCCACTGCAGTATTTTTATTGGACAGCTGGTACTTTACCATTGGTCCAAGACCCCAAGCTGTCCATTGAGCTCAGTGCCCCCGACAAGAAGTGAGGAGAGGCACTGTGAGCTCATCCTCTCAGTCTGCTGCAAACAGAGTGCGTCAGCTTGTATTTAAATTGGCCGCTCTGTATGTAGCTTCTGACAGGCTGCGCAAGGAGCCCCATATCTCCGGAAACATAAGTGGTAGGAGCACCATTTTTACCAGTGGTGGGGTAGGACTTAGGCTACATACCACCTAAATCTGGGGTCTCCGTGACCCCACGTCGCCGAGCTATGACCCTTAAAACTCTATTTAAAAATAATAATAATTATTATTAATCATTTTTTAAGGTTCATGGCAGTCGAGGCCCTGCCTCACCTAACTGCATGTCCCTGGTAGTAAAATGGAAAGGTTTTACCGTATGTACTCGAGTATAAGCCAACCTGAATATAAGCTGAGGCACCCAATTTTACCACAAAAAAAATAAAAATAAATGGAAAAGCGTATTGACTCAAGTATAAGCCTAGGGTGTCCATCTGCATGCCTCACTGTGCCCCACTTTGCCCACGACTAGACTAACGTTAAACATGGGAGTCTATGGAAGTGGTGCCCGGCTTCGAAAAATCGGTGCTCCTCGGCTGTAGGTCCCCCAGACAAACTTTGCACACTTGTAGGGGAGAAATGGGGCCAAGTTCCGTGTCCAGGGGATCTACGAACGGCTGGTACCGGGTCCCCCGGAGTCGCCGGAGGAATTACCGTTTACCATGGGAGTCTATGGAAGGGGTGCCCGGCTTCGAAAAATCGGTGCTCCCCAGCTGTGTAGGTCCCCCAGACAACAAACTTTGCACACTTGTAGGGGAGAAATGGGGCCAAGTTCCGTGTCCAGGGGGATCTACGAACGGCTGGTACCGGGTCCCCCGAAGTCACTGAAAGGAATTACCATTTAACATGGGAGTCTATGGAAGGGATGCCCGGCTTTAATAAAATTAAAAAACACGGTGCTCCCCGGCCATAGGTCCCCCGGACAACAAACTTTGCACACTTGTAGAGTAAGAGTGGGGTCCAGGGGACCTACGGCCGGTTCCCCAAAGTCCAGGAGATCAGGCACAAAAAGGTGACTCGAGTATAAGCCAAGGGGGGCATTTTCAGCGCAAAAAATAAAAAAACCTCCGCTTATACTTAAGTATATACAGGGAGTGCAGAATTATTAGGCAAGTTGTATTTTTGAGGATTCATTTTTTTATTGAACAACAACCATGTTCTCAATGAACCCAAAAAACTCATTAATATCAAAGCTGAATATTTTTGGAAGTAGTTTTTAGTTTGTTTTTAGTTTTAGCTATTTTAGGGGGATATCTGTGTGTGCAGGTGACTATTACTGTGCATAATTATTAGGCAACTTAACAAAAAAACAAATATATACCCATTTCAATTATTTATTTTTACCAGTGAAACCAATATAACATCTCAACATTCACAAATATACATTTCTGACATTCAAAAACAAAACAAAAACAAATCAGTGACCAATATAGCCACCTTCCTTTGCAAGGACACTCATGCAGCCTGCCATCCATGGATTCTGTCAGTGTTTTGATCTGTTCACCATCAACATTGCGTGCAGCAGCAACCACAGCCTCCCAGACAATGTTCAGAGAGGTGTACTGTTTTCCCTCCTTGTAAATCTCACATTTGATGATGGACCACAGGTTCTCAATGGGGTTCAGATCAGGTGAACAAGGAGGCCATGTCATTAGTTTTTCTTCTTTTATACTCTTTCTTGCCAGCCACGCTGTGGAGTACTTGGACGTGTGTGATGGAGCATTGTCCTGCATGAAAATCGTGTTTTTCTTGAAGGATGCAGACTTCTTCCTGTACCACTGCTTGAAGAAGGTGTCTTCCAGAAACTGGCAGTAGGACTGGGAGTTGAGCTTGACTCCATCCTTAACCCGAAAAGGTCCCACAAGCTCATCTTTGATGATACCAGCCCAAACCAGTACTCCACCTCCACCTTGCTGGCGTCTGAGTCGGACTGGAGCTCTCTGCCCTTTACCAATCCAACCACGGGCCCATCCATCTGGCCCATCAAGACTCACTCTCATTTCATCAGTCCATAAAACCTTCGAAAAATCAGTCTTGAGATATTTCTTGGCCCAGTCTTGACGTTTCAGCTTGTGGGTCTTGTTCAGTGGTGGTCGTCTTTCAGCCTTTCTTACCTTGGCCATGTCTCTGAGTATTGCACACCTTGTGCTTTTGGGCACTCCAGTGATGTTGCAGCTCTGAAATATGGCCAAACTGGTGGCAAGTGGCATCTTGGCAGCTGCACGCCTGACTTTTCTCAGTTCATGGGCAGTTATTTTGCACCTTGGTTTTTCCACGCGCTTCTTGCGACCCTGTTGACTATTTTGAATGAAACGCTTGATTGTTCGATGATCACGCTTCAGAAGCTTTGCAATTTTAAGAGTGCTGCATCCCTCTGCAAGATATCTCACTATTTTTGACTTTTCTGAGCCTGTCAAGTCCTTCTTTTGACCCATTTTGCCAAAGGAAAGGACGTTGCCTAATAATTATGCACACCTGATATAGGGTGTTGATGTCATTAGACCACACCCCTTCTCATTACAGAGATGCACATCACCTAATATGCTGAATTGGTAGTAGGCTTTCGAGCCTATACAGCTTGGAGTAAGACAACATGCATAAAGAGGATGATGTGGTCAAAATACTCATTTGCCTAATAATTCTGCACTCCCTGTATGGTACTTAATGCATTAGCATGTTGGGGGGGGGGGGGGGCAAGGAAAAGCAGAAATAAGCAGAATACATGTCCGCTTTTATTTTGCTACAATGTTTTTATTTTTTCTACAATGACATAAGCAGAAGTTGTATCTCTGCAGACAAGTGCTCTCCTCTTTATATACTTCCTGCAGTCCATTGGCACACAGAGCTTCCATTCACCACCAACGCCGACTGTTTGCACAAGCACACCCTCTATTGTACAATCTCTGAATGATCATTTTACAAACTGCTATTCCCCTCAGTCATTGCCAGCAACTGCAGATTCCAGATCCAAAACAAAGCTCCTGACCCAAAAAGCTAACAATCCAAAGAATACAAAGTATTGGAAAGGGAGATAAATTCTAGACAAAACTTTTTGGTTCCGGGTAAAGCATGGAAAGGTCAGATCCGCCGCCTGTGTCCCCATTCAAGAAGAATATCCCCTCACTTCCTGTCCTGGTGACACATCAGGAAGAGAGCACAAATACTCCAATGGGAACACAGACAATCAGAGCTGGACAAAGGTTCCAATTCTCAACCTTCTAAAAGAAGGTTTCTGAATGCCTTGGTAACACATTGGGGTTGATTTACTAAAACTGAAGTGCAGGATCTGGTGCTGGTGCTGCTGTGCATGGCGCCACACTGCAGTGCAAATCACATGCGATGTCTGTGCAATGCGATTTTAACTAGGGTTGTCCAGATACCGATACTAGTATCGGTATCGGGACCAATAATGAGTATTTGTGGGAGTACTTGTACTCGCGCAAATGCTCCCGATACCTAAATAGAATACTTTTTTTGTATTTATCAACATGTTCTGTGAAAATTCTTAGAGTTTTTTACTACTGCGTGACAAGAAAATAAAAAATGTTTTATTCATTTTTACTCATTTTTATTCTTTTATAATGTATTGAGTTAGAGTTCTTCATAATTCTAAAGAAAATATCCTTAGTCTGTGTTGTGGTTTGAAAACTGTCACATGACATTTAAAAAAAGTATCGGTATTCGGTATCGGCGAGTACATGGAAAAAAAAGTATCGGTATTCGGTATCGGCGAGTACATGAAAAAAAGTAACGGTACTTGTACTCGGTCCTAAAAAAGTGGTATCGGGACAACCCTAATTTTAACCATGCAGATAGTATGGCTGAATTTGCATCGCATTCGGACCAAAAAGACCCTTTTTGTTGGTCCTCAGCAGAAGAATCGGATCGTTGATCGGCTCTTTCTCACTCACGTCTGACAGACACGAGTAGAGGAGAGCGGATCGGTGGCTCTCCTGACAGGGAGGGTTCACACTGATTGTTTATCAACGCAGCTCCCCCCTCTGATGCACACACTGGACCACCAGGGAAGGGGGCAACATGTGGATGGTCAGGTACATCCCCCATGGCCATCCACATGTAAAATAAATAAATAATTACAATCTATGCCAATTATTGCCCACAAATGGGCACTGACTGGCAATATGGGCACTGGCAAAAATGTGTAAATAAATTATGCGCAGCAATGCCATCAGTGCCACCCCCTCACTGTCCATCAATTCCACCCCCTCAGTGCCGCCCATGAGTGCCCATAATTGAAGAAGAAAACGTACTTACTTACAAAAAAAAAAAAAAACGTACGATTTTTTTTTTAAATGTTCGGTCTTTTTTAGTCGTTGCGCAAAAAATAAAAACCGCAGAAATTATCAAATACCACCAAAAGAAAGCTCTATTTGTGGGAACAAAACGATAAAAAAAAAATAGTTTGGGTACAGTGTAGCATGACCGCGCAATTTTCATTCAAAGTGCGACAGCGCTGAACGCTGAAAATTGGCTTGGGCAGGAAGGTGCGTAAGTGCCCGGTATGGAAGTGGTTAAAGCGGAGTTCCACCTTAAATTTGAACTTCCGCTAATCCCACTCCTCACCCCCTTACATGCCACATTTGGCATGTCTTTTTTTTTGGGGGGGGGGTTGGGGGCTTCAGGAGGAGTGGGACTTCCTGTCCCACTTCCGCCGAGGAGCTGGTTAGGCGGTTAAGCTTAATCGCCTACAGCCGCCTCTCCCTGTAGGCGATCGCATGGGACACTGACAGGTCCTAGGCGATCGCCTGTCCAATCAGCGGCGGGCCGCGCCGCTCACGCATGCGCAGTGGGTGCCCGGCCGTGAAGCTGAAGGTGCTGGAACCATGGAGAAGGTAAGTCAGGGATCCTCAAACTACGGCCCTCCAGCTGTTGTGGAACTACACATCCCATGAGGCATTGCAAAACTCTGACATTCACAGACATGACTAAGCATGATGGGAATTGTAGTTCCTGAACAGCTGGAGGGCCGTAGTTTGAGGACCCCTGGGGTAAGTGAATGTTTCTTAAAAGCCAGCAGCTACACTTTTTGTAGCTGCTGACTTTTAATAAACATATAAACTAGACTGGAACACCCCTTTAACCACTTTCCCACCGCGCCATAAGCATTTTACTGCTACGGCGCAGTGGAGTTATCTTGGGACGACGTCCCTGGGACGTCGTCCTTCACTTCCGCGATTGCGCGTCCCCTGGGACGCGCTCGCGAAAGTGTCTGTGCTTGCCAGGTCTAGAAGACCCGGCGCATCACGGATCACGGTAAATTGCCGCTGATAGCGGCCGTTCACTTGTAAACAAACCGGTTCCTCCCTGTACCGTTCGGTACAGTGTGCGAGGAGGGGGGGGGGGGGGCGGGGTGTCAGCAGCTGAGCTGTGGCTGGATCTGTGACAAATGCAGTCACAGATCCAGCCATCCCTCAATCCATCCCAGCTCTGCAATCCCCAGTACCCGGCAATCCCCCAGTACCCTGCAATACCGCCTATGGGGATTTTTAAGTAGCGAAGTTTGGCGCCATTCCACGAGTGTGCGCAATTTTGAAGTGTGACATGTTGGGTATCTATTTACTCGGTGTAACATCATCTTTCACACTATGAAAAAAAATTGGGCTAACTTTACTGTTTTCTTTTAAGCACAAAACTGTTTTTTTTTTTAAAAACACGCATTCAATACATTTCTGCGAAAATACCGTGTGAGATAAAAAGTTGTAACGGCCGCCATTGTATTTTCTAGGGTCTTTGCTAAAAAAGCATATATAATGTTTTGGGGTTCTATGTAATTTTCTAGCAAATAAATGATGATTTTTCCATGTAGGAGAGAAATGTCAGAATTGGTCTGGGTGTTCCAGAACGCCTGATGGTGCCCCCTGCATGTTGGGCCTCTGTATGTGGCCACGCTGTGTAAAAGTCCCACACATGTGGTATCGCCATACTCGGGAGGAATAGCAGAATGTGTTTTGGGGTGTAATTTGTGGTATGCATATGCTGTGTGTGAGAAATAACCTGCTAATATGACAGAAACAAGTTTGTTTGTTTTTTTACATAATTTTCAGTCGTTTTTCTTTTATAGCGCAAAAAATAAAAAACCCAGAGGTGATCAAATACCACCAAAAGAAAGCTCTATTTGTGTGAAAAAAAAAGGACAAACATTTCAAATGGGTACAATGTTGTATGACTGAGTAATTGTCATTCAAATTGTGAGAGCACCGAAAGCTGAAAATTGGTCTGGTTAGGAAGGGGGTTCAAGTGCCCAGTGGTCAAGTGGTTAAAGAGTAACTTCATTCTTGTTGATAAAAAAAAAAAAAAATTAAAAAAAAAACTAGGGCTGTTACTGATCAAAATTTTTGTGTTCGATTAATTGTTTTTTTTTTAATCGAATAATTGACTAATTTAGATTACAACGCACACAGGATACAAAAAACACACAAAGGCACAGCGCTCGATGGGAATAGCATTAAAACTTTTATAGTCTTCAAGTAGGTAACAAAATAAACATTGCACTGGAGATAAAATCGATGTAGCTACATAAACTGTAAAAATGGTGCGAGTAATACCAAACGGTACCAAAAGCAGTCATGAAAACGTGTAGCTAAGTATGATACTGGTATAAAAATGTGTACAACGATACCACTGCTGAATCCAGATGAGGAGGGGTTAACATCAGTCAGTCGGCATGTAGATGTCCCGTGAAGGGAACGATCACAACTCCCAGTGGGTGGCTGTAGAATCCCAGGTTGATAGAGGGAAGTGTAACAGCCCTTGCATGTGGCAGATAGTAAGGTCCCGCCGGCATGCAGATATGAAGGCACAGCAAAGGAGCCCTTCAGATGGACATGGCAAGACCCGCCGGTGTCCATGACGTTACCGGATCTCAGACAGAACTCCCTGAAGGCCCAGAAGCCGGCGGAGAGGAGAGTACCAATCAAAAGAATTTTAAGTAGATCAAAAAAATTAAAGATTAAATCGATTAATAAAAAGTTAATTTGCACAGCCCTAAAAAAAAAAAAAAAAACACATTCTCCTCGGGATGATCTCTGTACATTGCAAGGATTTTAACAAACTTTGATGCAGATTCCGACCTTTTGTTTTTCTGAAGAAATCGCTGTGCGGTAAGTGAATTTGGTCCGCACTGGATTTGGATCTCATGGGTGTTCAGACCCATACAATCTGATTCTGTAGTTCATTTCGCATTCTGCGAACCGATTTGGAGGGGGGGCGTCATTAACTTTATATTGACACACGTTGGTGGTGCAGTCTCCATTTGCTAGAGTAACCTTAATATGCAATCCCACAAAGGGGTAATACTACCTTTATACTTTGTTGTATGTACCTTTCTACTCTGACTTTTGACTTTTATATAACTATGCTGTTGATAATAATGTGTAGTAATTGAGGAGCAATCCACTGCCGGTGTATGTCCTGTGCTGTTTAAGTTTTGTTTGTGTATGTGTTGTATTGTTGGTTTTGAAAAAAAAAAATAATCTTTAAAAAAATAAAAAATAAAAATGTTATATTGACACACGCTGCAGTTTGCAAAGAGCAGCCTGAACTGCCTGTGATTCAGATGCGATGTGGGAACCCACACATGGATCGCTGTGGTTCTCGCATTGCACACCGAGCGTTAAAGAATATCTAAAGCCAAAAACGTCCCCCCCCCCATCGCAAATAGAATAAGTACAAGAAGAAGAAGTGTTTTGCATGCCATCTTGCTCTGGAGACGCACACAATTCTTCAAAATCCCCTTCATTACTGTCGGGTGACAGATCATGGGGTTTCCCATCACTTCCATGTCACCAGCACAAACAAAACAAATAATAAATCCTATAGAGATTCTAATTTCTAACCCTTCAATACAAAACTTTAATTGGTGCTGTAAAAAAAAAAAAAATAGAAAAATTTAAATGTACTGTCGTCCTATTAATTCAAGAAAAGTTTTGAACTTTTATGGTACGGTAAAGACTCACAAAAAAAAAGTGTGTATAAAAAACGTTTTATTAATTTATTCAGACAAAATAGAGTCAACATTTGTATTTTAGAACAAAGTTACAAAACACACAAATTATTTATCTCTGAAGAAAGGAACTGCAAATACAAAAACGTAGAGCCCTCCGTATAAGGAGGGTCCAGAAGTCGTCCCTTGTCAGTTAGGCCTCTACGAGTTTCGCGGTCAAACCACTTCCTAAGGAGTAGATATTCTTCTGAGTTTATATGTGCGAGTATCTCTATAATATAAATATGATAATATATAGCAGGGGTCTCCAAACTTTCTAAGCAAAGGGCCAGTTTACTGACCTTCAGAGTTTACGAGGGCCGGACAGTGGTCAGTAGGAGTTGAAAAGGTCCCGACATCAGCGGGAAAAACGAATGCCCTATTGTGAGTTCCGTGTGAGTAATTGTGCGCCGTCACTGGGTCCCATTGTTGGTGTCATTGAGAACAACTGGGTCCCCCATCCTCGGTGTCATTGTGAGGAACTGGGTCCCCCATCCTCGGTGTCATTGTGAGGAACTGGGTCCCCCATCCTCGGTGTCATTGTGAGGAACTGGGTCCCCCATCCTCGGTGTCATTGTGAGGAACTGGGTCCCCCATCCTCGGTGTCATTGTGAGGAACTGGGTCCCATCCTTGGTGTCATTGTGAGGAACTGGGTCCCCCATCCTCGGTGTCATTGTGAGGAACTGGGTCCCCCATCCTCGGTGTCATTGTGAGGAACTGGGTCCCCCATCCTCGGTGTCATTGTGAGGAACTGGGTCCCATCCTTGGTGTCATTGTGAGGAACTGGGTCCCCCATCCTCGGTGTCATTGTGAGGAACTGGGTCCCATCCTTGGTGTCATTGTGAGGAACTGGGTCCCATCCTTGGTGTCATTGGGCCCCTTTGTTGCTGTCAGTGGGAGAAACCATGTCCCATTGTTGGCATCAGTGGATGAAATGGTGCCCCTAGGGCCGGATAAAAGCAAGCAAAGGGCCACATCTGGCCCCTGGGCCGCAGTTTGGAGACCACTGTTATATAGGCATAAAGTCGATCATAAGGTTCAACCTTATAATAGAACTTTATGTATTCAGGTTGACTGATTTTTGAGTTGGTTCATGACTATGGCAGACTGTTCGTGATACCATGTTTTGTTCAAAATCTTTGCAACCAATTCTTTGTATGTTTGTACTCCACTTTATTGTGGGGAGAATATATATATATATATATATATATATATATATATATATAGTATATATATATTATATATATATATATATATATATATATATATATAATTTTACACACAAACTCTGAGGCGGCGTACACACGATCGGACATATCCGATGAAAACGGTCCACGGACCATTTTCATCGGATATGTCCGATCGGGAGTTTGATCCGATGGCGTGTACACACCATCGGATCAAATTCCCCGCCACCGGACGGCGCGGTGACGTGGCGGTGACGTTGACGCCGCCGCGTCACCGCCACGTCATCGCACCAGGAAGTAAAACACTTCCGCGCATGCGCCAAATCCATTCGGCAGCGGCGCGGCGGCGGTGGGGGCCGACATGCCTGCTGGTAAGTGTACTAACCAGCAGACATGTCGGGCGGACAGATTCCCACCGGATAGATTTCAAAGCTTGCTTTGAAATCTGTCGGGTGGAGAAATCTGTCCGCTAGCCCATACACACGAGCGGAGATGTCTGCTGAAACGGTCCATCTGACCGTTTTCAGCGGACATATCCCCTCGTGTGTACGCGGCCTAAGAGAAGAAAATATACTCCTGACGAAGCGGTTCGACCGCGAAACGAGTAGAAGCGTAACCGACGAGGGACGACTACTGTACCCTCCTTATACGAAGGGCTCTTCGTCGTTGTTTACAGTTCCTTCCTTCAGAGAAAAATAATTTGTGTGTTTTTGTACCTTTGCTCTAAAGGACTAATTTTAACTATTTTGTCTTAATAAATGTATACATACTGTTTTTGTGAGTCTTTACTATACCATGAAAGTCCACTCAAAGCTTCTGCCCATCTTTTCTTCAATACAATCCAAAAAAAAAGGGGGGGGGGGGGTGATATAGGCTCCTTTCACACGGGCAGGCCAAGTTTTTTAGGCAGACCCTCTATGGCAGTGATGGCGAACCTCGGCACCCCAGATGTTTTGGAACTACATTTCACATGATGCTAATCTACACTGCAGAGTGCATGAGCATCATGGGAAATGTAGTTACAAAACACCTGGAGTGCCAAAGTTCGCCATCACTGCTCTATGGCGTCAGTGGATATGTGTCCGCCGACATCCAACCATGCATAAGCAAAATGGACACAGACAGGCCACCCGCCTGCTCAACAGACAGATTACCCACTGAGCTGGAGGCGCCCCCCCCCCCCCATATGAAGGGGGCCATAAACAAATGTTGCCAGCAATACTAAAAGCACCAAAATATGTGAATTATTTGTCTTTTGCTGGTGGAGCGGGCAACCGGGAGCGGAAAGGGTTAAAGCGGTCGGTGAACGGATCGCTGCGGTTGAACTCGGAGTGATTGTAGAAATGTGATAAAAATCTTGTGATGAGAGGAGATGTTCACACTTTCTCTGTAGATGTGATCACACTGAGGAATTTCTGGTGTGACTCACCCGCCTGATACTCCGCCATAGTGAGAGGTCTGTACACACACTTCACTGTCTATAGCAAGTGGAAATCCAAATCACAACAAAACACACACACACACACACACGTTTTACCCTGTTCATGTCATCGTAAGTCATTTTTTTATATTTCTAAATCTGCATCTTTTATTGAAATATCCTGCCATAAAGATCCTTGGCAAGACACTTCCTGTTATAAGGTGACAACACTCTGTCTATGCCTGTAATGGTGGTCCTGTGTTGTCACCCGGTCACATGGCACAGGCTCATAAAAGGCACAAGGACGCCACTCCACTAATCCATGCACCCAGCCCCTAATCTAAATGCAGGGCACTGTAGGTTAAGATATTGCAAAGACCTACAGGTACACGTTAATGTAGGCTTACCTGTAGGTGCAAGTATAGCATGAGGGTATACAACCACTTTAAACAAAAAAATTGTAAGGCCGCGTACACACGATCAAATCTGTCTGCTGGAAACGTTCGGCCCGACCGTCCCAGCGGACAGATTTGACCGTGTGTACGGGCGAGCCGACGGATTTGGCCACCCGACAGATTTCAAAGCATGCTTTGAAATCTGTTGGCTGGGAACCCGTCCGCCCGACATGTCTGCTGGTTAGTATGCTAACCAGCAGACATGTCTTCTCGCACCGAATGGTTTGGACGCATACGCGGAAGTGTTTTACTTCCTGGTGCGGTGACGTGGCGGCGTCAACGTCACCGCCACGTCAGCGCGCCGTCTGGCGGCGGGATTTTAGTTTGATCGTGTGTACACGATCAAACCAATACGTCCCCAGCAGACAGATTTGTTCAAATTGAAAGCATTGGTGGTCTTTCAGCTGGTGAGCAGTTTCTCAGTAGGTTACACATCCAGAATTTATACAGTCTTAGGACTTCCAGAGGAGCGCTGCAAAACCCAAAGGCCCTTAATGTAGCGTATAATCAGCTGGGACAATCCTTTAACACGCCCGGCGCATCGAGAGAGAAATTATCAGGTTATAAGAGGGAGAAAGAGAGAAGGAAAGAAAAAAGAGAAGGAAAGAAGGAAAGAAAAAAGAGAAGGAAAGAAAGAAAGAAAAAAGAGAAGGAAAGAAAGAAAGAAAAAAGAGAAGGAAAGAAAGAAAGAAAAAAGAGAAGGAAAGAAAGAAAGAAAAAAGAGAAGGAAAGAAAGAAAGAAAAAAGAGAAGGAAAGAAAGAAAGAAAAAAGAGAAGGAAAGAAAGAAAGAAAAAAGAGAAGGAAAGAAAGAAAGAAAAAAGAGAAGGAAAGAAAGAAAGAAAAAAGAGAAGGAAAGAAAGAAAGAAAAAAGAGAAGGAAAGAAAGAAAGAAAAGGAAAGAAAGAAAGAAAAAAGAGAAGGAAAGAAAGAAAAGGAAAGAAAGAAAGAAAAAAGAGAAGGAAAGAAAAAAGAGAAGGAAAGAAAGAAAAGGAAGGAAAGAAAGAAAAAAAGAGAAGGAAAGAAAGAAAGAAAGAAAAAAAGAGAAGGAAAGAAAGAAAGAAAAAAAGAGAAGGAAAGAAAGAAAGAAAGAAAAAAGAGAAGGAAAGAAAGAAAGAAAAAAGAGAAGGAAAGAAAGAAAGAAAAAAGAGAAGGAAAGAAAGAAAAAAGAGAAGGAAAGAAAGAAAAAAGAGAAGGAAAGAAAAAAGAGAAGGAAAGAAAGAAAAGGAAGGAAAGAAAGAAAGAAAAAGAGAAGGAAAGAAAGAAAGAAAAAGAGAAGGAAAGAAAGAAAGAGAAGGAAAGAAAGAAAGAGAAGGAAAGAAAGAAAGAGAAGGAAAGAAAGAAAGAGAAGGAAAGAAAGAAAGAAAGAAAGAGAAGGAAAGAAAGAAAGAAAAAAAGAGAAGGAAAGAAAGAAAGAAAAAAAGAGAAGGAAAGAAAGAAAGAAAAAAAGAGAAGGAAAGAAAGAAAGAAAGAAAAAAAGAGAAGGAAAGAAAGAAAGAAAAAAGAGAAGGAAAGAAAGAAAGAAAAAAGAGAAGGAAAGAAAGAAAGAAAAGGAAAGAAAGAAAGAAAAGGAAAGAAAGAAAGAAAAGGAAAGAAAGAAAGAAAAGGAAAGAAAGAAAGAAAAGGAAAGAAAGAAAGAAAAGGAAAGAAAGAAAGAAAAAAGAGAAGGAAAGAAAAAAGAGAAGGAAAGAAAGAAAAGGAAAGAAGGAAAGAAAAAAGAGAAGGAAAGAAAAAAGAGAAGGAAAGAAAAAAGAGAAGGAAAGAAAGAAAGAAAAGGAAGGAAAGAAAGAAAGAAAAGGAAAGAAAGAAAGAAAAGGAAAGAAAGAAAGAAAAGGAAAGAAAGAAAGAAAAGGAAAGAAAGAAAGAAAAAGAGAAGGAAAGAAAGAAAGAAAAAGAGAAGGAAAGAAAGAAAGAAAGAAAAAGAGAAGGAAAGAAAGAAAGAAAAAGAGAAGGAAAGAAAGAAAGAAAAAGAGAAGGAAAGAAAGAAAGAAAAAAAGAGAAAGAAAGAAAAGAAAAAGAGAAGGAAAGAAAGAAAGAAAAAAAGAGAAGGAAAGAAAGAAAGAGAAGGAAAGAAAGAAAGAGAAAGAAAGAAAGAAAGAAAGAGAAGGAAAGAAAGAAAGAAAGAGAAGGAAAGAAAGAAAGAAAGAGAAGGAAAGAAAGAAAGAAAGAAAGAGAAGGAAAGAAAGAAAGAAAGAGAAGGAAAGAAAGAAAGAAAGAGAAGGAAAGAAAGAAAGAAAGAGAAGGAAAGAAAGAAAGAAAGAGAAGGAAAGAAAGAAAGAAAGAGAAGGAAAGAAAGAAAGAAAAAGAGAAGGAAAGAAAGAAAGAAAAAAAGGAAAAAAGAAAGAAAAAGAGAAGGAAAGAAGAAGAAAAAGAGAAGGAAAGAAAGAAAGAAAAGAGAAGGAAGAAAGAAAGAAAGAAAAAAGAAAGAAAGAAAGAGAAGGAAAGAAAGAAAGAAAAAGAGAAGGAAAGAAAGAAAGAAAAAGAGAAGGAAAGAAAGAAAGAAAAAGAGAAGGAAAGAAAGAAAGAAAAAGAGAAGGAAAGAAAGAAAGAAAAAAAGAAGGAAAGAAAGAAAGAAAAAAAGAGAAAGAAAGAAAGAAAGAAAAAAGAGAAGGAAAGAAAAAAGAGAAGGAAAGAAAGAAAAGGAAGGAAAGAAAGAAAGAAAAGGAAAGAAAGAAAGAAAAAGAGAAGGAAAGAAAGAAAGAAAAAGAGAAGGAAAAAGAGAAGGAAAGAAAGAAAGGAAAGAAAGAAAGAAAGAAAGAAAGAAAGAAAGAAAAAAAGAAAGAAAGAAAGAAAGAAAGAAAGAAAGAAAGAAAAGAAAGAAAGAAAGAAAGAGAAGGAAAGAAAGAAAGAGAAGGAAAGAAAGAAAGAGAAGGAAAGAAAGAAAGAGAAGGAAAGAAAGAAAGAGAAGGAAAGAAAGAAAGAAAGAAAGAAAGAAAGAAAGAAAGAAAGAAAGAAAGAAAGAAAGAAAGAAAGAAAGAGAAGGAAAGAAAGAAAGAAAGAAAGAAAGAAAGAGAAGGAAAGAAAGAAAGAAAGAAAGAAAGAAAGAAAGAAAGAAAGAGAAGGAAAGAAAGAAAGAGAAGGAAAGAAAGAAAGAAAGAAAGAAAGAAAGAAAGAAAGAAAGAAAGAAGAAAGAAAAAAGAAAGAAGAAAGAAAGAGAAGGAAAGAAAGAAAGAGAAGGAAAGAAAGAAAAGAAGGAAAAGAAAGAAAAAAGAAGAGAAGGAAAGAAAGAAAGAAAGAGAAGGAAAGAAAGAAAGAGAAGGAAAGAAAGAAAGAAAGAGAAGGAAAGAAAGAAAGAAAGAGAAGGAAAGAAAGAAAGAAAGAGAAGGAAAGAAAGAAAGAAAGAGAAGGAAAGAAAGAAAGAAAGAGAAGGAAAGAAAGAAAGAAAAAGAGAAGGAAAGAAAGAAAGAAAAAGAGAAGGAAAGAAAGAAAGAAAAAGAGAAGGAAAGAAAGAAAGAAAGAGAAGGAAAGAAAGAAAGAAAAAGAGAAGGAAAGAAAGAAAGAAAAAGAGAAGGAAAGAAAGAAAGAAAAAGAGAAGGAAAGAAAGAAAGAAAAAGAGAAGGAAAGAAAGAAAGAAAGAGAAGGAAAGAAAGAAAGAAAGAGAAGGAAAGAAAGAAAGAAAAAGAGAAGGAAAGAAAGAAAGAAAAAGAGAAGGAAAGAAAGAAAGAAAAAGAGAAGGAAAGAAAGAAAGAAAAAGAGAAGGAAAGAAAGAAAGAAAAAAAGAAGGAAAGAAAGAAAGAAAAAAAGAGAAAGAAAGAAAGAAAGAAAAAAAGAGAAGGAAAGAAAGAAAGAAAAAAAGAGAAGGAAAGAAAGAAAGAAAAAAAGAGAAGGAAAGAAAGAAAGAAAAAAAGAGAAGGAAAGAAAGAAAGAAAGAAAAAAGAGAAGAAAAGAAAGAAAGAAAAAAGAGAAGAAAAGAAAGAAAGAAAAAAGAGAAGGAAAGAAAGAAAGAAAAAAGAGAAGGAAAGAAAGAAAGAAAAAAGAGAAGGAAAGAAAAAAGAGAAGGAAAGAAAGAAAAGGAAGGAAAGAAAGAAAGAAAAGGAAAGAAAGAAAGAAAAAGAGAAGGAAAGAAAGAAAGAAAAAGAGAAGGAAAGAAAGAGAAGGAAAGAAAGAAAGAAAGAAAGAAAGAAAGAAAGAAAGAAAGAAAGAAAGAAAGAAAGAAAGAAAGAAAGAAAGAAAGAAAGAAAGAAAGAAAGAAAGAAAGAGAAGGAAAGAAAGAAAGAGAAGGAAAGAAAGAAAGAGAAGGAAAGAAAGAAAGAGAAGGAAAGAAAGAAAGAGAAGGAAAGAAAGAAAGAAAGAAAGAAAGAAAGAAAGAAAGAAGGAAAGAAAGAAAGAAAGAAAGAAAGAAAGAAAGAAAGAAAGAAAGAAAGAAAGAAAGAAAGAAAGAAAGAAAGAAAGAAAGAAAGAAAGAGAAGGAAAGAAAGAAAGAAAGAAAGAAAGAAAGTGAAGGAAAGAAAGGAAAGAAAGAAAGAAAGAAAGAAAGAAAGAGAAGGAAGAAGAAAGAGAAGGAAAGAAAGAAAGAAAGAAAGAAAGAAAGAAAGAAAGAAAGAAAGAAAGAAAGAAAGAAAGAAAGAAAGAAAGAAAGAAAGAAAGAGAAGGAAAGAAAGAAAGAGAAGGAAAGAAAGAAAGAGAAGGAAAGAAAGAAAGAGAAGGAAAGAAAGAAAGAGAAGGAAAGAAAGAAAGAGAAGGAAAGAAAGAGAAGGAAAGAAAGAGAAGGAAAGAAAGAGAAGGAAAGAAAGAGAAGGAAAGAAAGAGAAAAAAAAATAAGCAGCTTAGAGCGTGTGCAACCAAACGTGAAAGTCCCGCGTTTGTGTCGCCATTTCTATTCCAGCGCAGACCTTATGTAAGAGCCGGGATGGTGTAGCGGCTCATCCACCTCACACGGGTCAAGGTTCACCAAGCGTTAGAGCGCAACATTCAATTCTGCTAAAAACCTTCCAGGTGCACAAATTTTTATATATATATATATATATATATATATATATATATATATATATATATCTTTGGAAAGGTGGCACTGATGAGGCAGCACTGGCGCACCACTGTTGGGCACTAGAGCTGCACGATTCTGGCCAAAATGAGAATCACAATTTTTTTGCTTAGAATTAAGATCGCGATTCTCACGGGCGTAAAATCTTTCACATTATACAAAAAAAAAAAAAAAAAAATAATATTTGGGCTAACTTTGTTAGTTTTTTTTTTTAATTCATTAAATGGGAGTTCAAGTACTTTTTTTTATGTTTATTAAAAGTCAGCAGCTACAAAAAGTTTAGCTGCTGACTTTTAATAGACACTCACCTGCTCCACGGTCCAGCGACGCGTCTTCATTCTAAGTGTGGGCACCCGGCCGTGACAGCTTTCGGCTTCATGGCTGGGCACTCACTGCACATGTGCGAGCGGCGCTGCGCACAGCGATCGGTCAGGCCATCGCCTACAGGTAGGGGCCACTGCAGGCGATATAACGTATTGCCTAAGCGGTCCCTGGGCGGAAGGTGGAAGTGGGACAGGAAGTCCCACCCCCCCACCAAAAAAAATAAAAAATGACATTCCAAACGTGGCATGTAAGGGGGCACGGAGTGGATTAATCGGAAGTTCCGCTTTAAAGTAATTTTTCCCCCCAAAAAATTACATTTGAACGACCGCTGCACAAATACAGTGTGACTTAAAATATTGTAACAACCACCATTTTAGTCTTTAGGATACCTTTCCCTCTCTAAGTAATTTCTATCAAAAAAAAAAAAAAAAACTTTAAAAAACACGAAAACAACAAATGTCAGAAAAAGATTTAGCCCTGGTTCACACTGATGCTACTTTGAAATCGCACTACTTCACTTGAAGTAGCGGTATTTCAAAGTAGCAAGGTCAGCGCGATTTCAGGTGCTACTTAATAGAGATCTGTGTGGCTTCATACAAAAGATGTCTATTGAAGTCGCACCTGAAATCGGCAAAAGTAGTGCAGGAACCATGTCTGCAAATCGGTGCAGCACAGCAAAGTTGGTGTCGCACCGATTGGAACGGTGCCATTGGCGCCTATCAGTTGCGACTTGTCATGCGATTTGATCTCTCTTTATCTACTCGCATATCAAAGTAAATTTCTCCATAGAAGTCAATGGAAACGAAAAAAATTTGTTCCGCATTGACTTCAAATTGTATGCAATACCGCATGTGGCCAGAGGTGGGGGGGCACCAGAGAGCCTCGGTAACACTCGGAAAGGCCCAAAGACAGCTCTGCTGACCTCGGAAAGGTGCGGAAACACCCAGGAACTGAGTATTTCCAAGCGTTTCCAAATGGCTCCAGCACTGCCCCACCTCAGGCCAAATGCGGTACTGCAGGCCCCATTAGCTTGAATTCTGCTCGAATTGCGAGACACTTGCAAACCAAATCAGAATTAGAAAAAATAAATTAAAAAAGTTGCTAATCTTTCAAAATGCTTGTTAACCACATTACTCATAAACCGCGGTTCCACTGTATAAACTGCTAAATACCTTTTCTCATCAGCAGTATATAGCAGTCTTGTGACTTCTATCAGTGTCTGGTTAAAGCTTGTAGGAGGAGTTTTCATTCTCCTCCGACTGTCCTATGAGGCTGCAGGACCCCTGATCCTCTGTCTGGACAGTGCTGATTGGCCCCTGTGCTGATCACAGGCACCCTCCCAAGAAAAATAAATAAACAAGTAAATAAAAATAAAACCTCTCTAGCAATACACACCACACTGAGCATGTGCAGCTTGTCCTCAAGGCTCTGTACCATCAGATGAATTGGGGACGGTAAAGAAGGGGAGGATCAGAGAAGACAGGATCAAACTGCCTTTTTATACAATGCAGGGGATTAACCCCTAGGTTCCACAGCGAGTATAACACGCATGTATTACTGCATATACAGATTGATTTTACTGCTGTGGGTTTTCTATCACTTTAACCCCTGCAGGGTCGCCGCCGGGAAGTGGATTTTTCTTACTACAAACATTGTGGATTTCAGCTTTAAAGGGGTTGTAAAGGTAATTTTTTTCCTAAATAGCTCCCTTTACCTTAGTGCCGTCCTCCTTCACTTACCTCATCCTTCCATTTTGCTTTTAAATGTCCTTATTTCTTCTGAGAAAATTCTCACTTCCTGTTCTTCTGTCTGTAACTCCACACAGTAATGCAAGGCTTTCTCCCTGGTGTGGAGTGTCGTGCTCGCCCCCCCGCCGTTGGACTATAGGAGAGTCAAGACACCCACTAACACAGCTTCTTTCTCCATCTGCAACATAGAGAGCGTCCCGACTCTCCTGTAGTTCAAAGGGAAGGGGCGAGCACGACACTCCACACCAGGGAGAAAGCCTTGCATTACTGTGTGGAGTTACAGACAGAAGAACAGGAAGTGAG